>BSBM01000498.1:4930000-5272500 GCA_027924585.1 Larix kaempferi
CAAGAAGAAAAAGGTAATAGTACTAATTGATTCTAGCAGTACTCACAATTTTATTCATTGTAAGATAGCAGGGGCTTTAAATTGCAGATGGAGGAACTATCAATTGCTCAGGAAAATGTCATAATATAGATCTATCTATGGGACAGTATGTCCTAGACATTCCAATGATCACCATTCCAATGGGTGGGGCTGATGTGGTCCTAGGGGTCCAATGGATACAATCACCGGGAACAATAGATTTTAATTTTCAAGAGATTTTCTTGAAATTTTTTCATGGAGGAAAATAATTTGTGTTAAGAGGTATCATAGGGAGACTTGGTAAGATAATCAACTCTAATGGCATGACCAAGCTTTTGTGGAAGGAACAATGGGGTGTAATTGCACAATTTTGTTCACTAGATGTTCAAACACCTAAATTGACCATCTCTCTAGATCTACAGAAGGTCCTCGACAATCATTCCAAGGTATTTGGTAATATTCCCATAGGTCTCCCACCTACTTGAGACCATGATCATGCTATTCACTTGGTTCCATGAAGTGTTCCACCCAATATTAGGCCTTACAGATATCCCTATGCCTAGAAAAGTGAAATTGAGCATATGGTCACAAAAATGTTAGAGGATGGAATAATTGAACTGAGCCAAATTTCTTGCTCTTCTCTAGTAATATTGGTGCAAAAAAATGATGGCTCATGGCGTATGCGTGTAGAGTATAGAGAGATTAACAAGATCACTATTAAAGATAAATTCCCCATTACAGTTATTCATGAATTATTAGATGAATTACATGGGGCAATTTACTTCACCAAGTTGGATCTTCGCTTAAGCTGTCATCAGGTCATAATTGGAAGAAAGAGGACATTCCAAAAATAGCTTTCCGAACTCATGAAGTCCATTATGAGTTTTTGGTTATGCCATTTGGCCTTACAAATGTGCCTTCCACATTTCAAGGTTTGATGAATTCCATCTTCAATCCCTTTCTTCAAAAAAATTTTGTTAGTATTCTTTGATGATATATTGATCTATAGTAAATCTTGGGAATCCCATGTTCAACATGTTGATAAGGTGCTCACACTATTGGAGGAACAACAATTATATGCAAAACCCTCCAAATGTTTCTTTGGATTACAGGAGGTGGAATACCTGGGTCATATTGTCTCTCATGAAGGCGTTAAGGTAGACCCTAACAAAATTAAATCAATCCAGGAATGGAAGTTCCCTACAACCCTAAAACACCTTAGGGAATTTCTCGGGTTGATGGGTTATTATCGCAAGTTTGTTAAGAATTATGGGTGAATAGCAGCACCCTTAACAACATTATTGAAAAAGGATACATTTTCATGGACTCAAGATGCAACTAATTCCTTTGAAGAACTCAAAGAGGCCATGTGCAGAGCTCCATTCTTAGCTACACCCAATTTCACAAAAACCTTCATCATGGAATGCAATGCGTTAGGGAATGGCATTTGTGTTGTTTTAATGCAATATGGAAGGCCCATTGCTTTTGAAAGTTGGCCAATTAAAGGGAGGAATATACACAAACCAATTATGAGAAGGAAATGCTATCAATTCTACATGCCCTGAATCAATGGTGCCCCTACCTCATAGGAAGACATTTCAAGGTTAAAACTGATAATGATAGCCTTAAATATTTCTTGGAACAAAGGCTATCTTCAGAAGAGCAACAAAAATGGGTAACAAAGATGTTGGGATATGAATTTGAAATCATCTACAAAAGGGGGAAGAAAAATGTTGTGGTATATGCTCTCTCTAGGAAATATGAGGATGTTGAAGCACTTCTATATGCTATATCCATCATCCAGCCAGATTGGATAACCGAAGCAAGGGATGAATGGAAGAACGATGAAGAAATATGGACATTCATTCAAAAGCTGCAGCAGGATTCCATTGCCTCTAATACATTTATGTGGAAATATGACTTGCTATGGTACAAGGATCACTTATATCTTTGTAAGAGTTCCCAACTCAAGCAAAAGGTACTTTTGGAATTCCACTCCTCATCGGTAGGAGGGCACTCATGTTTCTTAAAAACCTACCACAAGGTCAAGAAATATTATTTTTGGGATGTTCTTAAAACTGATGTTCAAAAATTTGTGACAGAATGTTTGGCTTACCAACAAAATAAAGTGGAAACAATTAAGACCCCAGGTCTTCTACAACCACTTTCCATTCCAAGCCAATGGTGGACAGAGGTCTCAATGGATTTTATCATAGGTTTACCAAAGTATGAAGGAAAGAGTATCATCATGGTGGTTGTTAATAGACTTACTAAATATGCACACTTTTTTGCACTATCTCACCCTTTCAAAGCAACCACAGTGGCCACTGCTTTTATGGAGACAGTCCAAAAACTACATGGTACTCCGAATATTATAGTAAGTGATAGGGATTCGATTTTCAATGGCAATTTTTGGACTGAATTATTTTCTTGTATGGGTAGTCAGTTGGCTCATAGCTCATATTATCATCCCCAATCTGATGGACAAACATATATATTGAACAAATGTTTGGAAGGACATCTTCGATGTTTTGCAGCTAATAAACAAACACAATGGCTCAAGTGGTTACCCATGGCAGAATGGTGGTATAACACTTCCTTCCATACATCAACAAAAAAGACCCCATTTATGGCACTTTATGGCTATCATCCACCATCCATCACATGTTCACTATGAGACACATCTAAGTTTCAAGTAGTGGAATACCACATGGAGCATCAACAACAAGTTCTTCAACTATTAAAAGACAACTTGACTTTGGCACAAAATTGAATGAAACAACAAGTAGATCAACACCGCAGTGAACAAAGATTTGATGTGGGGGATTGGGTATTTTTAAGACCACGACAATACAAACAAATTTCTTTGAAGAACACCAAGAAGGATAATAAATTATCACCTAAATACTACAGTCCCTATAAGGTGCTACAAAAGATTGGTAGTATGGCCTACAAATTGGAATTGCCTACATCTTCACGAGCCCATCCAGTTTTCCATGTTTCATGTTTAAAGAAGGTAATCAATGAAAAGATACCAGTTCAAACTATATTGTCTTAACTTGATGAGGAAGGAAAAATAATCTTGGAGCCTAAGGAAATCACTGAAATAAGAATCATATATCTTTGGAATCAATCAATTCATAGTATCTCATTAAATGGAAGAACCTACCTGCGAAAGATTCAACATGGGAAGACGATTCCTTTATACAAAACATCCAAAACTACTTCAATGTTGTGGAAAATACTTTTTGAAGGGGAGGGGCATGTTAATCCCTCAATAATGGCACATTACCCCCTATATGGTGGTGCATTACCCCTATATGGTGGTGCATTACATATTATTGATGTCAGGTTGGGTCTATTAGTTTTTATTGTACACCTTTGTCTCCTATATATATGAAGGAGATATTTTCATTTTAGTCATCATTTTATATTGTCTTGTCTTGTCTTGTGTACTTAGTACATTGTAAAATGAGGTTGCCCCCTCAAAGAGGCTTGTTATTCAACTATTTTCTTCATAAAAGTTGTGGAGTACTCTTTCTGATCTATTTCTGCTCTTTTCATGCTCTTTTAGAAAAAATTTTGCGTAACACTTTCACATATCCAATCCAATGCTCATGCCAACTTCTATAAAATTTTGGGTTTGACTACTTTTGACTTTTGTACTTTTCTCAGACTTGTAATTTTGTTGTAGTTCTTGTAGCTCTCGTATCCTTGATTTAATGGCATAGTGCAACATTTCCATTTCTCATTAGTCCCATGGTCTCCATAAAGAATTTCTCATAATCCTTGAGATATCAGGGGGATGACGGGGATTAACGAGCCTTTCCTCCTTGTGGCTTCCCTGCGTCGGTGTAGGGCGGGTCGAGGGAAGCACCCTCATTTTTATTTTTTGTAAATCATTGAATTTGGCACAATATGGAATATAAGCTAAACATCATTTTTTTATTCTCTGTATTTGAAATTGTGGGTGGAAACCACTAGTTATTTCCATTACTAGAAGTGGTAACGACTCATTGAGAAATGGTTTTGGAAAGTATTTTATTGGAGCAGTTGCTAGTTAAAATTGAACATGTGGATAGGTAGTATCTTCCCAATGGATTTCCCACCCATCATTATTCAACATTCAAGTTGATGGTGCATCGTGAATCATATTTGTCGATCACGATTTCATTTCCCCGTGGATGTGCACCGACGACCACTGCAGACCTCTCCTTGTGGGCCTATTCCTCGAAACACATTTTGTATCCCCATGGATGTGCACCAATGACCACCGTGGACTTATACTCCACTGCTCCCATTGAATTCTCTTCATGGCCCCCATGGGCTACTCTTATACGTTCCACCTTGTAGACGAACTTTTCCGCACCTGCAGAATTTTCTTTGTCGTGCCTATGGAATATCCTTAGTTTCTTTTGCAGACCTCTTCTCCGCTGCACGCCATGGAAAAACTCCACAAAACCCACATAATTTTATTTGTTGCACCTGTGGACTCTTCTTCGCAGCTCCTCCCCAAAAGTTTCTTTGTGGTACTCTACGATCTCCTCTCCACAGACTTATTCTTCATTGTGCCTGCAGTCCCTTCTCCGCAACTTCCCCACAAACGTTTCTTTGTGGCACTCTGTGATCTCCTCTTAGCAGTGCTTGTGGATTCTTGAGACGCTGGATTGAACCACCTCTTGTACTAACACAATATTTTCCACTATTTTTCTTTTTTCAACAAACCCTCCCCATCCTTTAGAGATGATCCTCGATAATAAGGTCTTCATTCAATTTGCAAGGACCTTAGTTTAAATATTATAAGATGCATTGCGCAAATAAATTGGCCGAAATCTTGTGAAGTTTGTAGGCCTTATCTCTTTGGGAATTAATGCCAAGAATGAGGAATTCGTGGAACCTCCAATATTATCCCTCCCTTTTGTCCAATTTAGAATTCTACAAATATCCTTTTTTATAATTTTCCAACATGCTTTATAAAAATGTATGGTGAAGACATCCAGGCCTAGAACTTTGTCAATACCAATACCCTTGATTGATTTGTGCACCTCCTCTTCAATGTTATTTTTGTTTAACATCTAATTTTCCGATTCAGTGACCATTTAAGGCACTTTTTCCAACATTTATTCGTTTGCAATACCTGAATCTGTCCATAGTACCATGTATAATTTTTTCTAATAGCAGTAGGATTCCTCACGAACAACAATGGAACCTGTAATTTTATTCTCTTCTTCATCCTGAATTTCACGAATTATATTTTTATTTATGCAATTTTTTTCCTGATTATGAAAGAAAGAGGTGTTTCTATCCCCAACCTTCAACCAAAGGGCTTAGGATTTCAACCTCCAAATTTCCTCATACTTCCTGAAGATTTTGTTCATTTTCAAGCTTAATTGTTGTTCATTTTGCAGCAACTCAGAGGTGATTTCAACAGTATCCATTTTCTCCTGTAATAGGCTTAATTCTTTCTGCATTTCCATCTTTTCCTTTAGGGGAGAATGATATTGGGTCTTAGCCCAACTTTTTAAAGCTGATTTGACTAATTGTAACTTTGACTCCCAAACTTAAGCTAGACACCCCTCAATGTAAGTTCTCCAAACTCTTGGTATGATAAGATGGGCTTCTTCATGTTTTAACCATAAGGGATTGAATCGAAATGGAATTGGTCCTTGATTCTATAGCTCTTCCATGGTTAGCATGAAAGGTTTATGATCTGAGGTTGCATTAGGGAGAATGGTCATATACATTAAAAATATTTTTTGCAGTAGAGAGTTGTGTACCAAAAATCTATCCAGTCAAGCAACGATATGTCCTAGGCCCACTCTCCTATTTTTCCAAGTATAATCACCTCATTTTGTTGTGATTTCCACGAGACCAAAGTCCCCTATAAGATCCTCAATATTTTCCCCAAATGGATCTCTCACTAGAGTTCCTCCTGTTTTTTCTTTATGTGAAATAATTGCATTAAAATCTCTAGCTATTATGTTACATTCACAATCTCTAAGAGTGTTTAAAGAGTGCCAAAATTCTTGCTTACTATTGTGAAGCATAGGGCCATAAAAATCACATTTTTTATAATTTCTCAAGTGCCAACATCTTCTACTTCTTCCATAATCCAATTGTTATTAACTCTTTCACTTTTCACTTGGTATTTCCTCGCATCCTAATGAATTGCGAAGCCTCACGAGGCTCCTAGAGAGATTACTACAATCCCATTTATGTTTTTTCAATATTTTTTGTAGTAGTTGATTTACCTCATTTGCCTCCATTTTTGTCTCTTGTAGCATGAGGAGGGAGAGTCTTTCCTTATAGATCAAATTTTTTACTGCTTCTACTTTTTGTTTTCCTCCCAAGCCTCTGAAATTCCAAGAGACTATATTAATTATTTCTTTGGATGAGGCCTAGATTTACTTTCAGCATCCTCTTTTGTCCCTTTTGTATTTGATGTTGTCCCTTTAATGAGCTTATCTAGCGATATCTGTTTACCTAACTTCTTATCCCTATCTACCTCTTCTTCACTTAGTTGCTTGTGAGATCTTCCACCTGTCTTTTAAGGGGCCATTTTATCACCGTTGGAATCTTCTGAAGAGTTGTCCTAAGATTGCTTTGTTTGCTGCCTAATCACAACCCATGTTGTTTCACCTTTTTTCGTTGTTCAGGTGAGAATTGATTTCTTGTATTGGTTCAAGAGGAAAAATGGAGGAACATTCTTCTAACCGAACCTCTTCCAATATTAATTGAGGGACAAAGGGTTGAATGTTCAGTTCTAGAGCTTGCTTTCCTGCTGATTTTGTTGGCATTCAATTTCATCCATGCCATTTAAGACTTGAAAGCGATTACACTGTGAGGGTTCCACTCCAGTTGCTTGTTGAAGATTGATATGAGATTGTTTCCCTTTATTTGAAACTTCTTGCCACCCTTTCATTTGTTCTTTCTCAACTTCCTCCCCCAAAGTCTTCAAATAGTTTCTTGCAAAGTTTCCATATTCATGACACGATTTGCACTTGAAGGGAAGTTGATCATAATCTACCTTTTCAGTGTGTGTCCATCTATTCATAAAAATATTAGTGACCTCTAGTAGACCTTTTTCCAGAGCCACTTCAACACAGATTCGAGCACATGAAAACATAGGAGGTTTTGGCTTTGATTTATTAATATATTGCTCTAGAGAAATACCTGTATTTTCCAATACTTCATCTAACAACCAATGCAAAGGGAGATGCGGTAACTTTACTGTTGGTGTCCATTTTGTCACCAATTTTTATCATCAAATATACTCTGAGTGGTGTTACTTTCACTATTATGATATAATAAATCACTCTTCTTGCCATTCAGACTGTCAATCAGACTCAGGTATGATCGTATTTACATATCACGTGAATCTTGGCCAAATATCATTATTTTCATGATTTATTAATATTAATTTAATGTTTTTCGACTCGCTTGGCAAATAGATTTTGGATTGCAGGTTATGGGTTTCAAATGGACCTCCGTTTAGACTCATGTTCACATTGCAAACGTTCAGCCGCATCCAACTTGCCGTTCATCTCGTGGAATCGTCAGTTGGCATATTCCTGCCCATTAAAGACAAAAACATAAATATGGGTTCTGTTAGAAACATGGTGGTTATGGTTGATGAGTCAACGCTCTAGAAGATTCGCTTCCTTGCTCAACTAGCTTGACAACACATGACTCTCCCCACGTCAACACTCTAGAAGATTCGTTTTCCTACTTGCTCAGCTCGACAGCGCATGCTCATGCCCATGTTGACGTTCCACCAGCTCCATCCTCCTACGCTCAACCTTCCAGCACATGCTTCTGCCCACAATTAAAGGAAACTAACACACAGCTATTCGCATCAAGGAGAATCGACGCCGTGGAAGCAGGCGGACGGCCTGTGCGCTGTCGTCAACCACCAAGCAGTCATTTGTAAATCATTAAGACTTCTATTTTTAGAAAGGTCGACTATGTCGACCTTCTCTCCCATTGTAAACTTATATATAGACGTCTCCTATGGAGAAACGCAGACGGAAAAAATATAGATGACATATAGAACAGTAGATATAGGCATTTACACTATCAGTCATTTGTAGAAACGTTGTGTAATTTTCTCAATTAATGGAAGCTCCTGAATTTTACTGTTGATATTCTGCTGTTGGTGACTAAGTTGATTTACTTTTCAATCTCTGATTGCTGGGAAGGCCCCCTCATCAACCGAAGGTTTTTATGTATATTTTTGTATTTTTCCTTTCTGCAAGTAAATAGTTCATTTTCTAGTATATGTAATTATTTATGTTTTCCTGTATATGTCATTTCCTTATTTTTCTAGAATCTATATTTTGTTGCTAACTTAATTTACTTTTCCAGAATTGATAATGGTCGACCAAACATAGTGTTTATAGTTTGCTTTCAGTCTTTTGCAATTAGACAGAGTTTAGTTAGTTGTTATTTCAGGTTTAGTTTATGATTAGAATTAGTTCTGTTAGTTCCTTTCCTGTAGCTGTAGGTTAGTTTTATTCATATCTCGGTTTTGTTTGATGAGGCCATAGAAATAGTTTATTCCTTTAAACAATAATTAGAATAGGTTACTTCTTGCTATCTTAGTTTTTGAACAATATTCTCACTGACTTCTTTGCACTGTAGGATCATATGCATCAGCCAACTGGTAGTTAAGATCATCCAAACTGCTTCTTTCCTTAGTTTAAATCGTTTTCCTCCATCCGAACTGTCATTCGGACAATCATCAGGATCGTCATTCGGACCTTCATCCTTTCTGCATTGTTTTTATGCTTATTTAGAATCCAGTTTCTTAGGCTTTTTAACTGTAATATTTATTGCTTTTAATTAGCAGTTTTAGATGTAATTAAGATCTTGTTTCCCATTGCATAGAGTTTTAATTAATTCTTGTCATCATTATTCGTTTCCATTTCATCTTCCTTAACTTTGTTTTAACTGTTTTTCAAGATTATGTCTTTCATGTTAGATTTGCTAATAGGTTACTTTTCTAGGATCTATCAGTTTCATTCTTAGTATAATTTATTATATGTTCTCAAGGTTTATTTTGAATTAGAGTTAATAATTTCATTCTCCAAGTTATCTTAATTCTAATAGTTTCTTTGTTAAGCATAGGATCAGTTTTCCCATTCTTACAATTATTGAAGATGTTCATGAAATAAAGTTTGGTTCAGAAATAAATATCTTTATCAAGTTTTCTACTTCCTTCCAAATCAAATTCAGCTCAAATAAATATCTTTATCAAGTTTTCTACTTGCTTCTAGATTTCATTAGTTTTATTTCATTTTGTTTATGGATAGAAGATAGATCATAATGTTTAAAATTAATTGTAATTGGTCTCTTTGTAGTTTAATCTGTTTGTAGAAATTAGGTTAGATTTATTTCCATTTTGTTTTGCTGTTACATTTGAAAGTCATTACGATACATTCACCCCAGTTCCTATCACATTTGACGTACAACATCAAGGAGAATGGAATTAGATACTTTAGTGTAGTCTTGAAGTATTAATTGAATGCATGAATAGTTGTTGAATTCATTAAGTAGTTTGTAGTTTTTGTTTTAAGTCAAGTAGTTCCCATTTTCATAAAAAGTAGGTTGCTTTTTTATCGGTATTTGTTCCTTTTCCATTGTTTAATCATAGAGTAGAGTAGTATAGCTTGATACTATTATGATTGGTTGGTTTAGTTATGTTTAGTTAGTTTGTTCACTGTTTTTCTGAAGTTTGACTCGGTTTTTCATTTTGAAAGATCTTTCGATCTTTTCTTTATTAAACATTTTCTAAGGTTTGCCGAGCCGAAACTTAGGTCCCATTCTACCTCAGCATATACCGTTCCACAACTCTAAGATTACCAACATTGGTTGATAATTAAATATTTTGGTGATTCTTTAAGACGGTAAATACACCTCAACATTTTGGCGTCGTTGTTGGGGTGTTGTAGATAGGTAGAACTTAGTTGTAGAACTTAGCTGTAGATAGGTAGAACTCTCTTTTGAAACTTAGTTATAGATTTGAATTCTCCTCTTTGAAATTTAGAAATAGGCTGGTGGTGGGTGAGCCGTAAGACGAGAGGTAAGAACCCGTGCATCTGTTATAACAGGCATCCCCAAAACCCAGCACTAGTAGTGATGCAGTTAGAATTTATTTCAGTTATAGTTTGTTTTCATGAATAGATCTAGAGACTCACAAGGTAGATTTATTAAAACTAGCCCTCCTACTAGAATCCCTACTAAAATTCCTACTAACCTATACGGGGGGCATGCCACCCCAACTACTAACTCAACAGAAAGGTATCGGAAGACACCTAAAGGGGATAGTCCTACTTGGAAAGCAAAGGAAATCCTTCCTGGAAATCAATTAGGGGAAACCATAGGGACATCAACAAAGTCTGTTCATCAAGAAGTTCCACAGGAACCTCAAGCTCATATTGAGACTAAACTTCGACAAGAGGAAACTCAAAAGGATAAAAATTCAGAACCTCCCAACCCTCCATTGGTCCAAAAACCCAAAGTCGCTACTTTTTCAATAGTAGGTGGTCCAAACTTGGTAGATTTTGTTGATCCTGCAAAAGTAGACACTCTTTTTGAGAATTCTGTGAACATAGTCATCTCACAGATTGAGACACAACAATAGGACCTTCAAAACTGGATACCCACGTAGCCAGTAATTCTCCTCCTAAAAAGAAGAATACTCTTCCTGAAACAGAATGTTGGGACATCCCATATTCACCAAGTAAATCCACCTAAGTATTCTCTCATTGGCAATCGGATCTTCATGGAGGATGAAAATGAATATCATGTCCGACAAGATGAGGGAGAAGGAGAGGTTAGAACTAAAGGTACCTTTGGGTTCCCTATCTTAGACACTGCACAATATGTAACTCTGAAAAACATCCCTCCCTCCTCACTACCAACCTTTTATGGGAAGAGTAGTGAGGATACGGATACATTCTTATTCGAGTTTGACATTTTGTGTAGGAGTTATAACTACCTACAAGATGGCCAAAAATTAAAAATCTTTCCCGCCACATTAAAAGATTCTTCTCTCCGATATTGGTTCATGGGGTTAGGAGAATCTAGTATTAGAACTTGGGAAGACATGAAGAATGCATTTCTACAGAAATATAAGGATTATTGTAAACCTAAGGAATCTCGCAATGATATTTTTAAAATACAACAGCTTGAAGATGAGAGCCTAGGAGAATATCTCGAAAGATTTAACTATTTGTTACATAAATCCAAATATAGTGATCTTCGGGAAGATGCAATAAGAACACTCTTCCTCAAGGGAATCTCAGAAGAATTCTTAGAAAACCTTAATCTCATGGAAGAAGGAGACATCTCTCATAAGCCTTTTTCACATATTTGTGAGCTATGTAGGAATTACTCTAGGAGCAGAGGGAAAAGTGGAAGACACTTTAGAGAATCTTATGCTAGGAACCTAAAAGGAAACACATCCGGTCCTGGTGGAGTTACAAGGGTAGAATTGGGAAACCTATTGGAAAATTTCAAAACAGATATATTAGGAGCCATGGGTTCTCAATTGGATGCACTACAAGCTAAAAAGAGGCAGGATGAAGAGCGGGCAGCAATGAGTGTTTTCTGCCTTGGGTGTAGAACTAAACATCCCCAACGATAATGTCCATTGAACAATGTTTCAGTTTGTCACCTTTGTACAAAAGAACATCCGACTGATAATTGTCCATTGTTGCCTGGGTTGCAAGCTGCGTATAAGAGTGGAAAATTTGGTGAATCATCTAGGAGGCCTTGGCAACCTAGAGATCAATCATCATATCAAGATCCATCATAAAAAATTCCACCCTATTACTATCCTTATCAACCTCCTCAACAATGGAACACTTCAGGTTGGAAAAATTGGCCACCTCAGTACCCTCCTCAGAATGCTCAACAACAACAATGGCCACACGGATGGAGAAGACAAGATTATGTTCAACCACCTCCTCCTATGCCTAACTATCCTTACCCACCTAATATCCATCAACTCTTGCCTGGATTTGCACCTCCTTCACTACCCCCTATCCCAAATCAACCTCACCATTTCCAGAATATGAATCCTCCAAGACCCACAATATTACCTGCACAACCGATACCAAATCCTAACAACAAACCAACCCAAGCCCTTGATAACATTGGGTTGTTACCTCTTCCATCATATGCCATTTTGACCGCACCAATACATGAGATTCAACTGTGGTCTGGAAGAGTTTTGCAAGATCAACCCAAGTCATCAGTTGTTATCTGAGAAGAGAATGAAGAAGAAGACATACTTAATGAAGTTTTGAATGATGCCATTCTTGAAGATGTGGATATTCCTAAATATTCAACACAAAACCATTCACATCAAGAAGTAATTATAGGAGAAAAATCACCCCCGTATCTAGAGCGTCTAGTAATAGAAAAACCTGTAACTTATCTAGAGTATGATATCATTAATGAATTGAAAAATATATGCATTAAGATCCTTTTGTTACAAGCCATTAAGGATATCCCAATCTATAGTAAAGTAATAAAGGAACTCTATATTAAGATACCAGGTAGGAAACAAAAAGACCCTTCAACAATTCATGTAATAGGTGAAATATCAGATTGCATAGCAAACCAACCTAGAATCCCAAAGTATTCAAATCCAGGAAACCCTGTGGTGACTATTATCATCAATAACACTGCCATAGGGAGCACACTATTGATCTAGGAGCTGCTATTAATCTGATGACTACCAGAGTTTTAGAAACTCTCAATTTAGGACAGTTCCTCTGCCCTACCCCAAAAATTCTAGAATTAGAAGATCGCACGATGGTGCAGCCTGCTGGGGTCTTAGATGACATCACTGTATCAGCAGCTTCATGGGAATATCCTGTGGACTTCATGGTTATAGAATCAAAAGACCCTTCCAAAGGTCACCCCATTATTTTGGGAATACCTTGGTTGGCTACGACCAATGCATTTATAGGATGTAGGGATGGAGAGATGATTATCTCTGATGGGTTATCTACAAAAAAACTAGCTTTATGCCCACCAGCACAGCCAGTAACTGAAAATCTATTTTGGTTAGATTGTCCTTTCAGGGATGAGAACTTGGAAGAACTTTCCCTTGTTAGTGATCTCTCCTGGGCACTTCAAGAATGGAATACTGAGAATGTGTTGAATCAATTTATCTCTTCCACAACATGTATAGACTCTTCTCAGTCTTTTCCCCAACTTGACCAGATTTTTGGAGACGAATTTCAAGAAAACATGAGCCTCTCAACATTTACAAGTACACCCTATGTCTTCACAATCGAAGAACATTGAGGATCCTATTCCATACCATGTGAGGTTAGTTCTGACAAATTTCTACATATAAATGTAGGTTTAGATGAGAGTCAGCAACAACAATTATTAAAAGTTCTCAAGAGTCAAACTGGAACATTTGCATGGGAATATACTGATATGAAAGGTATACACCCGGATACCTGTATCCACCACATTTACACAGACTCAAACATACCTCCTGTTAGGCTGCCCCAGAGAAGAATGAATCCAACCCTAAAGGATATAGTAAAAAATGAACTACAAAAATTCCTTAACGCCAGTTTCATTTACCAGATTTCCAACAGGAAATGGGTGTCTCCTCTGGTGGTAGTTCCAAAGAAAGTCACAGGGAAATGGTGTATCTATGTTGACTTCCGAGAATTGAACAAGGCCACTCTTAAGGACTACTTCCCTTTGCATTTCATCGATTAGGTGTTAGACACCTTATCAGGGAAACAATATTTTTCATTCCTTGATGGGTATAGTGGATACAATCAAATACTAATAGCACCTGAGGATCAAGACAAGACAACCTTTACTTGTTCTTGGGGGACATATGCCTATCGAGTGTTACCATTTGGCCTATGTAATGAACCTGCTACCTTCCAACATGCAGTTCTAGGAATCTTTGCTGATCTTATACATCATTGTGTAGAAGTTTATATGGATGATTTTACAGTTTACGGCAATACCTTCCAAGAATCCCTTGATAACCTCGAAACAATTCTTATTCGGTGCCAAGAAACAAACTTAGCTCTTAGTCATGAAAAATGTAAAATGCTGCTAACTGATGGCATAGTTCTGGGACATCATGTCTCGCTTCAAGGTATCAAGGTGGATCCTGCCAAGATAGAAATAATTGTTAATCTTCCTCCTCCAAAAACTCCGAAGGAAGTAAGAAGTTTTCTTGGCCATGTAGGCTATTATAGACGTTTTATTGAAAATTTCACTAAGATAGCTAAACCTATGTTCAAGCTACTCATGAAAGATACATAATTCCAATGGATTGAACCATGTCAACATGCCTTTGAAACTTTGAAGGCAAAGTTATCAGTGGCACCAATAATTAGGGGCCCTAATTGGTCCCTTCCTTTCCATATATCCACTGATGCTTCCGACATAGCTATAGGGGTAGGCCTAGTTCAAAAAGAGGGACAAACATCACATGCCATTTATTTTTCTAGTAAAAATTTGACTCCTGATGAATCGAAATACACTGTTACTGAAAAACAGTTTCTAGCAGTAGTCTATGCCATCAACAAGTTTCGTCATTATATCACAGGATATGAAATTTTTATACACACTGACCACTTTGCCATTAGATTTTTAATGAATAAACCAATCACCAATGGCAGAGTGACTTGATGGATTCTTTTGTTACAAGAATTTAACATCACCATTGTTGATCGTCCCGGTCGAGAGAATGTGGTAGCAGATTTTCTCTCTCGAATTTAAATTGACAATAATGCTAGTCCTGTCGATGATAGCTTCCCAGATGAACATTTGTTCATTGTGTCTGTTCGAACCCCATGGTTTGCAGACATAGCCAATTATTTAGCAACTGGAAAGCTACCAAACCATCTCTCCCCACCTGAGAAACGTAGGATCATAGTTCAGAGTTCTAATTACTCTTGGGTGGACAATGATCTATTTCATACTGGTCCCGATCTCATTATTAGACGATGTGTACGAGAGGATGAGATGGTAGATATCCTACATGCATGTCATGACGGACCTTGTGGCGAGCATTTTTATGATGAGAGAAAAACATACAAAGTGTTGCACTCTGGGTATTATTGGCCAAGCATTTTCAAAGATGCTTCCAAGTATGTCAAGGGGTGTGACAGTTGCCAAAGGACCTATGCCATCCGATGAGATTCCTTTACAACCCCAAGTTATGAGCCTTTTGAGAAATGGGCTCTGGATTTCGTTGGGCCAATTTCCCCTATGTCTCGTAAGAAGAAGTACATCCTAGTCTATACAGATTATGTCACCAAGTGGGTAGAAGCCAAATCTTATTCTGAGCCATAGAGAAATCTGTGGTGGAGTTCATATATGAAGAGATATTCACCCGATTTTGTGTACCTAGGGAAATTGTAACCGATCAAGGATCTTAGTTTACCTCCAAGTTAATGGAAGAGCTTACTGACAAATATGGTATTAGACATTTTAAATATTCACCATATCATCCACAAGCCAATGGTCAGGTAGAGTCCACCAACAAAGTATTAGAAGCCATCCTGACTAAGACTATCGAGTTACACCACAAAGACTGGGTAGGTAGGATTCTAGAAGCCTTGTGGGCTTATAGAATAAATTGGAGGAACACCACTGGCCACACACCTTATGAACTCATTTATGGTAAACAAGTTCTCCAACCTATTGAATTTCAAGTCAAAACCTTTCGTATGGCTGCACAATTAGGGATGGATCTAGAAGAAGCACAGAGACAACGAATCCTGTAAATAAATGAATTAGATGAGATTAGGAAAGATGCTATTCAACGCACAATCTTAATACAAAACCAACGCAAAAAGTGGAATGATAGATACATTAAACAAAAACAATTCAAAACTGGAGACTGGGCATTACTTTTTGATTCAAGATACAAAAACTTTAAAGGTAAATTAACTACTCATTGGATGGGTCCATATGAAATTGTTACAGCATTTGATAATGGATCTGTTAAAATTAAGACAATTGATGATTCTCAAATTTCCTTTGTTGTAAATGGACATAGACTTAGACTTTATCATCAACCAATATCTAAACAAGATTTTGTGCAGAATGCCTTACAACAAAAGGAAATGGAACTGGTAGAAGAGGAAGTCATTCCTCCTTCCCCTGGTTCTTGAATATTTTGGGTTATCTTCATTTGTATATATGTAAATATATTTTTGTTTTTTCAATAATAAAGAGTAATTTCTAACCATTGATTGTATCTCTACAGGATATTCATTTTTAGTTGATTTGAGTATGATCAGCTTATGAATTTTGTCAAATAAAATAGGACTCTTTTCCTTTCCTTAATTTTGAAAATTTTTCATAACTTTCTTTGTACATATGTTTTTGTTTTGAATAAATTTGAATCATTTAACAAGTGGTTTTGCAGTTTGATTACAAGAACTTTATAATCAGCTCATGCAAAATTATCTGAATAGGGAAGTGCTCTAAAAAGAAATACTTATAGTTCTCCTTCTCTTTCAATTATTGTTAAAAATTTAAAATTTATATTGAAAGGTTAAAATGTTCTTTATATTGTTTTTAACCACTTTCTTGCATGATTCTGCGTATGGTATTTGATTCAGACATGTACATTTCTGATTTATCATTAGAACAGTTGCTTAATACCTGTCATCTTGATCTTCAAAAGCTCTATCTTACACCTATGGACTACTAGCTCATTCTAGAATTATTATCAAAACTTCTCTCTTAAGCACTTTTAAAAAAAGGTAGCCCAAAAGTGAGTGAAATTTTCTATTTTGTGGGGAACATTACTGATATTTTATGAAGAAGATAGACTGAGAGGTCAAAGAACAACTTTAGGTTATTATCTTTTGACATGATCTATAATTTGGGCCATTACAAATAAAGTTACTCATAAGGTTCGCTCTAAAAATTTGAATTATGTGTTTAACAGGCTTAGCACACTCTAGTGCCAACCAGCTTCCTTACTAAAAATATCATTATACAAAGCAAACCTGCTGGGGTACTGAACAGGCTCATTGGAAGCGGGTCCATGCTAAGTAAAATCTTAAACAAGGAAGCTTAGTAAATGCAAGTAAACTCGTCTGGGTACTAAACAGGCTCGCTGGCAGCGAGGCTATGCTTGCATGGTACCAAGATAAACCCATCGGGGTACTGAACAGGCCTACTGGCAGTGGGGCAATATCGGGTAAAATAGGTTTGGTTAATGCATTTCTATGCACATGGCTCATAAAAAATCTGAGTATACAAATACATGTTTAGGCCAATTATTTATACTGTCATTAGAGAATGGCTGTAAGTTGGACTTGGACCCTGTCATCTAATTCAAACAATACCTAGGATATGACTATCCGAGAAATGGGACCCATAACTATAGAAATATCACAAACTTTACAGTGAACCTTATATATATTCTTTGGATGACAAGAGATATTTACAATGAGTCATGGATGACTAGTTTTCCTATGGCATTTTTCACATCATTTATACTATCATTCTTCATATGGTCTTCTTAAGCACTGTTGTATTCTTTTTGATGAATGTACATATCTGAATCATCTACATCTATTAGTGAATATTTCAATTTCTTATGAAATTTATCACAGCATTTTAGAAGCTATTACCTAAACCATTCAATAAAAATATGTGAATATTAATCAAATTTTCTTTGATGGCTTGAGGACATGCCATATTTTTGGTTTGGGGGAGGATCAGAACTGTTTCTACTTTCTGAATATTTATGAAAAAGTTTATTTATCCCTGATAAAATGATAGGTGTTTTCAGGATAATGCAAAAAGTAGAAGGAAGATCGTTTTGATCAATGACAAATAATGAAGAACGCAACTGAAAGATCTAGAAAAACAAAGTTTACAACATTTTTTGTGCACTAACAGCCTCAAAAATTCTCCGCAAAATCAGCTTCAGTCAGCATCAACAAGTAGATCTTATATAGACAAAAGTCTGTATGAAGGGTTGAATGACGGGTTGAATGCCGATCCGAATGAGGTGACTAACGAGGAAAACAAACAACGATCTAAATGGAGTGCCGAATGAAAACATAGCTTATAATGGCTTTATTAAATGCGGCAACGCATCCAAATTTGAATATTATTGATAAATCTAATTGGCTAATTATGTCAGGAATCAATCAAATGTCAATTTCGCACCTAGTCTCATTCCCTTATCCATCTCGCCTCCATTAAATGAATGGATTATGCATCATTTCGATCTTCAGAATTATTACATGACCGCCATATGGTCTTAATTATCCTATCGGACGATTTGCCATCATATTAATCGAGTCATCATGATCTCTCGCGTGTAATCCATATCTATAATTTCATTTTGAGAATTACATTCAACCTATCCAAAGTTCGACTTTGGACACGGTTGAATATATAACCACACGTATTCACTAACTCACGCATTTCTATGTTGGCATTCGATTCAATATCTTGGAATGATAA
The DNA here is from genome assembly GCA_027924585.1 of Larix kaempferi. Classification (NCBI taxonomy): domain Eukaryota; kingdom Viridiplantae; phylum Streptophyta; class Pinopsida; order Pinales; family Pinaceae; genus Larix; species Larix kaempferi. The sequence goes on from BSBM01000498.1 coordinate 4,948,514, forward strand.
GCGTGATCTCTCAAGCATGATAAGTCCTCACCTACGACCATTCAACCATTCAAACAGACTTCAATTTAAATTGATAACTGCGTGAATTTCGCTTTATTTTGTTCGCTTTCCATCTTTTCTGTTAAGCCGCATCTCCTGCATCTCTTGCATCTCCTGTACCTATCCGCATCCCTCGACCTCTGTCCAATTATGCCGATCCGTCATGAACCTGGAAGTTACTAGGATTTACTTCACATCCCTAAGTTCAAAGAGTGCCGTGAGGTATTCCTTCGAGCCGGATGGGGTCCGTTTCTCCACCTTCTCCAAGGCCACGACCACGAAATATCACTACTTTTCTCTAAGGGATTCGATGGCAAGATGGCCAAAGTTGGCCATATCACTTTTTCTGTGACGAAAGAATCTATCGCATTGGCCACAAAGCTTCCTATGGAGGGTGCCCGTTGGCACAAACATCTCTTCCTTCCACGAAAGGTTCATGAAATTGCTTTGAATGTCGAATATCAACATGTTGCTGGAACAAAAGGATTTCAATGGGAGTGGGTCAAGCCGGAATACCTAGATCCCTTAACTATCATCATCCATTTGATCACTTGTGATGGTAAGTTTACTGCTTTTAAAGTCTGCCATTTTAGATTGCTAGCACATTTTGTTAACAATCAGACCCTCAACTTCCCATTTTATTTCCTGAAAATTTTAGAGAAAATGTCAAGCCAGGTTAGGAAGAGAGAGGGAAAACCTGGGATCGTTTTGTCTTTGAAATTCTAAACCCTCATTTGATTGAGAATCCTATTGGAAAATCCTCTGCTTCTCGAAAACACCATCATTTCCAAACTGGTATTAGTGAGCCTACCCAAGCCTCTACGCAAGCAGCACAAGACACTAAGCATGTGTGAATTGATGAGGATCCCTTAGGCAATGTGCACCTTGTCCATCCATCGCCTTATCCTGAGCTTTCCCTTGGTGACCCTACTTCGGAGCCCCCACTTTTTTCATTAGTACCCACTAAATCCAAGAAAAAAAATCATGACCAGTCCGTCGACCAGTCTATCGTTCAGCCATCATGTTCAAATGACCATACCCTTGAAACACCCCTCCTCACATTAGCCAATGTATCTACTCGATTGTGTGAAGCCCCTGCTATGTTGCATGAAATTGCAAGTAGCCAATGCTTCCCGGTGTATCGTGACAAGGGACTAATCACCTCTCGTGAATCCTTGAAATCTGGCGGTGGTGAGTTTACCAATCACCTGTGGGTTTTGGTGTAACGACAGCTGTACTAACAACAATTGGTATTAGAGCTAGAGGTCACGAGCTCGATACACACTCGGCTCGCGCTGAGGGGGAGATTGTTGCACAAAATTGGAAGTAGTCAGCTCTACTCGGTGTATCGTGACAAGGGACTAATCGGCTCTTGTGAATCCTTGAAATCTGGCGGTGGTGAGTTTACCAATCACCTACGGGTTTTGGTGTAACGATAGCCATACTACCAACATGCTGCTGGAAGTTCTCCTGCACACAACGAGGACAAAGTTCTTGAAGAACATACTGTTGAGCTTGAAACATTTCCAAAAGAGTCGAGTTCTCAAAAGGACTTGGAACATCGCATAGAACAACCCATTTTGAATCAGCAGGAAGTGGATAGGTTGACCTGAGGGATAGCACGGTTGACAGACGAAAATCAAAACTATGTGGAAACAATCTCTGAGCTTCATAAAGAAAACAAGGTACTGTGCACACAAGTAAGAAGCATTGAATGCTTGGTCAACGCTAAAACAACATCCCATACTTCTCTCCGGATGAGGTATGACACCTTGAAGGATCAGTTCAAGAAGCTTAAGGCTAAGTCCACTTCGTCTTCCAAGTTGAAGGCAGTTGCTATCACAGCTCAAACTTCTTCCTGAATTCCCTTCCTTTTTGCATAGTGGGACCTGGCATATCTCCAGTTTGTGGGAATGTTGGTGTCCATTTTGTCACCATTTTTTATCATCAAATATACTCTGAGTGGCGTTACTTTCACTATTATGATATAATAAATCACTCTTCTTGCCATTCAGACCATCAATCATACCCATGTATGATCGTATTTACATATCACGTGAATCTTGGCCAAATATCATTATTTTCATGATTTATTAATATTAATTTAATGTTTTTCAACTCGCTTGGAAAAAATATTTTGGCTTGTAGGTTATGGGTTTCAAACGGACCTCCGTTTAGACTTGTGTTCACATTGCAAACATTCAGCCGCATCCAGTCTGCCGTTCAACCCTTCGTTAGGCCCGCGAAATCGTCAGTTGGCATATTCCTGCCCATTAAAGACAAAAACAGAAATATGGGTTCTATTAGCAATGTGGTGGTTATGGTTGATGAGTCAACGCTCTAGAAGATTCGCTTCCTTGCTCGACCAGCTTGACAACACATGACTCTCCCCACGTCAACACTCTAGAAGATTCGTTTTCCTGCTCATTCAGCTCGATAGCACATGCTCATGCCCACGTCGACGTTCCATTGGCTCCATCCTCCTACGATCATCCTACCAGCACATGCTTCTGCCCACGGTTAAAGGAAACTAACACGCAGTTGTTCGCATCAAGGAGAATTGATACCGTGGAAGCAGGCAGACGGCCTGTGCGCTGTCATCAACCACCAAGCAGTCATTTGTAAATCATTAAGACTTCTATTTTTAGAGAGGTCGACTATGTCGACCTTCTCTCCCATTGTAAACTTATATATAAACGTCTCCTTTGGAGAAACACAGACGGAAAAAATATAGACGACATATATCACAGTAGATATAGGCATTTACGTTGTCAGTCATTTGTAGAAACGTTGTGTAATTTTCTCAGTTAATGGAAGCTCCTGAATTTTACTGTTGATATTCTGCTATTGGTGACTAAGTTGATTTAGTTTCAATCTCTGATTGCTGGGAAGGGCCCCTCATCAACCGGAGGTTTTTATGTATATTTTTGTATTTTTCCTTTCTGCAAGTAAATAGTTCATTTTCTAGTATATGTAATTAATTTTGTTTTCCTATATATGCCATTTCCTTATTTTTCTGTAATCTGTATTTTGTTGCTAACTTAATTTACTTTTCCAGAATTGATAATGGTCGACCAAGCATAGTTTTTATAGTTTGCTTTCAGTCTTTTTCAATTAAATACAGTTTAGTTAGTTGTTGTTCCAGGTTTAGTTTATGATTAGAATTAGTTCTATTAGTTCCTTTCTTGTAGCTGTAGGCTAGTTATATTCATATCTCAGTTTTGTTTGATTAGGCCATAGAAATAGTTTATTCCTTTAAACAATGATTAGAATAGGTTACTTCTTTCTATCTTAGTTTCTCAACAGTATTCTCAGTGACTTCTTTGCACTATAGGATCATATGCATCAGCTAGCTAGTAGTTAAGATAATCCAGACTGCTTCTTTCCTTAGTTTAAATCGTTTTCCTCCATCCAGACTATCATTCGGACAGTCATCCAGATCGTCATTCGGATAGTCATTTGGATCGTCATTCGGACAGTCATCTGGATCGTCATTCGTACCTTCATCCTTTCTACATTATTTTTATGCTTATTTAGAATCCAGTTTCTTAGGCTTTTTAACTGTAATATTTCTTGCTTTTAATTAGCAGTTTTAGATGTAATTAAGATCTTGTTTCCCATTGCATAGAGTTTTAATTAAGTCTTGTCATCATTCTTCGTTTCCATTTCATCTTCCTTAACTTTGTTTTAACTGTTTTTCAAGATTATGTCTTTCATGTTTGATTTGCTAATAGGTTACTGTTCTAGAATCTATCAATTTCACTCTTAGTATAATTTATTATATGTTCTTAAGGTTTATTTTGAATTAGAGTTAATAATTTCATTCTCCAAGTTATCTTAATTCTGATAGTTTCTTTGTTAAGCAATATCCTTAGTTGCTTCCACGGACCTCTTCTCCGCTACACATCGTGGAAAAACTCCACAGTGCCCGTAGAATTTTATTTGTTGCACTTGTGGACTCTTCTCCGAAGCTCCTCCTCAGAATTCTCTCTGTGGTACTCTACGATCTCCTCTTCACAGACTTATTCTCCACTGTGCCTGCAGTCCCTTCTATGCAACTTCCCCACAAAATTTTCTTTGTGGCACTCTGTGATCTCGTCGTAGAAGTGCCTGTGGATTCTTGAGATGCTGGATTGAACCACCTATTGTAATAACACAATATTGTCCACTATTTGTCTTTTTTTAACAAACCCTCCCTATCCTTTAGATATGATCCTTGATAATAAGTTCTTCATTCGATTTGCAAGGACCTTAGTTTAAATCTTATAAGATGCACTGCGCAAAGAAATTGGCCGAAATATTGCGAAAGTTGTAGGCCTTGTCTCATTGGGAATTAGTGCCAAGAATGGGGAATTCATTGCACCTCGAATATTCTCCCTCCCTTTTGTCCAATTTAGAATTCTACAAATATCCTTTTTTATATTTTCCAACATTCTTTATAAAAATCTATGGTGAAGCCATATGGGACTAGAACTTTGTCAATACCAAGACCCTTGATTGCTTTGTGCACCTCCTCTTCAATGCCATATTTGTTTAACATCTAATTTTCGATTCAGTGACCATCTAAGGCACTTTCTCCAACATTTCTTCATTTGCAATACCTGAATCTCTCTATAGTACTATGTATAAGTTTTTGTAATGGCATTATGATTCCTCATGAACAACAACAGAACCTGTAATTTTATTCCCTTATTCATCCTAAATTTCATGAATTATACTTTTATTTATGCATTTTTTTTCCTGATTATGAAAGAAAGAGGTGTTTCTATCCCCAACCTTCAACCAAAGGGATCAGGATTTCAACCTCCAGATTTCCTCATACTTCCTGAAGATTTTGTTCATTTTCAAGCTTAATTGTTGTTCTTTTTGTAGCAACTCAGAGGTGATTTTAGCAGTTTCCATTTTCTCCTGTAATAGGCTTAATTCTTTCTGCATTTCCATCTGTTCCTTTGGGGAGAATGATATTGGGTCTTAGCCCAATTTTTTAAAGTTGATTTGACTAATTGTAATTTTGACTCCCAAACATAAGCTAGACACCCCTCAATGTAATTTCTTTAAACTCTTGATATGATAAGATGGGATTCTTCATGCTTTAATCATAAGGGATTGAATCGAAATGGAATTGGTCCTTGATTCTCTAGCTCTTCCATGGTTAGCATGAAAGGTTTATGATCTGAGGTTGCATTAGGGAGAATGGTCATATATATTAAACATACTTTTTGCAGTAGAGAGTTGTGTACCAAAAATCTATCCAGTCAAGCATCAATATGTCCTAGGCCCACTCTCCTATTTGTCCAAGTATAATCGTCTCATTTTGTTGTGATGTCCACCAGACCAAAGTCACCTATAAGATTCTCAATATTTTCCCCAAATGGATCTCTCACTAGAGTTCCTCCTCCTTTTTATTTATGTGAAATAATTGCATTAAAAACTCTATCTATTATGTTAGATTCACAATATCTAAGAGTGTTTAAAGAGTGCCAAAATTCTTGCTTACTGATGTCAAGCACGGGGCCATAAACATCACAATTTTTGATAATTTATCAAGTGCCAACATCTTCTACTTCTGCCATAATCGAATTGTTATTAACTCTTTCACTTTTCACTTGGTATTTCCTCGCATCCTAATGATTTACCAAGCCTCACGAGGCTCCTAGACAAAGTATTTTTTAAGGATTCTAATATTACACTTAAGTATAGTATTCTAGGCGATTATTTTGGATTGGAAAAAACATAGATATAGATAGGTAGGCGAATATTAAATACAAAACCTACAATTTACTATTGAAATGTGTAAATTTTGGCGAATATTATGATAAAAAAACATATTTTATGTAAATACAGGCGATATTAGAGACTAAAAATGACCAAATAACGAATTTATTTTTTGAAAAAAAACCCAAAAAATAGCCAATTGGCGAAATTTCGCCCCTAAAAATTACCTTGCGAGTCCTAGAGAGATTACTACAATCCCATTTCTATTTGTCCATATTTTTTATAGTGGTTAATTTATCTCATTTTCATCTATTTTTGTCTCTTACAACACGAGGAGGGAGATTCTTTCCTTATAGATCAATTTTTTTACCGCTTCTACTTTTTGTTTTCTTCCCAAGCCTCTACAATTCCAAGAGACTATATTCATTATTTCTTTAGATGAGGCCTAGATTTACTTTCAACATCCTCTTTTCTACTTTTGTATTTGATGTTGTCCCTTTAATGAGCTTATCTAGCGAGATCTGTTTACGTAACTGCTTATCCCTATCTACCTCTTCTTCCCTTAGTTGCTTGTGAGATATTCTACATGTCTTTTTAGGGGCCATTTTATCACCGTTGGAATCTTCTGAAGAGTTGTCTTGAGATTGCTTTGTTTGCTTCCTAGTTGTGACCCATGTTGTTTCACCTTTTTTCATTGTTTAGGTGAGAATTTATTTCTTGTATTGGTTCAAGAGGAAGAATGGAGGAATATTCTTCTAACCCAACCTCTTCCAATATTAATTGAGGGACAAGGGGTTGAATGTTCGATTCTAGAGCTTGCTTTCCTGCTGATTTTGTTGGCATCTCAATTTCATCGATGTCATTTAAGACTTGAAAGCGATTAGACTATGAGGGTTCCACTCCAATTGCTTGTTCATGATTGATATGAGATTGTTTCCCTCTATTTGAAACTCCTTGCCACCCTTTCATTTGTTCTTTCTCATCTTCCTTCCCCAAAGTCTTCAAATATTTTCTTGCAAAGTTTCCATATTCATGACATTATTTGCACTTGAAGGGAATTTGATCATAATCTATCTTTTGAGTGCACGTCCATCTATTCATAAAAATATTTGTGACCTCTGGTAGACCTTTTTCCAAAACTACTTCAACACATATTCGAGCACATGAAAACATAGGAGGTTTTGGATTTGATTTATTAATATATCGCCCTAGAGAATTACCTATATCTGCCAATAATTCATCTAACTTTCAATGCAAAGGGAGATGCGGTAAATTTACCCAAACTGGGACAACATAGGAGATATCATTTTCAGGATCAAAGGACATATTCCAAGTGTTCAAATACATACCTCTTGGGCTCATGAAGTAGTGTCCATTACAAAATATCAAGTCTCAATATGTTTTATGCTAAAAAAGAAAGGCATAACATCCTTGTCCACAAAAGTGATTTCTTACCCATCAAAAGTGTTCTCCAATTCTTATTTAGACATACATCCATAACCCTCGGAGAGGGCCAGAGTTTTGTGAAAATTCTAACCAAAACTCTCTCTATCAATCCTAGAGCCCTAATTTTTGCAGATGTTGAGGTAATCTTGGTTATAGGTGCAACCGCCCTCTTAACAAATCGAGTATTATGTGAAGAGGTCGATTCTTTTTGGGTTGCATCCAGTCGATGAAAGTCTTCATCCAATGCAGTCCTTGGATTTGGATTCGGAGGTTCATGGCCGCAACAACAACCGAGTGTGTTCCGTAGCTCAAAAAGATTTAACCTATCTATTAAAGTTGCAAAGTGCCCGCTTTTTCTTCTATGAATCCCTCCGTTAATATATATATATATATATATATATATATATGAATATGAATTGGAAACCTGGGCTCGTACTCGCATGACACGAGATCAATTCCCATCTGCTACCACTATATCCCTAGGTACACCCACATAACATGGGACACACAGACATATATTTTATTATACATTGTTTAAACAAAATTATAATAACTAATTACTATAATTATTGTGTTTTTTTTATCTTAATAATATAATTTAAGTGACTATTTTTTTTTTTAATTAATAAAATTTATTTTAAAAAATTATATTGAGATAAATATTTTTTATAATAACGTTTTTTATATTTAAACATATTGTAAATGAATTATGATTATGGTATGCACAAAGACTTGATAATATCAAAGAAGATCCAACCGAACTAGACTTTTAGAGATTTGCAGATTATTCCCCTCCCAAAATCAGTTTCCATAATAACTTGTGAGCAATTTCTTTTCAAAAACAATTTGCTCAAGCTTACATTTATACAAATAGCAAGCTTATTTTTCAAACATTCTACTACTATTAACCCATATATGTTCCTAGTTCCCAAAATTAGCTTGAGAATTATACATGTATTAAGGCATGTTTGTCCAAACATATTTATAATAAGAAGAACTAACATAAAAACCTTTGAGCTTTTCACCATAAGAGCCTTAAGCCATGGTACCTTGCTTTGCTTCTTCTTCATCATCGGATTCGATGATGTGGGGTGACTGTGGCTTATTGCTCATCTATGCCCACTGCGTGGTGATTTTTAAACCCACTTGCCTCATCCAAACATCTCCAGTTGCATGTGTTTCCATGGATTAGTAGATTCCTTCAATTCTGCGATGTCCTTTTCGAGCTTGGTGTTGCATTGATCCTTTTCTGCCCAAGGCTTTCCTAGGAGGTCTTTTCTTGACCAATATAGATATAGCGAGTGATGGTAGAGGGCCATCTTCACTCGAGTGTCTCCAGGGTCCACCACCGAGTTTGCCAAGTCTTCAAACTCGTTGCTATGCAGGTAAGTATCATAATTGTTTCTTATTTTTTCTTCTCCTGACAATGTTGCACTTAACCTACTCGGGGGTTCTTTCATGGCAGTGTTTGGCTATCTTTATTGCTCCATTAAGAGTCTAGGAGTGTTGGGTAGCAACCTCCACCACCTTTTCGTTTCCTATATTTTCCATGTCCTTCCCGTGAGCTTTCAACCAAAAACCTGGCATTAAGCAGCCCCAATAGGGTCAGAGCCAATGGAGCCTAAACTGATGTAGTCTAAACCCGCCCAATCACCTTGTAGGATGATTCTCACAAAGCCTAAACCTTATACCTCACAGAAAGCATCCCAAACAAAGACAAGACGAGTGGAGCATGAACCGAAAATCCGAGTCCCACAAATCCCAGACCAAACACTGTTGCAAAATCCTAATAGAGCCTTGGGAAAAAGTGAGTGCTCGTTCCCTCCCATGGTTAAATGACCTTCAGTTGCCTTGAGGTCTAACATGGTGACGACACTTTGGATCATAGTTGCAGTTACATCTTTTTACTTCATAGCTTGGGTCTCAGTGATCCTCCTCATGCCCAAGTACCTTCCTTTCATGCGAGCACTTCTAGCCGTAATCTCGTTATCGCTCTTATACCAATTCATTAGTGTTCACAATTTATTGCCTATAATTTCCTTATAGGTGGTATCGACACGTGCCTTGCCCCATGTCTACACAACGTGTCTTTCATTTAATGCGATGCGTCATTCACATCCTCTATTATCTTGGATTAGTCACCCTGAGGATAAAAATTAATTATATTAAAATAAATTATAAAACACATTCAAAAATTATATCTTGCATATTGATTTTTTAAAAGTATTTTTATAACCTAAATACTTCTTTAAAGGTGTGATCCTTCTTTTCACTGATCTATCAATGTACTGTTTTTTTTCAAATATGAATATAAATAATATACTTTTTTCCACTGAACAAGAGAATAGTAAATATATTATTAATTTAATTTTTAAGATAGAGACGATGACATTCCACTCCTTTAATATTTTTAAATATTATTAAATTAATACACACCGCCTCTTTTGACCACTTTTGTTATTTGCCCAACCAGAAAACCTTGTTATTTGCCAGTCTGCACATCCGACTGATTCTACCCGCAATGGATTCTCCCAAGCCCTTCCCCTCTGAGAATTCGACCAACAACACCACAGAGTTCAAGCACCATATGGTGGTGTTCCCGTACATGGGTCAGGGTCACATTATCCCCTGCCTGGAGCTCGCCAAACTGCTCGCCAAACGAACCGGATTCGCCATCACGATAGCCAGTACGCCTCTCAACATCCGAAGCCTGAGACCCAAGATCGATTCCGATGGCGCCGGTCTGGATATCCGCCTGGCGGAGCTACCCTTCTCTAGCGCTGCCCACGGTCTTCCTCCTCAGACCGAAAACGAGGACTCTCTCCCTCGCCATCTTATCATCCGTCTCTTGGAAGCCTCGGAGCAACTGGAACCCCATTTCGAGCGCCTCATCCGCCGGATCTCTGAAGAAGAAGGCGGGCGCCTGCCGCTTTGCATCATCAGCGACATGTTCTTGGGATGGACGCTAGACGTCGGGAACAGGTTGGGAATACCCAGGATTCAGTTCTGCACTTCTGGAGTTTATAGCACCTCCATCTATTACTCCCTCTGGACTCATCTTCCTCACACCAAGACCGACGCCGACGAGTTTGTTCTGCCCGATATGCCGCACGTTACAGTGCATCGATCTCAGCTCGCCGCAAATATAAAAAAGGCCACAGGATCTGATCCCTGGACCTTGTTCCTCAATCGCCAGATATCTCGCAACGTGCGTAGTTGGGGATCGATATGTAATACATTCGAAGAGTTGGAGCATAGCACTCTCCAACACATGAGAAAATCCACCGGCAGGCCGGTTTGGGCAGTCGGGCCGATCCTACCCTCTTCGTTGCTCTCTTCGTCTCCTTCAAATGCAACGCTCGATTCGGATTTTCTACTGCGGGGCAAGCAGGTAGAGGCAGAATGTGCAACGGCATGCTTGCAGTGGCTCGATTCCCAGGCGCCCTCCTCTGTGCTCTACGTTTCGTTTGGAAGCCAGAATTCGATATCGTCATTACACATGAAGGAGCTCGCGCTGGGGCTGGAATCGAGCCAACAGGCTTTTATTTGGGTCGTCAGGCCGCCGCTGGAGGCCCCATTGAATTCAGAGTTCTCGGCGAAATTTCTTCCAGAGGGATTCGAAGAGCGACTGAAGGAAAATCAGCGAGGATTGCTTATCAAAAAGTGGGCGCCTCAGCTGTTGATCCTATGCCATCGTTCGACCGGAGGGTTCCTCAGTCATTGTGGATGGAATTCAACGATGGAAAGCCTGAGCCAAGGGGTGCCCATCATCGTGTGGCCCTTGGAAGGCGACCAGTTCTCGAATTCGAAGTTGTTGGAGGATGTGGGGGTATGCACTGAGATGTGGAGGGGAAAAGAGGGAGATCTGAAACGGGCAACGGTGGAGAGAAGAGTGAGGATGGTGATGAAGGAAGAGAAAGGCAATCGACTGAGACATAGAGCGGCGGAGATGAGAGAAGCCGCCATGAAAGCAGTGAGTGAAAATGAAGACGGAGGGAAGAAAGGGTCATCTGTCTGTGATATGGATGACATGATCAGAAAGCTAACAGTAGCATACCAGGTTTAGATTTATGTTGTGCATCACACCTATCTTCCTCCAGTCCCATATTTGCATTTTTGCAGAGACTGAATAATAAAGATTACTTTCCTTGAAAACGAGAATGCAGAGACTGAATAATAAATATTACTTTCCTTGAAAACAAAAACGATACAGTATGGAATTGCTCCAAGACCCTTTGGACCATGTGACCTATCTGCTGGGTTGACTCCAGAGTCCAAACTAATAATATCAGAATTGTAGCCTGATAAGGGGTAAAGTAAAATGTTTCAATTTATGGGATCTATGTAGGACTCTGGTGTTTCAATTTATGGGATCTAATGATCTTGCAATGAAAGAATGGGGATCTTTGCAATGAAAGAATTGGGATCTATGTAGGAATCTGGTGTTTCAATTTATGGGATCTAATGATCTTGTAATGAAAGTGGTGCTTGATTAGGGGTAGTTAAAATGTTTTTGGGGGTTGGCAGAATTAACAAAATAAAATAAAGGTGGAATAGAAATGAAATTTGTATATGTATTTTATATTGATTGATAATAATGTAGAGAACTATAAAGTTGTTGTTGATAATAATTTGGAGAATTACAAAATTAATTAAGTACAATATTTTTGCTAGCCTTTAAAGGTGCAACCTAAATTAATCATAAAAAAATAAATATGTAAGTATTTCAAAAAAATGAAATTCTAATAATTTATCAAGAGATACTAAGACAATAAGACAATGCTTAAGTCTTTGGTGTGTAGATTAGTTGGTGATAGGGTGTATTGTTAAGACACTCTTTGTAATGTTATTGGTACAAAACTTGACTAGCCTTGTGTTCCGCATGTGATGCAACTTTGGGTATGCACGGAGATTATAGTGATAAGGACTAGAATTGACTCTATATCATATTATCCTCATTTCCACTTTTATGACGTTGTTGGTACAAAAGTTGACTATCCCTGTCTTCTGCATGTAAAGCAACTTTAGGTATACATGAAGGTTAATTTAGTGGTGAACTGGAATTGACTCTATATCATGTGAATACGAACTCAATCCATTTATTAATTTTGTCAATTCACCAAAAACAGAAAAACAAAACAATGCCTAATCTACAAGACATGAATGCCCATACTCAAGAGAAACGATGTTGCGCTAATAATGAGAATTGTTTTTGCTATTATCCTTTTAGGTTCCCCTAGAGAATTTGTCTTTTAAGATTAGTACCTCTTGCAAGGGTTAAGAGACAATAATACTTACCTAAATAACATTAATATAATTGATTTGGATGATGGAGTTATTAAAGCTCTAAATTGATTACTGCGATTCATTTGAAAATTATTTTAATTGAAAAGTGAAAATTATTGTAGATTAATGTTCTAGAACACACTCTCAAACAAAATGCAAAAATGACAAAAACACTCAAACAAAATACAAAAATGCAAAAATGCAAAAATGACAAAAAGAGTCAAACAAAATGCAAAAATGACAAAGCATGAAGGGGTGAAAAAATGAAGATGGGTGTCTATTTTGGGGGGTCTCGTGAGAAAATAATTCTGTTTTTTTCATGTCTTCCAACTTCGGGCGAACAAAAGTGATATTTTTATTTAAAATTTCACTTTGCCGTAAAAAGAAAACTTTTGTAGAATTATGTTAGCTTTCTACTCATAATTTTTTCAATTTTTTTTATTAAGATTTGATATGTCGATTTCGCAAATGTTTGACAGTGTGTTCTTATAAAATGAAAATACTACAAAAGAGTTATGATTTGTTGCACCACTAAAATCGTTGTTAGACTTGTCTTTTGCAAAAACTGAAAATGCTACGACAATCTACACACAATGTACTAACGCGTGACTATAAGTTTGCATCCAATGGACCTCTATACTAATTATTATATTTTTTTAAAGTCGATCCATGGGGAAACTCAGTCGATTTTCAACAACCTTTTTGTTGCACCACTTTTCTCTCAACCCGCTATAAAATCAAAAAATCTACGACCACCCTTTTGAAGTAGACACGTCAATGAATCGACCCACATTTTCTTCGATTTTTTTGGTGTTGTATTTACAAAGTTATGGATTTTTCTTTTCGCTGTTTTTTTAAAGAGCTGAATCATAACTCGACACATGTTACAAATATAAAACTTAAAAAATATCAGTTCTTATCTATATACAACAAAATTTATACCCTCGTAAAGTAGATTCAATGATGAATCTACTGGTATGAAGTCCGACATTCGTTTTGTTGTGTAAGAGGTGGTTTTCTCCTTCCGAAAATGGAGAAACCTGAAAATTTTGCAGAGGTCTGAATCGGTCATGTTTCAGAGATTATTCGGCCGAACAAATTATTCGGCCGAATAATTGTTCGGCCGAACAATTATTCGGCCGAATAACGTTTTTTCGTAACGGCGCCGTAACTTATAGCGAAGGTTATTCGGCCGAATAACCAAACGGAAAAAAAATTTCGTCGGCCGGAAAAAAAATAAAAATAAAAATTTATACTCATATAAATAAACGTAAAGTTAATTCATTATTTTCGCATGTTTGAACTTCGCATTTTTTTGTCAAACTAATTTCGGAAGGAGGATATAATTTTTGCAAAAGGAGGTTTTTACAAGGTATGTTTCTTCTTCTTCTTTACAAAAGGCACATTGAAGGAGTTTTTTTTTCTAAGGCATATTTGCAAGGAGTTTTTCCAAACTATCTCTTTTCTTGTTGCATTTTTACAAAGAAGACATTTTTTGCAAAATGAGGTTTTTACAAGCTATGTTTCTTCTTCTTCTTTACAAAAGGCACATTGAAGGAGTTTTTTTTTCCAAGGCATATTTGCAAGGAGTTTTTCCAACCTATCTATTTTCTTATTGCATTTTTACAAAGAAGACATTTTTTGCAAAAGGAGGTTTTTACAAACTATGTCTTCTTCTTTTTTACAAAAGGCACATTGAAGGAGTTTTTCCAACATATCTCTTTTTTATTGCATTTTTACAAAGAAGACATTTTTTGCAAAAGGAGGTTTTTACAAGGTATGTTTCTTCTTTTTTCCAAAGGCACATTGAAGAAATTTTTTTTCTAAGGCATATTTGCAAGAAGTTTTTTCCAAATATTTATTTTCTTGCTGTATATTTGCAAAGAAAACATTTTTTTGAAAAAGAGATTTTTACAAAGTATGTTTCTTCTTCTTTTTTCCAAAACACATTGAAAGTGTTTTTTTTAAGGGATATTTGCAAGGAGTTTTTTCAAAATATTTCTTTTCTTAGACATGTTTGCAAGGAGGTTCTTTGCAAGGATGTTTTTTTTTCAAAGTAGCTTTGCACTTTTTATTTAATTGAAAGAGGTTTTTTCAAATAGTTGTTTTGCTAAGGTATTTTGCAAATGATTTTTTTCCAAAGTAGTTTTGCACTTCTTATTTATTTGAAAGGAGTTTTTTCAAATAGTTATCTTATTTTGCAAAGGATTTTTTACAAGGTAATTTTGTACTTCTTATTTCTTTGAAATTGGGTTTTTTTCAAAGAGTTGTTTTTTTACAATGATTTTTTCCCAGATATATTTATAAATAAGTTTTTATTGAAAGTATTTGTTTTTACTATAAAGTAACATGATTCTTTAATTTATCGTCTATAGATTAAACAACCATGGGCAATAAGAGAAATCGTAAAAGAAAAGCTGATCGTAAACGTGATGATGATGATAATAGAGAGAAACAAAAACTCAGATATATTGCCAAAAAACAAAGGGTTGCTGAAACGAAAGAGAGAACTATTGAAGATATAAATACAGATTTACATGACAATGTTGAAGAAATGGAAATTGAAAATAGAGTACAAGAAGAACAAATTGAAGTTGAAAAGAACATTGTAGAAGATGTAAATAGTGATTTACATGCTAATGTCGATGAAATCAATATTGAAGATCAAGTTCAAAATCCAGAAATTGAACCTGGTATGTATATATCATATATTTTCCAAATTCATTTTTTTATAATGAATTTTATTTTTTGATATATGTTAAATTAAATTTAATTTGATGTATAGGTACTTTTACTATTGATGATGAAATGTTAGAAGACATTGATTGCGACAAATATGGAGAAAAACTACCAATACATGTTGCACGATATCGTGCTACAAAATTTTATGATGAAGTTCTCAAAGATTACTCAATAGCAGGACAAGCACAAATTTTGAGATGTTTATTAGTGTCCAAGAAATTAGAAGGTGCTACATCGTTATTGGGTATTCACAAAGTAACAAAAGAGTCGAAATTGAAACAAAATGTGATGGAAAATATAGGCGATGCAATAAAAAAATTTGGAAAATCCAGGAAGAAAGATATCAGTGCTGCACGTAAAGCAATTCATACAGCAATTCTTTCAGCTAGTACTAAACAAAAGCGTTTGACAACAGAACTAGCAAAAGCAGTTGGAACATCAAGAAAAACATTATACAAACATAGCAAATTCAGAATGCAAATAGATGAAAATAATGAACTTGCTTGTTGGGCAATTATTTGTAGACAACCTTACAAAGATAGATTAGGAGCAGGGGTTAAAGATATTGTACGAGAATATTGGTTGGAACATGCTCGAGTTTCACCAAATGCAAGAGATGTGATACGCAAAAGAATATCACGAAATGTATATGAAAGCCAACCAAAACATATAATGGACATGACACAAGTACAATTGTTCAATAAATTCAAGGAAGATCATCGTGGAATTAATATATCAATCACTACATTTGTGCAACAAAAACCATGGTATGTTCGACCTATAACTATACGTGATACATGTTGTTGCCGTTATCATGTGCAATTTCAGTTATATTATGATACGTTTCTTGAATTTGGTAAAATGTTTTGGACAAATTCACCACCTCCGCCAACGATACGTGAATTCATATCTCAAATTTTATGTGAGAGAAATCACGATGAAGTATTTTATTCAAAGAAATGTGTCAATGGAAAACATTGTCATCATTGTGGAAATTTGGTGTTATTCCACAATAAATACCCTATCGACAATGATCAATCGTTGTCAAATGTAAATGTTGATTGGAAGAGATACGAATACATCAACTATAGTACAAGTTCTAGTGATTCACATTCCAAAAGAATTGATTTGCTAGAAGACAAGATATGCGTCACAGATTTTCTCAAAAAATTTGAAAACGAAATTTATAAATACACCCAGCATTCACATAGAGCACGATGGCAAGATCTTCAATTCAAACAGTCTCGTGAAATTTTTCCACCCGGAACAATTTTGTCGGTGGTTGATTTTGCTGAAAACTATACATTTGCTGCACAAAACGAAATACAGAGTGAATACTATCACTCTGACCAAGTTTCGATATTTGTCCATGTTGTATATAGACATTCTCAACAGGATATCGATGGCATTGAAAGCACATGTGACAATCGAGATGTGATTAAAGAATATCACTTCTATATCAGCGATGATCGTACACACGACACACATTTTGTCCAACATTGTATAGAAAATATTTTCTATGACTCACTGAAAAAACGCGAAGTCAAATTCAAAGAGCATTGGATATGGTCTGATGGATGTGCGGGTCAATTTAAATCTTCACGATCATTTTTTTGGTTATGTCGACTTCATAAAGCGCTGAACATTAAACATCGCTGGAATTTCTTTGAAACTGGGCATGGAAAAGGTGAGCATGATGGTGCAGGAGCATGCGTAAAAAGAGCACTTCGAAGATGGCAAATGAACTATTCTTCAGCACGGTTTCATTCAGCTGCAGAGGTTGTCCAATGGTGTCAATTAAATCTAAGCCATGATTATAATCAACAATCAAAAGACGTGCGCAGGTATGTCCACTATCTTTTTAATTTATATTATTTCTTAAAATTAAAAAAAATGTATATACTAACATTTAAGTACACATGTACACTATTTATTGTGTAGATTTTTTTGGCTTGTTGGGGTCCAAGATATAAATAGATCAATACCATATGACGCTAGCACCATACATGGAACTAGAGATCTTCACTCTATTCAAACAAAATCATTTCACAACGTGTTTGCATTTGACAGTAGAAAGCAATCATGCTTTTGTCATATTTGCATTGAAAATGTCGAGTCTACAGAAGTTTGTGAAAACATAACAAACAACTACGTAAAAGCTTGGAGACACACAGAGATTAATCCAAAAGGAAAAATGCCACTGGCAAGTGTTGAAGAATTAGAATAAGAAGAAATAGCAATATCGTCTGATGGCGATAGAATTTCAGATCTCGTAAGAGAAGGTAATAAACTTGTTTTTGACTTTTTAATCAATTGTTCATTCTAATCCTTCGCCATAAGTAGTCTTGATTCAATTCATTTATATACGCTAACACCAATCATAACTTGCACAGGAGATGTTTTCGCTGTGATTGCACCTGTAGACAACAACGAAAATGTCAAATATTATTTGATGCGATGCACAGAAGGAAAAATGAAATTATTGGAGGACTACAACGACAACGGATTTACATACGAAAGAGGATCCATCATTTTAAAAGGCTACTTTTTTCAGCAGACGCATATGACTAAAAGTTATGTCTACTTTCAAGATTATGAACCCGATGTTATATGTTGTCAATATAGTCATTTAGTATGTGCATCTCGAATAAAATTGATACAAGTTCCATCAAAAAAACAGTTAAAAACCAAAAAATGGAAACTATCCATATGTGACCATGAACGGATAGTTGAAGATGGTATTCCATTGCGATGTTTTTAACTACATATCAAAAATAAATTGATCTATATTTTTGTCCATATCAATTGTTGTGTGCAATATATTTTTTGTCCAATTATCAAAATTGTTGTGCACAGTATATTTTTTCACTGAGATTTTATGAATATTTTCTTGAATGACAACTAACACAAAAGCTTAAATGGTTTATTTTTTCATTGAAATTTTATGAATATTTTCTTGAATGACCACTAACACGAAAACTTAAATGGTTGTACTTTAACATGCTTAAAAATGAATTCAAATATAATTTGTAAATTCAAAAGTACTTTATTCGGGTCCCCATATGTCTATTAGACCACTAAGGGATGAGATAACGGATGTGGCTATCCCCACTCCGCCCCGAATTTTTACTTTTGATTGATTGATAGTAACAAAAAATCACAAAAAGACCTATTAAATTTTGTATTATTTTAATCCATCGAACATGTTTCTTTAATACATACTTCACCATAAATATAATCTTAAATAGATGTCTTAAAATTGTCACCAAGTTCTCCGTCCCAAATCTTTAATTTAAAATATCGCTTGTGCAAATTCACATAACTGAAATCATGGCAAATGGAGATAACGATCAGTTGATTTTTAATCACAAGCAAGGATTCCAGGATTGTGAAGCTTATGCTAAATTAGAGAAATGATTATTTACAACAAATCAATGAAAATTCATCAAATTGTTGTTTAAAATCATTGCTCTAATTTAGCACAAACTTCACAATCCTGGAATCTTCGCTTATGATTAAAAAACAAAAAACCGTTACCCCCATTTGCCATGATTTCAGCCGCATCAAATGTACCTGAACATTGTAAATAAAAATTAAATTAATTAAAAATCCATTATATCAAAATTTGAACTTAACATATATTTGCTTTAAAACATCCTAATCCATCCATATTTTCTATCAAAACTTATATTTAACATTCCTAAACTTTCTATTTTTTCCATATTTCTATCGACTTTCTAACATTCCTAAAACTTCATAACATCCTTGAAGATTCAAACTTAAATTTCATTTTTAAACTTTATATTTCATCCATGTATTTTCATCAAAACTTCAAACATTCTTGAACTTCCTAACATCTCTAAAGTTTAATGTAATCACTTTTAATCTTCCTGATTCGTCGATATGTACGAAAACTTCTACCATTTCTAAACATTCTAACATTCAAAGACAATATTTTTATCAAAACTTCTATCATTCTCTAAAACTTTATATAACATTCTTAAACTTTCTATTTCTTCCATATTTCTATAGACTTCTAACATTCCTAAAACTTCTAACATCATTCCTAAAACTTCATAACATCCTTGAAAATAACATTCAACCTTACTTGAATTTCATTTTTAAACTTTATATTTCATCCATATTTTCATTAAAACTTCAAACATTCTTGAACTTCCTAACATCTCTAAAGTTTGAATGTAATCACTTTTAAACTTCCCGATTTATAAACTTTAAACCTATCATTCATTTGAATGTCGAACAACTATTTCTATAAACTTCTAACATTCCTAAAACTTCATAACATCCTTGAAAATAACATTCAACAGGTTACTTGAATTTCATTTTTAAACTTTATATTTCATCCATATTTTCTTTAAAACTTCAAACATTCTTGAACTTCCTAACATCTCTAAAGTTTGAATGTAATCACTTTTAAACTTCCTGATTTATAAACTCTAAACCTATCATTCATTCATGTCGAACAATTATAACTTCCTCATTTATAAACTCTAAACCTATATGTGAACATCCACTTTTAAAAATTTCCTTTTAAACTTCAATCAAAACTTCCTCATTTATGAACTTTAAACCTAATATGTTTATCCATTTTTAAACTTCCTAAATAACATTTCTTAAACTTAATAATATTCAAGAATGTCATGTTTCTTAACATTCAGTTTTACATATATTCATTCATTCAAACATTCATTCAAACATGCAAATACATATTTTAAACTAAATTTAACACCAAATATGTCAAATAAACAAAAATAAACTTAGAAATCATTTAAAAACCATGATTCACGAAATATGTAAGTTCAAAATTTATATGTATATAATCTCCAAAAAAATAATCATGAACATGCAAATTCAATGTACATCCATATATGTATATATCTCGTCCAAAAATAAACCTCCTCAACATGTCCAAGACAAATGTTTCCAATCTAAATGCATATCAACAACAAAAAATAGTGGACACTATGAACTATAAAATTAAAATGTATGTGCTATCCTCCACTCGGGCCTCCCCCTCCTCCACTCAAGCCTCCCCTTGGACTCAACCCTCCCTGCAACATGTGTAAAAAAAAATTATGTTCATATCATTTAAATTACTTAAACTATAATAAAAAAATTAAAATATTAAACTAATATATCAAAATACAATTCAAATATTAACAATATTACATCAAATTCTCCAAATGCTTGTCCACCACCATCCTCCAAAGGACTTTTTCCTTTGCCTCCAAAAGATTTGAGAGACCCAAGCTGCAATCCATATATAAAATCAATTTATGAATCTCATAAATCTAAATCCACAAAAATTAAAATATTAAAACAGTAAACAAAATTAAAGCAAAATTAAAGCAATCAATGAAATTACCTCTCTACCAATATCTGCATCATTAAGCAAAGAACCGATATCTCCACCCTAAAATTTAAATTGTATTAATAAATAAAACATATAATACAAAACAAAAAAATTACTATACCAATTAAAACTTAAAACTAAAACAAAAAATTTAAAAAACATTAGCTCACAATAGATGGTAAATCATTTATAAAGTTGGTATCTAAAGAAACCTGCATGGATGAGTCAAATTAACAATAAAATACACAGTTAAATTATCATTCAAAAAATAATAATTTATATATATATATATATCAAATTCAAACATAAGTACAAATATGTTGATAATAAATATGTACCTCTCTCCCTACATTTTCGCTAGTTGAAATGTGAAAAGAATGTTCGTTCATCATTCTTGAAAACTGCAACCAATTTAAACATTTACATAATGTACCTATGATAAGGTAGCAAAAAAAATAAAATCAAGATAAATAAAATATTTAATTCAAATCAAATCATATCATGTAGTCAACGAACCTCTCCCAAACTCGATGTGTCGTTGGATATAACATTTGCTGCTAAGTCACGACAAATCTTTGCATATGCCCTGACATCTTCAATGCTCATTCCATCTATTTCATCATCAGTTTTATAAACAAACTTTTGACGAATAGCAGAACGAGCCCTTTCTCTAACCAACCCCACATCTACTCCCACTAATACTGATGATAGCCCATCACCAACAAAATTCCTTGCTGTCGTCCCAAGTTGAGATGTGGGCTCCATCTCTGATTTTAATGCCACCAACCTAGGTGGATGAGATATCTGGGGCGGAGGTCTAAGAGTTGCAGGATCTCTATGTGCACCCTCTCGATCATATATTCGACCCTTCCCAACTCCATAAAATTTTGAATGAACATCAGTATAATCTGGCTTCATATTTAAAAAAAACTCAGCATAAAAAAATCTAGCAAAATACTGAGAAACCTCATCGTTCCATGGAAAACGACCATAGGCAGCAAGAAACCGATCATAAAGTAAGTGTGCCAGATGAGGATGTTTGAAATATTGCACTTTCAACATATCTTTTTTCAAACCTTCTTTGAAATTAAACATTGATTTGGCCTGCTCTCTTGTCACTCTTTCTTTCACAACATCCCATTTGTCTGGACCCATCACTTGATCCCTTCGTCTTCGCATCAAATCTACAAAACCATCTGTAGTCGGCCCAAGATTCTCATATGCTTGAATGAAGTTTTGCAATGATCCCAAGACAATCTCCAAACTTTGTTTACTCTCCGGAGGAAGATCCATAGTAGACAAATCATTTTGCAACTTTTCATAGTGAGATCTACATCTTTCAAGAGTCATTTGATGATTACCACCTTCCCATGGAAGCTCTCGAGGTAGATCAGATGGATATGTCGTAATGGGTGTACAACCCTCAGTTAATTCAACATATTGTGTCCTAGCTCTACCTTCATCACCTCGTGCCGAATGGTGAGCCTCTTGAGAACCTTGCTCTGCATCGTCATCCGTCTCCCTCATTTGCCCTGTCTCCCTCCCTACAGAATTAGGAGCATCTTCCGAACCATGCTCTGCTTCAAATGACAAAGTCTAGTTTAAACACAACTACAAATTTTGCACTCTCAAAAAAACAATTTGCATATATATAAATGTTCAAAGATTGATATTCATATGTACCAATAGAGGGTCGAGATCGACGTTCTCCCATAGAAGATACAGGGGAATCATTTGTACCCCTTTCACCTTGTCGGTGTGAACTATACAATAAATTAGAGTCCCGAGGAGAGGTTGACAACCTCCGATTATCACTCGTACCACCTACGCCAGAAGATTGTGAAGACCTCCTACGCTTTCGCCTTAAAGAATCCTCTCTTTCCATTTGATATATAATGCCTACACCTAAAGACAAATCAACTAATTACATATTCAAATCCTACAAGTTAATTCTATGAACTCTAAAAACCAACTACTTAATAGACTAAGTTATTTAACAAGTACCTAGATTTACCTAATTTATCATCTAACAATTTTCAAAAAAAATATAGCTAATATTGTTAGATGATGAATTAATGTACCAATCTTTTAGGTGTTTTTGATGTTTAAAATGAATGGAACCAATATAGTTAAGTACTAAATAATAGGTTTTTTTTTATGTGTATTAGTTCATGAATCTCTTTTACCTTCTTCATACATAACTTAATACCTAAAACATAAATCATGAATCTATTTAACCTTTTTACTACATAACTTAATACCTAAAACATAAATCATGAATCTCTTTTACCTTCTTAATACATAACTTAATACCTAAAGCATAAATCATGAATCTCTCTCACCTTCTTAATACAACTTAATATCTGAAACATAAATTAAGTCTTGAAAATATTTTCATTATTGACAATAAAATAAAAATTGACAATTCATGTTTTATGTTTTCAAAATTTTCCATTTGATAATCGTTTTCAATTTCTTAAACTACAAATTTAAACCAGAAATTTTATTACTCTAGACATAAATTATATCTACAAATAATCTCATTGTCCCATAGAACAAAAAAAACTTACTGTTCAAGTATTATGATTGAGTTAAATGTCATGTTTCTCAAATTGGCCTCGTTTGACAATGATCTTTAATTTCAATCTAATAATGGTAACAATTCTTGGTATTATGTTCTCCAAGCCAGCCATGTTGCAAACAAAAGAAAACACAATACCAATTTACCACCTTTACTAGAATAAAACTCGAACCATTCTGACATAACATCACCTAGTATTTTATAAAACTTACTATAGTACATTTAGATTAAAACCTATTAATGTCTATAGTTCCCTTTTACATAAAATCCATTTAAATTATTGTTTTCTCAAAAATAGACTGTGTATCTAAGCTAAACTAAAACATGTTGACAGAGTTCATGAACTCTGTCAACTAAGACAGGTTGACAGAGTTCATGAACTCTGTCAACTAAGACAGGTTGACAGAGTTCATGAACTCTGTCAACTAAGACATGTTGACAGAGTTCATGAACTCTGTCAACATGTCTTTTAGTTGACAGAGTTCATGTCATCATTGTTAAATTACATAAGACTTAGTATAATACTTATAAATTAAAATCTATTCATGTCTTTAGTTTCCTTATACCTCAAGTCCATTTACATTGTTGTTCTATCAAAAATAGAGTTGAACTATTTGAAATTTGTTTGTATCTGAACTATCTATTGCCAAAGTAGATAATATAATTAATATCTGAACTCTGTCAACTTAGACGAGTCGACAGAGTTCATGAACTCTGTCAACTTAGACGAGTCGACAGAGTTCAAGACTAAAACAAGCCTACATACAACTTACAAATGTTCTTTCAAATTAAAATTAATGTTAATTTCTTTTTTAAACACAGCCAAATACAACAATTTAAAAAAGTACTCAAAAAATTTCTTTATATTTAAATTTAAAGACTCTGTCCAACTGGGCAGAGTCCATGGACTCTGCCCAGTTGGACAGAGTCCATGGCCTCTGCCCAGTTGGGCAGAGTGCAATATACAGAGAATATGGGAATTACAAAACGATTAAAAACAATTTATATAAACGGGAATTAAAAGGATTTATCCACCTTACCTCTAAAACGCAGCCAAAACAAATGAGCGCGACCTGAAATCTTTCGGACGACAGCGCAGATAAAATTTCTTCCACCCGGAACAGAGCAGCCGTAGCAGACGAACTGGGAGACCTGCATAAGATCAATAACATTTTAGCAACAAAAAATAGCGATAACAGACTTCAATAAAATACACAAGCCGAAAAACAGAAAAACGAAACGATACCTTCACCCACTGCAAACGCCGTGTCGATCTGCCACCACCCGCAACTTCTCAACGACGTTCGACCCCCGCGCTGTGAAGCCCTACAAGCAAGCAGGAAATAGCAAACATATTACACATGCATCAAACAGAAAACAGCAAACAGCAAACAGCAAGCAGCAAGCAGCAAAATCAAGCAAGCAGCAAACAAAACAGAAAAACGAAACGATACCTGCAGTCTATGCCGAATCCTCCATGCGCACCAGAACACCACCACTTAAAGCCGAAAAACAGAAAAACGAAACGATACCTTCAACCACCCGTAACTGTGAAGCCCTACAAGCAAGCAGGAAACAACAAAAGTATAAGGCAAGCAGCAAACAGCAAGCAGCAAGCAGCAAGCAGCAAACAGCAAGCAGCAAACAGCAAACAAGCTGCAGACAATATGTTGAATACCTGCAGTCTATGCCGAATCGTCCCTGCGCACCAGAACACTACCTCTTACCAGCAGCAAGCAGCAAGCAGCAGACAGTATAACTTGCATGCAGGGTGGCTAAACAACGAGAAGCACAACAACAAACGCTGTAATTACACGCAGGCTTACAGGTCGACAACACACGCCGTCGACCAATAGGGTAGCTAACAGGCGACAGGGCAGCAGGGTGACGGAGCGGACGGGCGACAGGGCAGCGGGGTGACGGAGCAGACGGACGCCTACCAACACGAAAGGGGTCCACAAGATCCCACGATAATGACGGGAGAGGGGCCGGGACAGAGCTTTTATGCCGAATAATTGTTCGGCCGAACACTTGTTCGGCCGAATAATTATTCGGCCGAACAAGTGTTCGGCCGAACAATTATTCGGCCGAACAAGTGTTCGGGCCGAACAATTATTCGGCCGAACACTTATTTCCACCGCCGTGAGTTTGCTCCGTCCGGCTAGCCCATGGAACATATTCCGAGGCCTCCGTTATGTTTGACGGTGGCCCGTTAAAGATTATTCGGCCGAATAAATACTATATTATTCGGCCGAATAACGTTAATTATTCGGCCGAATAATTATAATTATTCGGCCGAATAATTAACGTTATTCGGCCGAATAACATATGCTAGAGTTCTTACCCCGCCGATTCTCACCAAAGTGTTACCCACCTTCGCATTTCCACCCGAAGTTTATACATGGTATACTTTAGGTCCAGAGATTGTCTAACTCTTATGTGAGAGTCTGGGTTGTGATAAATCTCAAATGAAAGATTTCCTTATTTTAAAATAAATTCTTACTCAAAAGTTTATGTTAATAACAACTCTGGGGTAAAAGGTGGGCTACCAAGAATTTATGTTCATTTTGTTTTTTTTTGTCGAAAGGTGTGATACATATTAATTTATATATATATTCTTTAAAGATAATTAAAAAATATAAATATGTGTATATTTGAGTAATGTCTCATCATATATTAACTCATAGATAAATGTATTAAAACATACATACTTGAAATGAATTAGCAAAAGATTGGGAAACAAATTTACAATTAAAAAACTACTTTTCCATAAGGCTAGAGAAAGCACAGAGAAAGAAGCTTTACTAGGAAATATTGATTTTTTCTATGCTAGTGAATAGATAATTAAAATTTTAGAGAAAGATTTATTTAAAAAAATTTAAATGAAGAATGACAATATAAACTTAGAGTCCTAGTTGATCAAAATATTTAGTCTCGACAAACATATATACCTATCATGAATATGGCCTAAGAGTAATAATAAATGAATATGTGTCATCAATTGACAAAATTGATGACCACTACCTAGTTCAAAGATCCATACCAATAATAGCATGCATAGGAAATCCATTTGTAAACATGACTTTCAAAATTTAAAAATCATCGGCTATTTGTAAAAAAATAAAATATTTCAAGCGACTCGTCTATCCCAGTGAATAGGCAAACTCACTATAACAAAAAATTTCTCTGTATGAGACTTATCCAAGTCGTGAAGAATCTACACATCATTGAGAAAAACTTACTCCATACCATTTAGACATATTTGGGTGTAGGGGAATGCATACAAAATGAGAAATAAATAAGCCCTAGTTGCTCTGCGGAGACCTATATGAGTGTCTATAAACACTTTCCAAATTTTATTAGCATTCTAGAATGAATTGTACCAAGTAGGGGTCAATTCTCGCTAGCTCACTCGGTTAAGGTGAGGGTCTCGTCATCAAGGGGACTTGATCTCAATTCCCCTTAGGGGTGACTTAGTTGGGAGGCGACACCCAAAAACTTAGTCGAGTTGAGGTTGGTCCGGTCGAGGCCGAGTGTGATCCCAGGGTGATTTTTCCAGCGTAGATGCCCCTGGGTTGTGGTTTCTCATACCATAGGCACTCCCGCAAGTCAAGGAGATTCGAGCAAACAAAAAAAAGTTGTACCAAGTAGGGGAGTGCGAAAATGGTCAAACAAATGTTGTTATTCTCAAACAAGAATACTGAATCTAACACTAGGGAAGCTTCTAAAATTAACTCACTTGAGGAGGATTTTCATGTTATCTTGGTGTTGAGTATTGAAATACACAATTGAATTCTTAAGCTGGATACCATTAGGAAAAATGTAAATGTTATTTCATAACTTTCAACCTTACACGATGTCAAATTCTTGATCATTGATCCTCTTTATGGCCTTCAAATTCTTGATTGTTGATCCTCTTTATGGTCTTGACCTTATTTAGTGAAATATTCTTGGTAGCCTCATGTATTTAATACCAACAACCTCATTAAAAAACCTTAAACTCTAAAACCATATACCCATGGGAAAATAAGAAAAAAAATCCAACAAGAAATTGAGAGACCGAGGTAGCTTACTTTGGTGAGATGCATACTGTACATAATTTTAACAAGAACATTATAGGAGTTATCTTCTTTGTCCTCCTTGGATTTCAAGACATCTTTTAGAGAAGTGCTAGTAGCTACCAAAGTCTCACAAAAACATCTGGGTCACATTAGCAATGAGTATCGAGCTTAGCAATGTCTCTCATCCCCTCTTTTCATATAGCAGCCCCATAAAAAGTCTATCAAATATCCACTCTACATCATAATAACTAATTTGTAAGTCACCCAATAAACCCAAAGTATGTCCTAATTAAGGCCCTCAAAAGTTCATTTCAAATTGAAGCTCTATATTGAATTAGCTTAACATAACTAACTTAATTTAAATTCTCAACACACTCCTATAAGGGCTTTCCTTCTATCTAGATTACTTATAAAATAAATAAATTGAAATCAATAGTCACTTTTATGGTATTGGCAACGAGGACTTTGCATTCAAAATGAAATGGCCACAAAAATCTATCATAAAATCCCCTTGAATTGCCAATCTATACTAAACTTTATTTGTGGTGTTTCATCTTAAATTGGACATTTTGAATGTTACTTATTTTATTGTATAAAAAATTTATTCATATACATGTAAATTTTTTTATCATTTTTGAAAATAGGTATTGAATATACATATAAGATAATTAGTACAATTAGCATGAAAGATAAGTGGGTTTTTAGCATTGTTTCGAACTTGCTTTTTAAAATAGGGTGACAAAAATGTATTAATTCTTAGATAAATGATTATAAAATAGAAGAAGAATAGTATAAGATAATTAGTATGAAAGATAAGTGGGTTTTTAGCATTGTTTCGAATTTGCTTTTTAAAATAGGGTGGTAAAAATGTATTAATTCTTGGATAAATGATTATAAAATAGAAGAAGAATATTATAGTATTTAAAGTTAAAGAGAAATTTTGGTATAGTGAAAAAATAAGAAAAAAAATATTTATCAATTCCAATTAAAAAAATTAAATACAAAGTTTTGCAATTTTTATGGTGAAACTGTACCTTAAATTAATCATGTTATAGAAAGAATATTTTTTCATTTTTATGATACTAAATAATATCACAATAAATAATAAAATTCATTTTTTTTCTTAAAACACGTTATATATACTTATATCAAATGTCAATTTCATAATATTTCTTATGCCATGAACCTAGAGATATTATCAACTCATCAAATTCAAAGTCTTTCAAATATTTTTTCATATAAAAAAATAATAAAACAAATCAATTAAAATTATGTTTTATTTAAAAAAAATATATACATCAAAATAATTTCAATAACTTATTTCTACTTTATTTAATAAAGTAATCATTTATTGTTTTAAAGTTGGGTATTATTATTACCAACTAAGATTCAATTATTTACATTAATCTTATCTGTGTGTTTATGAAAAAAGAATGAATTAGTTATATAAGCTTCTCAATGTCCAAAGAAGCCTATCCAACTTAAGTCGTTATCTTTTAAACGGTACTTGGTACTGTAACCCCTTTGTTAGCCCATACTTATATTCGTAGCCTTACTCAGACTTAAAGTTAAGCATATATATTTTGATTGTACAAGAAGGGAAGAAATGTTTTGGAATTGGGTAAAAAATCTTGAGACCATTTTGTTTATAGGGTGGAAACGCGAAGGTGGGTTACACTTTGGTGAGAATTGGGCGCTGAAGAACTATAGCGGAAGCTATTCGGCCAAATAAGTTTAATTATTCGGTCGAATAATTTAATTATTCGGCCGAATAACTTATTATTTATTTGGTTGAATAACAATTAACGGGCCACCGTTAAACCTAACGGTGGCCTCGATGTGTGTGCGAGGTTTTAGCCGGATGGAGAAAACGCACAGCGTTGTGCAATTATTCGGCCGAATAATTATTCGGCCGAATAATTATTCGGCCGAATATTTGTTCGGCCGAATAAGTATTCTGCCGAACAATTATTCGGCCGAATAATTATTCTGCATAAAAGCTCGACCGCGGCCATTGTCTGTCACTTTCCGCTGATTTCGTGGACCCCTTTGGCGCTGTTGCTGGTCCTACCTCCGCGTCACCAGTCTGGACTGTTACCTGTCCACCCACTTGTCCGTCTAGTTTGTTGTCATCGAAATCCGCCACCCGATTCCCCGCTGTTGCATGTCACTTCTCCGCCACCTTGCGCGTCAGGATTTGCTCGGCGGTTCGTCGTTGCTGGAGTGTTAGGCTGCCAACTTCTGCCTCCGCCATTCGCTCGTCTGCCACCTTCTGTTTCTCCCATCCGCTCGTATGCGAGGTTCTGCCTCTGCCGCTGGGTCGTAAGCCTGTTTGGACATCTGGACGATCTTTGGTGGAGTTTGCGTCTGGACTTCTGTAGGTTTAGCGTGCATCTTCACTTCTGTTGGTGGAGCTTTGGCATTGGAGTGTTCTCCTGTGGACGTTTGCACAATAATGAGGTGCCGTAGCTGGGGACCTATCGACGTGACGCTGTGCAGAGGTAATTCTTTTGGCATATTTATGTGTTTATTTTTTTCTTTAAATTTCTTATTTAATTTGTAATTGTTATTGTAGGTTTTCTTTTCTTGGTTGCTTGGCTCGTTTCGTTTCGGCTGCGTCTAAAGAGGTAAGTCGATTTTTTTTTTTTTAATTTGAGAGTTAATTATTGATTTGAAAAGTTTTGAGTTTGTCCCTGTAAATGAACTCTGCCCAAATGGGCAGAGTTCATGAACTCTGTCCAAAATTAGGCAGAGTTCATGAATTCTGTCCAATTGGGCAGAGTTCATGAACTCTGTCCAAATGGGCAAAGGTCAAATGGGCAGAGGTCATGAACTAGCATAAGTAATGATACATATTACTCACAGATAGTGTGGATCAGTATTAAGAGGTTTAACATGAACTCTTTTCAGTTTGACAGATTTCATGAACTCTGTTCAGTTGGGCAGAGTTCATGAACTCTGTCCATTTGGGCAGAGTCCATGAACTCTGGTCAAATAGTATATTGAAAATTATTTAAATTTAAATATAAAAAGATGAATATATTGAGTGTTTAGTTAGTTACTTTTGTTAAGTTATTGATTTTGCTTATGTGTTTAGAAATGAAAATAAAAGTAGGATTGTAATTGTATTTGCAAATGATATATCCCTTTTATATATAGGCTTGTTTTATTTGTTGAACTCTGTCAACATGGACATGGATAGAGTTCATGAACTCTGTCAACATGGACATGGACTGAGTTCATGAACTCTGTCTACGTTGATAGAGTGTAGAGATCAATATATTAGTTCTATTACAAACTGTGTTGATGGATAGCTATAGATACAACAAAACTTTAGACGATTGAACTCTACTTTTGATACAACAAAACTTTAAAATTGACTTTAGGTACAACGAAACTATAGACATGAATATACTTTAATTTAGATGTACTATGAAATAACAAAAACACTTAGAAGATTGGTATAGTAATTTTTTATACATCCGAACAATAATAGTCATAGTCATTTTAAAAACTATTAGATGATATTATGCCACAATGGTCTTGAGTTTTATCCTTGTAAAGGTGGCCATTCTTGGTATTATGTTTTTCTTTGGTTGCAACATGGCAAACTTGGAAAACATAATACCAAGAATCGTTACCGTTATCAGGTTGAAACTGAAGACCATTGTGGAACATGGCAAATTTGGGAAACATGTCAAACTCGAAACATAATACCATGAATGGTCAATTTTTTTTATTCTATGGAATAATGAAAATATTTGTAGATATAATTTATGTTTAAAGTATTAAAATATCTTGATTAAATTATTAATTTAAGAAACTGAAGACCATTATGGAACATGGCAAATTTGGAAAACATGTCAAACTTGAAACATAATACCATGAATTGTCAATTTTTATTTTATTTTATGGAATAATGACAAAATTTGAAGATATAATTTATGTTTAAAGTATTAAAATATCAATTAAGTTATTAATTTAAGATTTAGATTAAAAGTTAAAACAGGTTCATGAACTCATTCTTTGACATAAAGAAATGAACCCTTCACTTAGTATTTAACTATATTGGTTCCATTCATTTTAAATATCAAAAACACTTAGAACATTGGTACATTAATTCTTCACACATCTAACAATATTAGCTACACTCTTTTTAAGAACTATTAGATGATATTAGGTAAATCTAGGTCCTTATTAAATAACTTAGTCTCTTTAGTAGCTAGGTTTTAGAATTTGTAGAATTAACATGTAGAATTTGAATATGTAATCAGTTGATATTTGTGCAAGTGTAGACATTATATATCAAATGGAAAGAGAGGATTCTTTGAGGTGAAAGCGTAGGAAGTCTTCACAAACTTCTGGGGTTGGTGTTACAAGTGATAATCGGAGGTTGTCAACCTCCCCTCGGGATTCTAGTTTATTGTATAGTTCACATCGATGAGGCGAAATGGGTACAAATGATTCCCCTATATCTTCTGTGGGAGAACGTCGATCTCGACCCTCTATTGGTATATGAATATCGATCTTTTAACATGTACATGCAAATTGTTTTTTTGTGTACGCAAAAATTGTACTTGTGTTTAAACAAAACTTTGTTTTTATTTGAAGCAGAGCATGGTTCAGAAGATGCTTGTAATTCTATAGGGAGGGAGACAGAGCAAGCAAGGGAGATGGATGAGGGTGTAGAGCAAGGTTCTCAAGAGGCTCATAATTCTACACAAGGTGATGATGGTCGAGCTAGGACGCAATATGTTGAATTAATTGAGGGTTGTACACCCATTACAACATATCCATCTGATCTACCTTGGGAGCTTCCATATAAAAGTGGCGATCATCAAATGACTCTTGAAAGATGTAGATCCCACTACGACAAGTTGGAAAATGATTTGTCTACTATGGATCTCCCTCCAGAGAGTAAACAAAGTTTGGAGATTGTTTTGGGATCATTGCAAAAATTCATTCAGGCATATGAGAATCTCGGACCAACTACAAATGGTTTTGTTGATTTGATGCGAAGACGAAGGGAACAAGTGATGGGTCTAGACAAGTGGGATGTTGTGAAGGAGAGTGACGAAATAACAGGCCAAATCAATGTTTAACTTAAAAGAATGTCTAAACCGAGAAATGTTGAAAGTGCAATATTTCAAGCATCCTGATCTTGCACATCTACTCTATGATTGGTTTCTTGCAGCTTATGGTAAGTTTCCATGGAACGATGAGGTTTCTCAATATTTTGTTAGATTTTTTTATGCTGAGTTTTTCTTAAATATGAAGCCAGACTATACCGATGTTCATTCAGAATTTTATGGAGTTGGAAATGGTCAAATATATAATCGAAAAGGTGCTCTTAGAGACCCTACAACTTTTCGACCTCCACCCCAGATATCTCGCCCACCTAGGTTGGTGGCATTAAGATCAGAGATAGAGCCCACATCTCAACTTGGGACAACTGCAAGGAATTTTGTTGGCGATGGTTTATCGTCAGCATTAGTTGGAGTAGATGTGGGATTGGTTCGAGAAAGGGCTCGTTCTGCTATTCGTCAAAAGTTTGTTTACAAAACTAATGATGAGATAGATGGAATGAGCATTGAAGATCTCAGGGCATATGCCAAGGTTTGTCGCGACCTAGTGGCAAATGTTATATCCAATGACACATCGAGTTTAGGAGAGGTTTGTTGATTATGATATGACTTGATCTTAATTAAATATTTTATTCATTTTGAATTGAATTTTTTGTTATATTATATGAATGATAAATTATGTTTTTTGATGTAAAGTAATAGGTACATTATGTAAATGTTTATTGGTTGCAGTTTTCAAGAATGATGAATGAACATTCTTTCCATGTTTCAACTGGCGAAAATCTAGAGAATATTCGAGAGGTACATATTTATTATTTACATATTTGTAATTATGTTTGAACTTTATATATATATATATATATATATATATATATATATATATATATATTTATTTTAAATTTTAATTTAACTATGCATCTTATTGTTAATTTGACTTATCCATACAGGTTTATTTAGATATGAACTTTATAAATGATTTATCATCTATTGTGAGCTAATGTTTTTTTAATCTTTTTGTTTTAGTTTTAAGTTAATTGGCACAATAATTTTTTTGGTTTGCATTATGTTTTATTTATTAATACAATTTAAATTTTAGGGGGGAGATATAGGTTCTCTACTTCATGCAACAGATATTGGCAAGGAGGTAATTTTGTTCACACTTGAATTGATCTTTGATATAAGTTTAATATTTTAAATTTTATGGATTTAGTTAAAATTTGTTCAAGTAATTTATGAGATTCATAAATTGATTTTATACATGTTGCAGCTTGGGTCTCTTAAGTCTTTTGGAGGCAAAGGGAAAACTCCTTTGGAGGATGGTGGTGGACAAGTATTTGGAGAATTTGATGTAATTTTGTTAATAATTGAATTGTTTTTTGATATATAAGTTTAATATTTTAATTTTCTGAATTTAGTTTAAATATTAAATGATATACATAATTTTCTTTTATACATGTTGCAGGGTGGGTTGAGTCCAGGGGGAGGCCTTAGTGGAGGATATCATGGTTAACATTTTTTTTTATAGCATGGTGGACAATTTTTTTTTGTTGATATGCATAGATTGCAAAGATTTGTTTTGGACATGTCGAGGAGATTTATTTTCGGACTAGATACATATATGTACATTGAACTTGCATGTTCATGAGCATTTTTTTGAGGATTATATACATGACCTTTGAACTTACATATTTTGTGAAACTTGGTTTAAATAATCTACTTATTTTTGTTTATTTAGCATATTTGGTGTGATTTAAAGGTTTAGAATATGTACTTGCATGTTTAAATGAATGAATGAATATGTAAGAATGAATGTTAAGAACATGATATTCTTGAATATTATAAAGTTTAGGAATATTAAAGGAAGTTTAAAAATGGATGAACACAGGTTTAAAGTTCATGAATGAGGAAGTTTTGATTGAAACATGAATGAATGTTAAGATTGAATATATTAAGAACATGAATGTTATATTTGAATGTTAGGAAGTTTATGAATGTTAGAAGTTTTGATGGAAATATGGATGAACTAGGAAGTTTAAAAATGAATGTTAAGAACATGAATGTTATCTTTGAATGTTAGGAAGTTTATGAATGTTAGAAGTTTTAATAGAAATATGGATGAACTAGGAAGCTTAGGAATGTTCTAGGAAGATTAGGAATGTTATCTAAGTTTTGATGAAAATATGGATGAACTAGGAAGTTTAAAAATGAATGTTAAGAACATGAATGTTAGGAAGTTTAGGAATGTTAGAAGTTTTGATAGAAATACATGGATGAACTAGGAAGCTTAAAAGTGAACACATGTTGAGTTCAAATTTTAGGAATGTTAGGAAGTTTAGAAATGTTTGAAGTTTTGATGGAAATATGGATGAACTATGAAGTTTAAAAATGAATGTTAAGAACATGAATGTTATATTTGAATGTTAGGAAGTTTAGGAATGTTAGAAGTTTTGATAGAAATATGGATGAACTAGGAAGCTTAAGAATGTTATGAAGCTTATGAATGTCAGGAAGATTATGAATGTTATCTAAGTTTTGATGGAAATATGGATGAATTAGGAAGTTTAAAATGAATGTTAAGAACATGAATGTTATCTTTGAATGTTAGGAAGTTTAGGAATGTTAAAATTTTTGATAGAAATATGAATGAACTAGGAAGCTTAAAAGGGAACACATGTTAAGTTCAAATTTTAAGAATGTTAGGAAGTTTAGGAATGTTAGAAGTTTTGATGGAAATATGGATGAACTAAGAAGTCTAAAAATGAATGTTAAGAACATGAAAGTTATTTTTGAATGTTAGGAAGTTTAAGAATGTTAGAAGTTTTGAATGAAATTTGAATGTTAAGTTCAAATTTTAGAAATTTGTTAGAAAATTTTGATTGAAATCTTAATGTTAGGTTTAAATTTTGATAGGAATGTTAAGAATGAATGTGATGGTAAGAATGGATGTTAAGGAATTTATGATAAGGTGCAATGAATGAATGAATGTTAAGATTGAATGTCAAGAACATGATTGTTATCTTTGAATGTTAGGAAGTTTAGGAATGTCAGGAAGTTTTGATAGAAATATGAATGTTAGGAAGTTTAAAAATCAATGTTACCTGAGATCAAAGTTCCAGAATTTGTTAGGAAGTTTTGATTGAAATATGAATGTTAGGAAGTTGAAAAATGAATATTATCTGTTCAAATTTTGATATGAATTTTTAATTAATAATTCTTATTTTCAATGTCCAAGTACATTTGATGTGGCTGAAATCATGGTAAATGGGGATAACGATTTTTTGTTTTTTAATCATAAGCGAAGATTACAGGATTGTGAAGCTTGTGCTAAATTAGAGCAATGATTTTAAACAACAATTTGATGAATTTTCATCGATTTGTTGTAAATAATCATTCATTTAATTTAGCATAAGCTTCACAATCCTGGAATATTTTCTTGTGATTAAAAATCAAATGATCGTTGTCTCCATTTGCCATGATTTCAGTTATGTGAACTTACACAAGCGATATTTTAAATTAAAGATTCGGGGCGGAGAGTGGCGACAGTCACAGATCCGTTATCTCATCCCTTAAGTGGTCTAATAGACATATGGGGACCCGAATAAAGTAATTCAGACAGAATTAAGACAAAAAATTTACACATTGAGGTTTTCATTACCAAATAATTTTTGAATTCAATTTTTAGCATATTAGAATACGATCATTTAAACTCTTATACTCCAGCTCCTTTCAAGATCATAGACATAAAAAGAAAAAAAATATATTGTACACAACATTTGACAATGACATCGACAAAACCATTGATCTATTAATTTTAAATATATAGTTTTAAAAACATCGCAATGGAATGCCGTCTTCAATTATTCGTTCATGGTCATATTTGGACAGTTTCCATTTTTTATTTTTTAATTGTTTTTTCGATGGAACTTGAATCAATTTTATTCGAGATGCACATACTAAATGGATATATTGACAACATATAATATCAGGTTCATAATCCTGAAAGTAGACATAATTTTGAGTCATATGGGTCTGCTGAAAAAAAATAGCCCTTTAAAATGATGGATCCTCTCTCGTATGTATATCTGTTGTCATTGTAGTCTTCCAATAACTTAATTTTTCCTTCAATGCATCACATTAAATAATACTTCACATTTTCGTTGTTGTCTACAGGTGCAATCACAGCAAAAACATCTCTTATGCAAATTACAATTGATGTTAGGATTTTTAATTCAATTAAATTGACTAATATACATGTGTATAAGGTGAAGGACAAGAATGAACAATCGAAAAAACAGTGGTTTTTGATCATTACCTTCTCTAATGAGATCTGAAATTCTGTCGCCATCATATGATATTGCTATATCTTCTGATTCTAATTCTTCTATGCTTGCTAGTGGCAATTTTCCTTTAGGATTAATCTCTGTGTGTTTCCAATGTTTTACGTAGTTGTTCGTTATGTTTTCACAAACTTCTGTAGATTTAATATTTTCAGTGCAAATATGACAAAAGCATGATTGCTTTCTACTGTCAAATGCATAAATGTTTTGGAAGGCTTTTGTTTGAATAGAGTGAAAATATCTAGTCCCTTGTATGGTGCTAGCGTCATATGGTATTGATCTATTTATATCTTGGACCCCAACATGCCAAAAAAACCTAGTACACAAATGACAAATTTTGATGTTAGATACATATTTTTTTTTAAATTGACAATAAAATATAAATTAAAACATTTGTGTGTACATACCTGCGCACATTTTTTGATTGTTGATTATAATCATGGTTTAGATGTGATTTACACCATTGGACAACCTCTGTAGCTGAATGGAATCATGCAGAACTATGGTTCATTTTCCATCTTCGAAGTGCTCTTTTTACGCATGCTCCTGCACCATCATGTTCACATTTTCCATGACCAGTTTCAAAGAAGTTCCAGCGATGTTTAATGTTCAATGCTTTATGAAGTCGACATAACCAATAAAATGATCGCGAAGATTTAAATTGTCCGGCACATCCATCCGACCATATCCAATGCTCATTGAATTTAATGTTACGTCCCTTTAGTGAATTGTAGAAAATAATTTCAATACAATGCTAAACAAAATGTGTATTGTGTGTACGATCATCGCTGATATAAAAGTGATATTATTTAATCACATCTTGATTTTCACACGTGCTTTCAATGCCATCAACATCCTGTTGAGATTGTCTATATAAAACATGGACAAATATTGAAACTTGGTCAGAATGATAGTATTCACTCTGTATCTTTTTTTGTGCAGCAAATGTATAATTTTCTGCAAAATCAACCACTGACAAAATTGTTCCTGGTGGAAAAATTTCACGAGACTGTTTGAATTGAAGGTCTTGCCATCATGCTCTATGTGAATGCTTGGTGTATTTATAAATTTCACTTTCGAATTTCTTGAGAAAATCTACCACACCTATTTTATCTTCTCGCAAATCAATCCTTTTGGAATGTACATCATTAGTACTTGTAATGTATTCATATCTTCTCCAATCAACGATGACATTTGACAGTGAGTGATCAGTATCGATAGGATATTTATTGTGGAATAAAACCAAATTTCTACAATGATTACAATGTTTTCCATTGACACATTTCTTATTATAAAATGCTTCATCGTGATTTCTCTCACATAGGGTTTGAGATATGAATTCACGTATTGTGGGCGGAGGTGGTGAATTTGTCCAAAACATTTTACCAAATTCAATAAATGTGTCGTAATATAATTGGAATTGCACATGATAACGACAACAACATGTGTCACGGATAGTAATAGGTCTAACATACCATGGTTTTAGTTGCACAAATGTAGTGATTGACACATTAAGTCCACGATGATCTTCCTTGAATTTATTGAACAATTGTACTTGTGTCATATCCATTATATGTTTTGGACTGCCTACATATACTCCTCGTGATACTCTTTGTCAAATTACATCTCTTGAATTTGGTGAAACTCAAGCATTTGTCAACCAATATTCCTGTACAATATCTTTAACACCTACTCCCATTCTATCTTTGTAAGGCTGTCTACAAATAATTGCCCAGCAAGCAAGTTCATCATTTTCATCTATTTGCATTCTGAATTTGCTATGTCTGTATAATGTCTTTTTTGAGGTTCCAACTGCTTTTGCTAGCTGTGTTGTCAAACGTTTTTGTTTAGTACTAGTCGAAATAATTGCTGTATGAATTGCTCTTCATATAGCACTAATGTCTTTCTTCCTAGATTTTTCAAACTTTTTTATTGCATCACCTATATTTTCTATCACATTATGTTTTAATTTCGACTCTTTGGTCGCCTTGTGAATACCCAATAATGATGTAGCATCTTCTAACTTCTTAGTCACTAATAAACATCTCAAAATTTGTGCTTGTCTTATTGCTGAATAATTATTCAGAACATCATCATAAATTTTTTGAGCCCGATATCGTGCAATATGTATGGGTATTTTTTTTTCATGTTTGTTGCAATCAACATTTTCTAACATTTCATCATCAATGGTGAAAGTACCTATACATCAAGTTAAATTTAATTTAAAACATGTATCCAAAAATACAATTCATTATAAAAAATGAATTTGGAAAATACATGATATATACATACTTGGTCCAATTTCTGGTTCTTGAACTTGATCTTCAATATTGACTTCATCGACATTAGTATGTAAATCACTATTTACATCTTCAACAATGGTTTCTTCAACTTCAATTTGTTCTTCTTGTACTCTATTTTCAATTTTCATTTCATCAACATTATCATGTAAAACTGTATTTGTATATTCAATAATCGTTGCTTGCGTTTATACAAGGCTTTCTTTGTTGGCATGATATTTAAGTTTTTTCTTTTCTCTATTATCATCATCATCAGCACGTTTACGATCATATTTTCTTTGACGGTTTCTCTTACTTCCCATGATTGTTTAATCTATAAATGATAAATTAAAGAATCATCATTTTATTGTAAAAAAACAAAATAAAGATTTAAAAACAGTTACGAAATTTATAAACACATGAACTGAAATTTACTTCACCTTATCAAAATCTTGTAAGAGTCTTTTGAAGAAAAAGTCTTTGGAAACAAGTTTCCTTTGAAAAGAACCTTCTTTGAATGAAATAAGAACTCTTTGACAATAAATCACCTTTGAAAAAACCCATTGGAAAAGAATAAGAACACTATCTAAATAAATCTTCTTTGTAAACCCACTGGAAAAAAAAAAAAAAAAAACTTCTTTGAAAAAATACTTGAGAAAAAGATTTCTTTGTAAAAACCCTTGCAACGAAATAACTTTTTTACAAAAATAACTTGGGAGACTTTGAAAAAACCCCTTTTCAAATAAATAAGAAGGAAAAATACATCTCCTTTGTAAAAATAACTTGAAATAAAATCTAATTTGCAAAAATGCCTTGGAATAAAAACTCTGTAAATGCACACTTTGGAAAGAAACATTTTCTGAAAAAACCCACTGGAAAAGAATAATAACACTTTCTAAATAAATTTTCTTTGTAAACCCACTGAAAAAAAAAAAAAAAAAAAAAAAAAAAAAAAAAAAAAAAAAAAAAAAAAAAAAAAAAAACAAAACAAACAAACCTTCTTTGAAAAAATACCTGGGAAAAAGATTTCTTTATAAAAACCCTTGCAACAAAATAACTTTTTTGCAAAAATAACTTGGGAAACTTTGAAAAAACCAATTTTCAAAGAAATAAGAAGGAAAAATACATCTCCTTTGTAAAAATAACTTGAAATAAAATCTTATTTGCAAAAATGCCTTGGAATAAAAACTCTGTAAATGCACACTTTGGAATGAAACATTTTCTGAAAAAACCACTTGTAAAAAACACGTTTTTTGGAAAAATACTTAGAAAAAAAAAACATTGAAAAAACTCATTTGAAAAAATCATTTTCAAATAAATAAGAAGGAAAAAGACAACTCATTTGAAAAAATAATTTGAAATAAAAACTCTTTAAAATCGCCATTTTGAAAAAAAAACCTATTGCAAAGAAATAAGAAGTGCAAAAGCTTGGAATAAAAACTTATTTTGCAAAAATGCCTTACAAAAACAAATTTCAATGTATTCCTTAGAAAAAAGTAACAAAAAAAATACTTCATAAAAAAAACTCTCTTTACAAAAAAAGCTCTTTAGAAAATCCTTGGAAAAAAAACCCATTGCAAAGAAATAAGAAGTGCAAAAAGCTTGAAAAAAATACTTCATAAAAAAAACTCTCTTTGCAAAAAAAACACCTTAAAACATCTTTGGAAAAGAAACCCATTGCAAAGAAATAAGAAGTGCAAAAAGCTTGGAATAAAATACCTTATAAAAAAAATCCCTTTGCAAAAAAAACTCCTTAGAAAATCCCTTAAAAAATATTCTGGTCACTTAAAGTTTTATTGGGTGGAAACAAGTTTTGGATTAAATAATTTTGATAGAACTTGGAATTAAGTCATAATACATTTTTCGTTTTATTTAAAAAAATCTTTTAATAATTTTAGGTTAAAAAACATTAAAATAGGGATATATTTTTTCCTTAATCTAATAAAGTTTTGATTTTGGTTATTTTTCTTTGCAATTAGGTGGATAGAAGAACTTTAAAATGCATGGGTACTTATGCAGGGTATTGGAACATTAGGGTAAAGTGACATGCATGATGAGTCAGGTTCAATTGGATTAAGTTACTTTGATGTCAACATTTTCATTGCAATCAAGATGATAAGAAAGTTTTAAAGTTACATCATCATGAGTCATTCTCTAAGTCCATTTTGTGCATCGAGATTGAGCCTCGTGTGTCAAGGTAGTGCCTTAGGGCGCCTGACTTGGACTCAAGAAACTTAGAGCACATTCTTGAGTTGGAATCAAGAATGACTAAGCCTTATGTATAAAGGTTAAGCCTCATTTGTTGAGGTAAGTGATTTGTATGTCAAACTGATGATGTTGTACAGTCTTGCTTGTCAAGGCTAAGGTCTTGTGTGTTAAGACATATCCTCATGTGTTGAGGTGGTGCCTCATGTGTTGAGGTAATGATTTGCATGTTGAAGCATGAATGGTGTTTGCTATACTACTAACCATGGTTGAGCTATGAAGTCTCCTCTAGAGACTATCCACCTCTAGAGTGAATTACTTTAGCATATGACCACTTGGAACAATAGTAGAACAAGATGATCACATCATTGAAAAACTATCCTTAGTATATTTGATATGATAGATAAATTAAAGTTGGCACATGTGGACCATGCAGATAAGACAAGAGATAAAGGTAAGATGTGATAAGATAAGAAAAAACTCAATTTGCTCACTTTAGTAATGATAAAGACTTCAGTTAAATAAGAGAGGACTCAAATTGTTAAACTTTAGTGATGTTAACAAGAAAGACTTCAGTTAATTAAAGGAGAAATCGAATTTTTCACTTCAATGATGTTATCAAGAAGGACTTTAGTTAAAAGAGTTAACTAAGTGTTAATAAAGAAGATCTAGTTAACGTAAGTGTTTTGCATGTCAACACTCGAGTTAAACTAAAATATGACACTTAAGTTGAACTAAAAGACATCACTTGAGTTACGACACTTGAGTTATGACACTTGAGTTATGGCACTTGCATGACGACACTTGAGTTAGCCACCTAACTAAGTGACCTAGCCTCCAAATGAAGGGTGAGTTCATCCTAAAGTTAGAAGATAAAAGTAGAATCCAAAGTAAGAGAAGTATGGTATATATATGTTATGCAGGATTGATGAATTCAATTTCAAGAATGAATTCTCTCTTGAAGGCAATTCACATTCTTTGTGCATGTGGCCAAAATCAACGAATTGGTCTTGTGCAGGATATTATTTTCAGTTCTATTCTTCCATCTTCTCTCTTACTTTGTGATTGCACTAGGGGTTCTTGGTATTTCTCTCTGATAATGCAGCTGTTGGCAGGCGGTTTGGTAAGGAAGAATTGCAGCAACACTGATGCTACGACACGTCAGAAGAGGTCGTGGAAGGCAGAAGGCTAGAGTATTTTTATGTATTTTTGAGTTGATTGTACCGCATAATGCGGGTTTTTGGGTCATTGGACCAAATGATATGTAATTTTGAGATAATTGTACTGCAGTAGGCAGGTTTTTGGGTCATTTGGACCGCGTCAGTTAGATTTTGGGTCATTTGTCCAAGTGTCGGTTAGGAAGTTGTTAGTAAGTGGACAAGCATTGTAAAGGCGAAAGCCTATATATAGTCATAAGTTGTAAGTGTAAGGGCATCTTAGTACAGATCTTTGGATGTTGATTTGTGCACATCTTTGAGTCTGTATGTGAGATCAAGAGATATTGTCGAGATATGGTTTTGCAGAGATGTTGTATCAGGGTTTTTGTTGAAGTAATATGGCATGACAAAACTGTTCGGTGAAATTCCTTGTGTACCTTTTTTTCATGTTGCGATGGTTTCTTGCTGCAGTTATACTATAACGTTATATTTGTCGCAATGAATGTTTATGTGGAATGATGCTATGAATATGAATGATGTTAAACTTGAATGCATAGATCCGTCTTGAATGTTGCGATAAGTTAATTAAGCAAGTATTGCTACAATCATTATCCTTCATTCGGCGGAAACATGGTTCCGTCCACTCTCCCTTGATCGCCTCGGGTGAGACCTCATCTGCTCCGCAAGTGTTGCTGGATAGGGTAAAACCTGTCTGGGCCAGTGCTCAGGGAGATCGTGGTGGGTTGGTGTCGACACTGATGGGAACCCTTGTCGATTGGGTTTGAGTCAACAAATGGTTCCATTTATGAGACCGTGTGCGAAGTGAAAGGAGGACATGTTGTAGCATCTGACGAAACTGGAAATACAGAGCTGGTTTGATCGGAAGTTGCAGGAGTTTGCCGAAGAAGAAAGCTGGAACACTAGACTGATAGTAGATCAGTGGGTGGGAAGATATATTCACGACGGTCTGCATGAATGGTTTTTCTGTGAATTCCCGGTCCTTTTGTTCGAGTGGTTGGCAAAGTTGACATTTCAGAAAAGGAATCACCAAGGTGGTGAGCCGATGACTTGGACTCCGAAGCTGATCCAAGAAATGTAGGAAGTCGACAATAAATCATTGC
The DNA here is from genome assembly GCA_027924585.1 of Larix kaempferi. Taxonomy (NCBI): domain Eukaryota; kingdom Viridiplantae; phylum Streptophyta; class Pinopsida; order Pinales; family Pinaceae; genus Larix; species Larix kaempferi. The sequence continues at coordinate 4,991,941 of BSBM01000498.1, forward strand.
GGGCTATCGAAGTATGGCTTTGTATCATCTTGGAAGGATATATCACTGTATTCGCGGTTGATACGCATAAGTCCTATAGTGAAGCTGAAAGGTATTTCTTTCGCAAACCCCGGGGAAGGTTTTTGTTGTCGCTTCAACTGTCCATTAAGATGCTTATTTGCAAGAAGGGTATATTGAAGATGCATATGGATCAGTAAGCATCCTGGTGAGTGGAGGTTGTGGGTATCACGACGGCAGGGGGGCGGTGCATGGAATGATTAGGGGTAGATTGGTGCAGGTCACGATGAGACTGTGAGTGAATACGAGGAAGAGAGTGGTCTTACAAGGGGAGGAGTGAGGTTTCGATAGGAAAAGAGGCAGAAGATAGGATAAGGTCCTGCTGCGATCGAACCACAAGTTCACAAAGGAATACCACACAGGACGAAGCGACCTCACAGTCCAGACAAGGACGCACAGGCTACGCCCAGAATAGAGGCAGGACCTAACCCCAACAACAATGTACCCACACCTCCGCTCACTATCTTTCAACCAGTAAGAAACACCACTTCGACCCCACCAACCACTTCGACCCCACCGAGTCAACAAAACTTATTCGCTAGTAGTTCAGTACCTACAGGAAGGAAGCCCGGGATGGCGGGCAATGATGCTAAGTTACCATTGTTCCATGGGAATGGGACAAATAACCCAAAACAATATTGATTTTTGTGTGAAGCGATATGGACCGTAAAACATATCACTAATGATGACGCCAAGAAAGGAAAACTGGCGACAACTTTGCGAGGTCGTGCCTTAGATTGGTTTATGAAATTTTTTCTAGTCCCTACAGGAGCTCCGGCGAAGTCACTCAATGAGATCAGGGATGGGTTGATTGTAGAATTTAGCAAGCCCAAGTTTGAGGCTCAATATATCAAGAAATTGAAAGAAATTAAGCAGTATCCCAACGAGACGGTGTGGGATTTTGACCAGTGGTTCAAAACGTTGATGGCAAGGGTTAGTTTCAATATGAGTGTTGTCCAACATAAAGAGTGGTTCATTGCGGCACTGCTACCGTACATTCGGCTACCATTGATGCAACAGAACATCACAACGCCCAGTGAATCTCTGGAGATTGCAATGCGATTGGAGGCATCGCTGATTGGTGAAAATGCGGCTGGGATGTCGCAGATACAGACACAACTGGCTAACTTGACCATATAGCTGCAAGATTTGAAGAAGGGCAAGGAGCAGCGTGAAGAAGTATGGTGCACACGATGTGGAAGGGAAGGGAATACGGAGGACAATTGCCTCGACTTCTGAAACTATTTGGTTTCAGGAGCGCCAAACCCGTTGAATGGTGGTGGCATGCTGTGGTGTCACGTTTGTCAGGTATTTGGGCACCGCCATGAAGAATGTCCATATATGCAAAAGATGGTCACCAAGCCGATGAATCTGTATTGCACTTTCTGTAAATTGGTGGGACATGATGACAAAGATTGCCGGGCATATGGGTTGCTTCACGAGAGAACATACGATGCATTCTATGTAAAGGATGACCAGCGTGTCGTACAACAACTGCAACTGCAGCTACAAGTAGCCCAACCGCTACCTCAACCGCAGGTACAGTATGTACTGCAGCAGCCATCGCAGCAGTAGTTTTTGCCGCAATATGCCCCGATGCAAATGGCTCCATAACAGCCACAGTACATTCAGCAACTGTAATATGTGCAGCAAGCACAAGGCATGCAACCAGCTCCGGTGTAGCAACAGTACAACCAACCGCAGTACCAACAAAAGGATGGATTCTGTGGAGGATTTCGAGGTGGACGTGACAGAGGATTTGGTCGTGGAGGAGGATGAGGAGATCGCGGACCTGTTCAATGCTATCACTATGCAGTATGGGGACACTATCAGCGCGATTTTCCACTCCTGCAACTGCAGTGTACATTTTTCTTTGTTACAGATCATATAGTGGAGAACTGCCCACAGTTGATTGCACGATGGTAGGCAGGGAATGTTATGCAGTTGTAGAACCAAGCACAACCGCCAGTACAGAATCAGGTGTAGTAACCGATACATCAACCGGTGCAGAACCAGAACCAACGTCCCATTCTGAACGCTAATCAAAATGTGAACCAACCAGGGAACCCAATGCCAAATCAGAATCAGGGTGCGAATGTTGTGACAATTTCTACGAAGCTGAGACCACAAGATGCAGCTGTCGTAGTTATTATGCGGGGAGGCACAGTAACAAGAGGGGACATTCAAAAGGCCGGGCACAAGAAGGTATCATTTGATGTTGAGTCGGAGCACGATACATTCTTTCTGGCACATCGTGCATTGGAACAGGATCACGGTAAAGCTATCATCTACGACATGCCCCCTGTTTTTTATGCGACTTTAGAGGCGGGTCCATCAGCACAGTCTGGAACCTTGTAGAAGTTTCTTGAGAGCTGTTTATTGTTGGCAAGAGATCCTGCATCCCTTGCCGAGATTGAAGGGCTGTTGCAACGTCCAGCTAGGGGACGACAGGAATTCGCGGTAAACTCCTTACAGCGGTGGAAGACAGGTAAGGAGGTGCGAATGAATATACAAATTGGGGAATATGATGTTGATTCAGTTATTTTGGATCTTGGTTTGGATGTTAACATCTTAACCAAGCAGGCATGGTAGAATATGGGGATCCCCCCGTTGAGATGGTCTCCTGTACAGCTCCGGTTAGCTAATCACGCTAAAGTGATCCCGATTGGGAGATTCCCACATTTGATGGTGGACATTGAGGGCATGAAGACCTATGCTGACTTTGATGTTATCAAAGTGGTTGAGGGAGGAAGTTCGTATCCCACGTTGCTGGGGATCGGATGGGATAACGACAGTGGAGCGGTAATCAACTTCAAGTGGTGAATGATGACTTTCGAAAACCACGATCTCAGAGTCATAGCCCTGTTGGATCTGGCTGAAGGATGCCGATACATTGAGCTAGTAAAGGACGATGATCCTAGTGGACGGGACCATGCATTCAACATTTCTGAAGACTATATTCATCCAACTTCCAACGGTGAACTGGGATGGCGCAGTGAGTGTTGAAATACGGAGAGGGGGGTGAATCAGTATTTGCCAATTATAAAATTTTTAATCAAGAGCAAGTTGCTAATCACTAATTATAGCAATATATCATCAACAAATAAAAAATGCACAGTACACAAGATTTTTACGTGGAAACCCAAGTCCTGGGGGTAAAACCACGGAAGCCTTTTATAATAAAATTTGACCCAGCAACAACTGGGGTTACAAATTTAATACAACTTCTCCAGCTAAAACTGGAAGGGGCTACAACCCCTAGGCTTGGTCAGCCACAACTGACAAGCTGCTACAACATCTTAGCTCACAAGATTGTGAGCCCTAGCACCACCCTACCAACCTTTAGAAAGAGATTGTTGAACCTGTGGACCTGTCAAATAACAAACCCTGTTGCTGATAACCTCTGCTCTGTGATCACTACCAAAATACCACTGCTTCTCAACCATCAAACTGTTTCATCAATCCTGTATGTGTTTATACTGCCAACCTGTGATAATCCTGTATGTCAGACTGTTCATCAGTACTGCTGCTCATCATTAACCGAATACATTGCTACTACATATCCAAGTCTGCTCAATACAGCTGCAACACACCCAAGTCATCAAGGTATGCTCAATACTACTGCTGAATCAGTCAACTCAATCATCTGTCAAAAACCCTGCTCATAAACCTTCACCTCCTGCTGCTAAGACTCATCCCAAGTAATCAAGGATCTACTCATGGTATAATCAGGTCTGAAAAGTCACTGGCAGATTTGATGCATGATGTTTCCGCACACACAGAGATTGAAGTTTCCTTGCTATAGATACTACCCAGTAGTAGTTACTTGTTGCTCACATGGTATATATCATAGTGCATAGAAATGCATTATCATAAAATAGGTAGTGTAGCATGTATCATCACAGAGCATACTTTGTCATAAAGCACGTGTCAACTGGGATACAATTATCATAGAATATATAGTATCATCAAGGGTCCACATCACATATCACTGATCATCATAGTATATGCATAATTGTTTATGTTACTGTACATACTTCACCACTGTACATTACTGTCACACACTACTGCATGTATCACTGTTGTGCATTCATCACTGTTCATTTGCATGCATCATTATCATAGTGTGTATAGAAAATTCATACCTTTTATTTGCAGTGCATCAACACTTTGGATTCCACACTTGTGACATGTATAACTGTTGTAGAAGACCAACCACCTTACAAAGACCCTTAGAAGATTCAAGACTGTCACTTAGCAACAAAGAAAAATCAAAATCAACTCACCAATACTGTAACCCGTGATGCCCTGCTGAGACTTCGGATGGCTGTTATATGACCTCGGTTGCTGCTCATCCTTCAGAATTCGGATGTCCTATGCTTGCTGTGGTTCCTCGAGTCCATCAAAACTCCACATACCAAAATAATTTTCAGACTGTTGTTGCTGCTCTGCTACCCGAAATTAGAGAGAAAGGAATACCCACGAGTTTTCAGATATATCAAGGATATTTTCCACCTTCAGCACTGAGGTAACCAAAAATCAGAACTCTCCTTCTTTTAACCGAAAAAATCCTCAGAGATCTGGTCCGAAAATAAACTCAGAGCTAAAAATCCGATTTCTCTATTTTTGCAAAATGAAAGTTACTAGGGTATTTATACTGGTTTTTGCTCCAAAAAAAATAATTAGCCGACCTTGCAATAGATAAATTATATATATTGTTTATTATTTTTTAATAATTAAATTAATTTTTAATTTGAATTTTTTTTGGTTTAATTTATGGGGTCGACTTCCAATTTTAATTTTGTTTAATAAATTTTTAAAACAAAGACTCAAGCAAAGGTTCAACATTAAGTGTGGAATATTAGGGCTTCCACAAACGAGGGTATCATCATACCAAGGTCCAAGGGCTCACCACATCAACATGTTAAGACACAGGCTTTATGAGCACCATTAATCATGTGGGCTTAAAGAGCACTTGTGGGTTTAAGGACCTCTTAAAAAGCTTCTTCACCATACCTTCATGCAAGATCATAGCCATCCATCACAATCAAAGACAAGGGGCTCCATGGACTTCATGGCTTACAAACCACCATATGTATGGATTCCAAGACCCAAAACATTTCCAAATAAACCATCGATGATTATATAGTGTCCAAGGGTCATCATGCCACCATTTATGTGGGTGCCAGACCTTCTCCTGGGGTACCATGACCTCAATAAACACAAATGACCACTGAAAGGGTCATTTGGACTCTTGCAACTTCTTCAACACTTTTATAGCTTGCTGGGACATAAGTTGTGGTACTGGGAAACAACTGGAGAACCATAGAAACACCTTAGGGGTCACTCAACCAAGTTAATGGTAAGCCAGGGCTTTTGGCATTGTCCCAAGGCCTCCAAGGGCTTCAAGCTTGGGCTTGGACAAAGTCAAAAGGTCTCCTCTGACACAAACACCCACAAATAAAATACTAACCCTCAGGGGCTCCACAAGGGGCACCAAGACTTAACTGTTGGCATCAATGACCAGGCACTGTTGGCATCAATGACAACCTAATCAACAATCTCCCCCTTTGTCATTGATGACAACACTCAGGCTCCCCCTGAGAATAGGCTCCCCCTATTCACAACTTCTCTCCCCCTTTGGCATCAATGGCAAAGGGTACTACCTTGAAGTAATACTCCTGCTCAGAACATGCTCTCCCAAACACCAGGCACTTCTGTGTGAAGAAGAAGAATCAATTTAGTGGGAAGGAGGAATGACCCCCAATTTTTCTCGGAGGTACTCAAATGTCCCTTTAGGAAGTGGCTTGGTGAATATATCTGCTATCTGCTCCTTTGTCTCAATATATTCCAACTTGATGTGCTTTTCTATGACTTGTTCATGAAGAAAGTGATATTTGATAGGGATGTGCTTTGTCTTGGAGTGCATGACCGGATTCTTGGAGATGCTGATGGCACTTGTGTTGTCACATAGAATTGGAATCGGCTCATCATATGTTACTTGTAGGTCTTGCAGGTTCTGTTTCATCCAAAGAATTTGAGTACAACATGCTACTATTTCTATATATTCTGCTTCTGCTATTGACAAGGATACTGAGGATTGCTTTTTGCTAGACCATGATACCAGACAGTTTCCTAAGAAAAATGTTGCACCACTTGTGCTTCTTCTGTCATCCACATATCCTGCCCAATCCGCGTCTGAGTAAGCTAATAAGTCCAACTCATTTCCTTTTGAATACCATAATCCAAAGTCCATAGTGCCTTTAAGATATCTGAAGATTCTTTTGATTGCAACAACATGAGTTTCCTTCGGAGCTGCTTGAAATCTTGCAACTTGTCCAACAGCTTGCATCACATCTAGCCTTGAAGCTGTCACATATAGTAGGCTACCAATCATTGACCTGTAATATTTTTGATCTACTGCATTTGATTCATCGTCTTTGCTTAATTTACAGCTAGTAGTCATAGGAGTGCTTACAGGCTTACAATCTTCCATCTTGAATCTCTTCAGCATTTCTTTAATATACTTGGTCTGAGAGATGAAGATGCCTTCTTCACATTGTGATATTTGAAGTCCCAAGGAGAAGTTTAGTTCACCAAGTAGCGACATCTCAAATTCGTTTTGCATAACCTTGGAAAATTGTTGGCTCAGAGTAGAAAATACTGATTCACCCCCCTCTCAGTATTTCAACAATTGGTATCAGAGCAAGTTGCTAATCACCAATTATAGTAGTATATCATCAACAAATAAAAAATGCACAGTACACAAGATTTTTACATGGAAACCCAAGTCCTGGGGGTAAAACCACAGAAGCCTTTTATAATAAAATTTGACCCAGCAACAACTGGGGTTACAAATTTAATACAACTTCTCCAGCTACAACTGGAAGGGGCTACAACCCCTAGGCTTGGTCAGCCACAACTGACAAGCTGCTACAACAGCTTAGCTCACAAGATTGTGAGCCCTAGCACCACCCTACCACCCTTTAGAAAGAGATTGCTGAACCTGTGGACCTGTCAAATAACAAACCCTGTTGCTGATAACCTCTGCTCTGTGATCACTACCAAAATACCACTGCTTCTCAACCATCAAACTGTTTCATCAATCCTGTATGTGTTTATACTACCAACCTGTGATAATCCTGTATGTTAGACTGTTCATCAGTACTGCTGCTCATCATTAACCGAATACATTGCTACTACATATCCAAGTCTGCTCAATACAGCTACAACACACCCAAGTCATCAAGGTCTGCTCAATACTACTGCTGAATCAGTCAACTCAATCATCTGTCAAAAACCCTACTCATAAACCTTCACCTCCTGCTGCTAAGACTCATCCCAAGTAATCAAGGATCTGCTCATGGTATAATCAGGTCTGAAAAGTCACTGGTAGATTTGATGCATGATGTTTCCCCACACACAGAGATTGAAGTTTCCTTGCTATAGATACTACCCAGCAGTAGTTACTTGTTGCTCACATGGTATATATCATAGTGCATAGAAATGCATTATCATAAAATAGGTAGTGTAGCATGTATCATCACAGAGCATACTTTGTCATAAAGCACGTGTCAACTGGGATACAATTATCATAGAATATATAGTATCATCAAGGGTCCACATCACATATCACTGATCATCATAGTATATGCATAACTGTTTATGTTACTGTACATACTTCACCACTGTACATTACTGTCACACACTACTGCATGTATCACTGCTGTGCATTCATCACTGTTCATTTGCATGCATCATTATCATAGTGTGTATAGAAAATTCATACCTTTCATTTGCAGTGCATCAACACTTTGGATTCCACACTTGTGACATGTATAACTGCTGTAGAAGACCAACCACCTTACAAATACCCTTAGAAGATTCAGGACTGTCACTTAGCAACAAAGAAAAATCAAAATCAACTCACCGATACTGTAACCCGTGATGCCCTGTTGAGACTTCGGATGGCTGTTATATGACCTCGGTTGCTGCTCATCCTTCAAAATTCGGATGTCCTATGCTTGCTGTGGTTCCTCGAGTCCATCAAAACTCCACATACCAAAATAATTTTCACACTGTTGTTGCTGCTCTGCTACCCGAAATTAGAGAGAAAGGAATACCCACGAGTTTTCAGATATATCAAGGATCTTTTCCACCTTTAGCATTGAGGTAACCAAAAATCAGAACTCTCCTTCTTTTAACCGAAAAAATCCTCAGAGATCTGGTCCGAAAATAAACTCAGAGCTAAAAATCCGATTTCTCTATTTTTGCAAAATGAAAGTTACTAGGGTATTTATACTGGTTTTTGCTCCAAAAAAAATAATTAGCCGACCTTGCAATAGATAAATTATATATATTGTTTATTATTTTTTAATAATTAAATTAATTTTTAATTTGAATTTTTTTTGGTTTAATTTATGGGGCCGACTTCCAATTTTAATTTTGTTTAATAAATTTTTAAAACAAAGACTCAAGCAAAGGTTCAACATTAAGTGTGGAATATTAGGGCTTCCACAAATGAGGGTATCATCATACCAAGGTCCAAGGGCTCACCACATCAACATGTTAAGACATGGGCTTTATGAGCACCATTAATCATGTGGGCTTAAAGAGCACTTGTGGGTTTAAGGACCTCTTAAAAAGCTTCTTCACCATACCTTCATGCAATATCATAGCCATCCATCACAATCAAAGACAAGGGGCTCCATGGACTTCATGGCTTACAAACCACCATATGTATGGATTCCAAGACCCAAAACATTTCCAAATAAACCATCGATGATCATATAGTGTCCAAGGGTCATCATGCCACCATTTATGTGGTTTCCAGACCTTCTCCTGGGGTACCATGGCCTCAATAAACAAAAATGACCATTGAAAGGGTCATTTGGACTCTTGCAACTTCTTCAACACTTTTGTAGCTTACTGGGACATAAGTTGTGGTACTGGGAAACAACTGGAGAACCATAGAAACACCTTAGGGGTCACTCAACCAAGTTAATGGGTAGCCAGGGCTTTTGGCATTGTCCCAAGGCCTCCAAGGGCTTCAAGCTTGGGCTTGGACAAAGTCAAAAGGTATCCTCTGACACAGACAACCACAAATCAAATACTAACCCTTAGGGGCTCCACAAGGGGCACCAAGACTTAACTATTGGCATCAATGACCAGGCACTGTTGGCATCAATGACCAGGCACTGTTGGCATCAATGACAACCTAATCAACAGTGAGAGCTCTGTGTCTTTCGACTCTGATGATGCGTTAGAAAACTAGCAGAACCACTTGCATGAGGTGTCGCTCCGTAAGTGTGGGTTAATCATGCAGTTTCTATGCTGCGTCGCAACTGAAACGGTCACACTACCAGTATACGAAGGGCTTCCTGGTTTGTCTGACTTTCTGGTGAAGTTTGAGGAACGCGTTTTAGAACCCCAACGATTGTTGGCATTGGACGAAGCACTGAAGGCTGCTCCAACATGCTGGTGGGCTACACACAAGGCATCAATTGATGGATGGTTGAAATGCAGAAGATTGATGACGGTTCGATTCGGTGATAGCGAGGTTTACCACAAAGGGAAATATGATGGTCGAAATGATCCTGGAGGCCATTTGATGGAGTGTCAAACATTATGGGCATCGCAACCAAATGATGAGTGGGTCCATGCATTTATCCATACCCTGGATGAAATGCCACGGTCATGGAATACTGCAGCTGAATTACGGGGAGAAATCACTACTTGGTTGGAGCTGACAATACGTTTTACTCATACGTTAAGTTTTGCTGATCCCAACCCGGATGTCCATAATTCTCTATAGATCATCCGTGATGTGGTTATAAAGGTTGTTCCTATGGTGTACCCAGCAGATCCGCATACGCATTGTCAGATGCAATCTATAATGGAATGTTATAATATCACTGGTGGGCCCGAAGATGGTGATGATCCGCGGATTGTCAATATCCCAGAGTCTGAAGGAAGTCGTGACATGGTTCGACTTGGTGCACCAACTGATTCATTCAGTCATCCCTTGAAGCTTCACAAGATCAATATTGGGACGGAGGCCACTCCCAAGTTCGCGAATGTTGGAGATTATTGGGACGACAAGATGATGGGAAAGGTCACTCAGTTGTTGCATGAGTTCCAAGACCTTTTTCCTACAAAGTTCTCTGAAATGAAAGGTATTTTGGGTGATCTAGGCGAGATGAAGATTCCCTTGAGACCAGATGCTAAACCGATTAGGCAATGACCTTATCAGCTAAATCCGTGACATAAGAAGAAGGTCAAGGCAGAACTTGATTGCATGTTGGATGCTGGTATCATTGAACCGGTTGAAGAGTCAGAATGGATCGGTCCTATGGTGGTATAGGACAAGAAGACTGGTGAGCTACACATCTGCATTGATTTGCGGAAGTTGAATGATGCTTGCTTGCATGATCCCTTTCCAACCCCGTTTACTGATGAAGTACTTGAGGGAATAGGTGGCCAGGAGATGTATTCTTTCACAGATGGGTCCTCAGGATATCATCAAATCCGTATTGCAAAGGAAGACCGCCATAAGATGACTTTTGTGATAGAATGGGGATGTTTTTAGTATACTGTGATGCCGTTTGGATTGAAGAATGCACCTGTGATATTTTCATGGGTTGTTGTTGCTGCATTCAAGGATTTCACCCAGAATTTCTTGCAGGTATACATGGATGATTGGACAGTTTATGGTTTGATCCGCGATCATCTGTCCAATCTGCTGTTGATGCTGGAGCGTTGTCGCCAAAACCAGATATCGCTGAATTTCAAGAAGTGCATCTTTTGCGCATCGTTTGGGATATTGTTGGGTCACATTGTGTGCAAATAAGGGTTGTTAGTCGATCCAGCAAATATTGCGCTCATTTTGAGCTTGACACCACCGACCATTGTTAAGCAGTTGAGGGCGACTTTGGGACATATTGGGTATTATCACAAGTTCATGAGGGGATATGCAGCGATTACCGCCCCTATGGAGAAGCGATTGAAGAAAGATGCAGTATTTCAATGGAGAACTGAATGTCAGGATAGTTTTGAACAACTGAAGGCTAAGATGGCTTCGGCACCGATACTAGTATTTCCGGACTGGACTAAGGAATTCCATGTCCATGTTGATGCATCATCAATTGCACTCGGTGTGGTGCTGGCGCAACCAGGAGAGGGGGATCTTGATCGCCCTATTGCTTTTGCCATGTCGGAAGCTGTCATCCGCTGAAAGGAACTACACCACTACTGAGAGGGAAGGATTGGAGATGGTCTATGCACTGCAAAAGTTCTGATACTACTTATTGGGCGTACATTTTAAGATGTTCATAGACCAATCTGCATTGAAATACCTGGTCAATAATCCTGTGTTGGGGGGAAGATATGCTGCTGGTTACTTCTCTTTCAAGAGTTTGATTTTGAAGTGATTGTGAAGCCAGGACAGTTTGATTCCGGCCCTGATCATCTATCGTGGATTGACACAGGAGAGGAGCCAACTAATATTGAAGATGGGTTGCCTAATGCACAACTGTTTAGGGTTGAAGTAGCCGATGGATACTTTGAAGAAATCATTCAATTTCTGGCAACAGGTACCGCACCAGAAGAGTTCACTATTAGTCAGAAGAAGCAGCTAGTGGTCAAGGCTGCAGATTTCCAGCTAATTACAGGCGAGTTATACAAGATGGGTGCAGACGAGATATTGCGACGGTGTGTCTTGCCACATGAGCAAGTGTAGATCTTGTCCGAAGCACATGGAGGCGTGGCTGGAGGGCACTACGGCGGTCGAGCGACTGCCAGGACGGTGCTTCATGAGGGGCTTTGGTGGCCCACGCTGTATAGTGATGCGACAGACTATGCGCGGTTCTGCGATGTTTGTCAGAGAATCGGGAAGCCATCCAAGAGGGATGAGATGCCACTAATTCCTCAGTTAACGCTACTGTTGTTTGACAAATGGGCAGTATATTTTGTGGGACCAATCAATCCACTAGGTAAATGCACTGGTGCCAGATATATCATCAAGGCAACAAATTACTTGATAAGATGGGCAGAAGCTGCACCAGTCGTAGATTGTTCTACAGCCACAGCTACGCAGTTTTTGTTTGACAACATTATCACTCACTTCGGTTGCCCCAAGATATTGTTGAGTGATCATGGTAGCCACTTTCTTAATTGCACCATCAGCGCATTGACGGAGGAGCTGCAGATACAACATAAGAAGAGTATGCCATACCATCCACAGGAAAATGGAACGATGGAATCCTTCAATAAGATATTGGAACATGCGCTGACAAAGGTGTGCAATGTGAACCGCGATGATTGGGATCTAAAAATCCTAGCAGTGTTGTGGGTGTATCGCACCACATGTAAAAGGTTGACGGGACAGACACCATTCAAGCTAGTATATGGACAAGAAGCGATTATGCCAATGGAGTATATCATTCCAAGTCTGCGCATAGCGGAAATGACAGGTATGGATGAAGCAGTAGCATTGGAAGGACATCTAGCGCAGTTAGTATAGCTGGAGGAAGATCGCTTTATCGCACGTTTCAACTAGGATGTGGAGAAGGATTGCTAGAAGGCTTGGCATGATCGCCACATCAAAAACAAATAATTTCAACAGGGCAACTTGGTGTTGTTGTATGACAGCAAATTTATGAAACATCCAGGAAAATTGCAAATGCATTGGCTTGGTCCGCATCGCATCAGTAGCATTACTTTAGGAGGAGCGGTCCAGTTGCAGCAGTTGGACGGAGCGATGATCCCAAAGTTGATTAATGGTGGCAGGTTGAAGCCCTATCGATCGGGCTTGGAATAGCACGATGCCTGAGTCACATTGAAAAAAAAATATGTATGTGTAGGTTGATCAATGGCAGGATTGCACACCAATAGGAACAGAACTCGAAAGCAGGGAGGCTTGTGCCACAAGTTAGGAGTAGTCTGCGACAAGTGGCAGGGTTGCGACCGGGTCAAATCAGCAATAAATGCCAAAAGTTCAAATAGCTAATTAACGATGGTTGTTCGAATGATGGGCATTAATGGTGGATCCGGCCGATTGACTAACAGGATCGACAGCAGATTTGCGTCATTAATACAGGATTTCAGTTGAATTAATGCAGGATTTAGTGATGATTACGGAGGATTTGGTTGGACGCTATAAGAACGGGTCGAAGTTGGTTGAAAGGCACCGAGAATTCAGTTGGTAAGTGCCTGTGTAGTGTTGTCGAGCATCGTTTTTGCTTGGTGCGTGTAGTTGTAAGTTGGGAAAGGTTCTGTTGAACTTGCGGAGTGATGAGTGTTGAGTGGGTCTGTCAATTATGCCAGTGAAGCCATAAGTTGCGAAGCTGGGTAAGGTATGCCACGAGAGCTAGAAACAATTGAGATTAGCAGTGAAGTCGAGTCTCCTTTCATCGGGATTGCTATTGAAGAAGAAGTCGAGTCTGCAAGAGACGTCAATCTTGAGGCCGAGATTGCAAACATGCCCATGGGAGAGTCGGTAATTGCTAAGAAGCGTCAGGGAGGTCAACTGTTTGAATCACCGCAGAGCAAGCGACAACTTCGGTCCTCCACTGCTGGGGCAGGGAAAGCTCAAGGGGAAGCGGTGCCATCCAGCCACCGGGTTGATGAGTCCACCGCATGGTAAGGACTCTCAGCCAATGATATCCCAGGGTATGTCCCCCCTAGTCAACCCGGGGTACCCGAGGTACCTTCCCGGAAGGTGCAGCGGAACCAGAAGTACCCACTGAAGATGCCAGTGCTCCTTGCTGGGATGGAGTGCTCTATTGATATTGCATCGACGTTGATGCGTCTGATATATGATGACCATGACATGGTGGCATACAAGGAGATCATTTCGGCCCCTTATGAGCCAAGATCGCAATTGAGCAGTAAGTCGGTTCCGCATGATTGGGTGTGGGGTTTGCAACAAGCAGGGTTGCTAGGCCTTATCAATATGCCCCATTTTGGATGGCTACTGGAGGTCAATGCATGTGTGAAGCAACTACTAGCATGCTTTCATGGTGGTATGTTGTGGCTCGATGAAGGAATTCCCATCACAGTGCACTTGATCGTAGAGATCACCGGTGTTAGCACTTAGATTTTATCCCGGTTGTAAAAGAATAACACCTAAGGTAACTTATTTCAAACCAAACTTTAGGTAGAAAACTTAGCCATTTTTTCCACCAGAGAGGGCTCTCTCACAAGATATATGTAAAGGCTAAAAGTATATAGAAACACGCTCAAATTTCTCAAAAATGATTTACTTGGTTGAAAAGGAAACAAGAAACATTGGGCATGGAGTCAACTTTCAAATATTTAACGTGCTAGCAAGAGATTTATACCAAATAGATTTTCACAGAGGCAAGATAGCAACCATATCACAATCAATTTGATTTTGTAGGTGGTATAGAAAGAAATAATGATAGTCCATCAACAACAGGCATCAAACTAGGATGAATCCATTGTCAACTTTAGAGAAATAATGGATACTTAAATGCGATAAAACAGGGCATAACCAATATGAATCCTAATTTATTTCAAACATTCATTTAAGCATAGAAGAAGAACATAATGGAAGATATAACAAAGAAATTAGAGATACACATATAGAGATAAGGGAAAAGACAGACTGTAAAAATGATCAACACATGAATCTCTGGTCTCAAAAGATAGGTATTTCCACTGTACGGCCCTTTATTATTCTATCAAAATTTGACTTCAAAACTTATTGTCTCTCAAAGAGTTTCCAACCCTTTACATGTTTTTTACATATCAATATATATAAAGACAACCTATACCTAATATTGAATTCAAAATCTAACTAAAACTCTAAAAATAGAAACAGTTACAACTTATTTATTTATTTATTTCAGGAAGTAAATTTGCTGAAAAATAAGCTTCAAGGCCCAGCTGTATATCTCACATGAAGATAGATGTGTAAATTTTGAGAGAGGTTTTTATAAGTGGGAATGTGCTGAAGAAAAGCCTCTTCCAATTTCTGAAAATTATTCTTCATTTGGTGGAAACAGCTCTTTGAAGTTAATGACTAAAACAATAAACTGAAATTCTGGAAAATTGCCCTGTGAAGATGACTTCGATTCTCTTAACCCATAACACCCGTGTAAAAACTGAGGGAGTCTTTTGAATATTGGTCCGTGTTGAAGAAAAACCTCTTTCAGTTTCTGGAAATTATTTTTCCTTTAGCAGAAACAAATACTAGAAAATGGTGACTAAAACAGTCATTTTCATAAAAACGTGTTCCACTTGTCCCATTTGATTTTCTCTATGGAATATATCCCATATTGGTAGAGTGGGAAATAATCGTGGTGTTTATATACCCCACCGCACACAACACTTAATAACACATAGCACGTGCTATTATACTCCTCTTCCTTGGTTGCTTTATAACTTCGGGAATGGTGGTTCCGCATTGGTGGAAGGTGGTTTATAATACCACCCTTTCGAATTGTGGATGGCTGTGACACTTACACGTGGATGGTGGTTTTTAATCCGCAACCACTTTATAATATTAAGGTTTGAGCTAGTGAGGCATGCAGAATGGGTTATCAACCGTCCATCTCTCTCTAGGATTGTGAACCGTCGATCTCTCTTGGATGCGTTGCACGTTTCAATGACCCCATCGTGCTACTTTTTTTTTTGTTTTTTCTCTTGGGGATTTATCCCACATGTAATGGGAGAATGGGCTTTTTGGTTTTTATATATCCCATATTATTCGACATATATCAAGCAACATACAATTGGTAGACTCTAAACCTTGGCGCTTGGATGGTAGAGGATATGTGGGGGGGCCCCTTGGCTTGGCGCTTGGTCCCATGGTGAAGCCCTCGGTGTTGGGCGCTTAATACTTTTTGTTGCAACTTTATTTAGCATTAGTGCCCATTATAAAAACACAACTAACCTTAGGCTATAAAAACTTAATTAAGCTTTTAGCCATACCTTTTTTTAATAAAATTGATATTTTAGGCTAAAAAGTTTAAAACTTTCACAAAATTTTAACTTTGGCAAATAAGATATCAAAGCCTCTCTTCTTCATAAAACATCTGACCATGGCCAATTTATGAAAGCCTTTCTCCATTTCGTCTTAGGTTTAAAAATCCTCTAGGTCTTTCATAAAAATTCGAAGGCTAAGTTTTCAAACATATAGAATCCCTTTTTCCTTTTGCAACCTTGGTGTCTACACCCGAGGAGAGATACCTCTTCTTCAGCTAAATTTTGAAACCTCCACCATGACAAAATCTTCTATTTTTGCATCGTCAACGCTGTCGGAAGAAATTTAAGCACAAAATTTATGGAGTGCTAACAACTGGCTACTACTAGGGATGCTGTCCTCCCAGCGAGGTAGCAAAGAACACCGTAGACCATGTGCCTGACCATTGGGTGGCTCCCAACCCTAAAAACTACAACCTGCAACCTGTAACTGATCCTTCATCCAAAAACTAAAACCATCCTGTAAACAAATCCCAAACTGTAACATGTAACCCATCCATTCTCTGAAAACTGAAAGCAACTGTGAACTGCAAATCTGAAACATAAACTTAAACTGAAAACAAACTTGAAATTGGTGAAAGAAATGCTCACCATGTCGAGCTTATTCACATCTACCTATCCTACTTTACCGACCACCAATGCCCAATCAAGTAAAATCTGATTTCCAATGAAGCCAATCAAGTAACTGATCCAATAATTTAGCTTTCTCATCATTCTTAATCAAAATCAGAACATAAGAGAATAATGGCAAAAAATTATGATGATAAATGTGATCTTTTTGGAAATAGCTCAACCAACTACCCCAATTGGAAAATTTATCCATGTATTCAGCCACTCGGTCGTAAAAAGCATGACAACCTTCATCATACTCTGTCATTTGTTTGTCATGATCAGGCTGCTCAAACTGTACATTCTTTTGCAAATTGTCAAACTGATCTTCAAAAGAATCTTGAAGGGAAATCTTATCACAGTTTTCAAATGAAACATCTATCAATTCATTCAAAATTTTTGAATTTATAACTTCATTCTTTTCAAGTGTTTCAAAAGAAATGTCATTATGTTCTTCAATAAATCAAGTGAACAGAATTCTTTTTGGCATAAAATTTCTAAATTTGAAAGATATGAAGAAACATTCCATTTATAACCTTGCTCATTTTCTTCGTGATTCAATTTTTCATTGCAAACTGTTGGTTGTTTTATATGTTGGGATGGATTGCATGACTGTTCATCCTTTTCATTACCCATTTATAAAAATGCCATGACATTATTCATATCCTCAATTTCCTGTTTTTTATTAGAGACTTGCAATATTTGTCTTAGAAATTCAAATGAAGAATAACACAAAGGCAAACAGCCACTTTCAGCATGCTTACTGTCCACCTTATTTTCATACTTTTGGTCATGAATTACAATCAGATTTTCTTCACTAATTGTACCAGAATTTTCAAAATCTTCAGCTGGTTTTTTAGGCACAACACCCAAGTAATCCTCCACATACTCATCATATATAGGTTGGCTGAAATCCTTTTTAAAATCACCACTAACAAAATTTGTGCTAGGCTGATTGCAATCTTCATGAAACAAATCCTTACAACACTCTTCTTGTACATCACTGGACAGATATGTTTCTTGCTCACAAAAAACAGAGTTGGAAGGCAGGGCAAGTTCTTTCTGTTCATATTGCTCAACCAATTCTAATTCTTCTTCAATTATATTATCTCCATTGTCTTGGTCTGAATTTCTTTTATACATTCTAATATTGTCTTCAACCTCCAATGAATCGATACACATTTGTTGTAAAGTGGGAGACCTTCTCTCCAAGAGATGATAAGAGAGGTCTAGATGGAAGGCTTGGGCATACTGCAACTTGGCAAGACCTTCTGGTGGCTAAATCTCTTCAGGCATCTTATAATAGAGACTAACAAATCTCCTATTGAAACTTGAAACAGTTTCACCTTGCATTCTCTTCATAGCATAAAACTCTGAAAGGAATTGATCCCAAGATTTTCTTTTACCCCCAAAACTCGGAAAGATATTAGAAAACTCTCCCATGTACTGATGGATCCAGACTGTAAATGTTTAAGCGATTCCTTAACATCTCCTTGCAAATATTGGGAAAAATCCCTCATGCAAACATCATCATGTTCTACTTCAAAGAGGTCAAGGAAATGCTCAAAGGCTTGTAGATGTTTCTCAGCTGTAAGTTTCTTGGATTCTCCATCAAATCTAGGAAGGTATTTGTAGTGTTTCGTAGGAAAATCATGAAGGACATGAGGTAGGTGAAGTAGCCTATATTGGTTTTGGATATTGGAAGAAACTGAACTATGTGGAGAGGATGTATTATCAGCTTTAGTATCATGAGGTTCATAAGGCTGATCCTTACTGTCATGCAGTTCAAGTAAAAGATCTTGATCAAAATCATATGTACAGGATGAAGACACATTTTCAGTTTCTAAAGAAGGGTATATAGGAGTAAATCTATGTTCTTTTTTCGAATATAGTAAACAATGAGAAATTCTTTTGCCAAGCTTAGGAAAAGACACGAAACAATTTACAAGAAAGGATAAGATGTCTTGGAGAAAACTGAAACTTGAGTACCCTGTCTTTTCATCATGCCTTTCCATGTCTTCACAATGAGCTCATTTCCCAGTAGAGTCTGTCGGTTCTCTTTAAAAGCTTGATTCTGGATCATGCTTCCAATGGAGTCACTGAAATTTAGATTCTTGAAGATGGAGTCGCCAGATGAAAGATGCACAACCTTGCTGATGTTTGACCGTTGTTCACCATCAACAATCAAAACTGAAAACTTTGTCATTCATACCCAGGGAAAATGAAACCCTCGTTACCCGTCAACGGCGCCAAAATGTTAGCACTTAGATTTTATCCCGGTTGTAAAAGAATAACACCTAAGGTAACTGATTTCAAACCAAACTTTAGGTAGAAAACTTAGCCATTTTTTCCACTAGAGAGGGCTCTCTCACAAGATATATGTAAAGGATGAAAGTATATAGAAACACGCTCAAATTTCTCAAAAATGATTTACTTGGTTGAAGAGGAAACAAGAAACATTGGGCATGGAGTCAACTTTCAAATATTTAACGTGCCAGCAAGAGATTTATACCAAATAGATTTTCACAAAGGCAAGATATCAACCATATCACAGTGAATTTGATTTTGTAGGTGGTATAGAAAGAAATAATGACAGTCCATCAACAATAGGCATCAAACTAGGATGAATCCATTGTCAACTTTAGAGAAATAATGGATACTTAAATGCGATAAAACGGGGCATAACCAGTATGAATCCCAATTTATTTCAAACGTTCATTTAAGCATAGAAGAAGAACATAATGGAAGATATAACAAAGAAAGTAGACATACACATATAGAGATAAGGGAAAAGACAAACTGTAAAAATGATCAACACATGAATCTCTGGTCTCAAAAGATAGGTATTTCCATTGTACGACCCTTTATTATTCTATCAAAATTTGACTTCAAAACTTATTGTCTCTCAAAGAGTTTCCAACCTATTAGCACTTGAATTTTCCTTGGGCTGTATCAAGGAAACCCCGAGGTAACCTCAAACCAATCTTTAGACTGAAAATTGGCCTCCTTTAGCCAGATAGGGCTCTCTCGGCAAATCTGCTATCCAATGTCACCACGACAGCAGCTTGACAATAAATTCAATGGCCAATAGGTAAAATCACAGTAAAAACTTTATAGGCTTTAAATGATGTGGCTAGATAAACAAAAGAAGGATATCATTGGGTAATGGAGTCAAGATCATGAAATACAAAAGATGTGCAGAGTTTTTAGCAAAATAGTTTTTCATTAGAGGCGGGATAGCTGTGTTTTTTACTATTAAGTTTCTTGATTTCTGGTGGTAATGGAAAGAAAGATGAACAGTCCATTAAATACGAGCATCAAACTAGGATGAATCCATATTAACTTTAGAGGAATATTTGAGTGGATACTTGAATAGGATGAACTAGAGCATATAGATATGAATTCCAGTTTCACTATAACCTTTATTCAAATATGACAGGAAAAATATAATAGAAATGATTAACAAAGAAAATAAACATTGCACATATGAGAAGGGAAAAGGACAGACTGTAAAAAAACATAACACGAGAATCTCCAATTCTGTTAAAAATGCTTGCTTGACTCTGCAATATTTATTTAAATATGAAGATGAAACAGAACCTTCCTGTAAGACTTCTTACTGAAAATCGAACCCTTTACATGTTTTTTTCATATCAATATATAGAAATACAACCTATACCTAATATTGAATTCAAAACCTAACTGAAACTCTAAAAATAAAAACAGTTACAACTTTTCTATTTATTTCAGGAAGTAAATTTTCTGAAACATAGGCTTGAAATCCCTAGCCATATATATTAGATGGAGATAGCTGTGTAAATTTTGAGAGGTTTTTGTAATTGGGCATGCATTGAAGAAAAGTCTCTTTCAGTTTCTGAAAATTATTCTTCATTTGGCAGAAACAACTCTTTGAAGTTAATGACTAAAATAGTAAACTGAAATTCTGGAAAATTGCCCCGTGAAGATGACTTCTATTCTCTTAAACCACAACACCTGTGTAAAAACGGAGGGAGGTTTTTGAATATTGGCTCGTGGTAAAGAAAAACCTCTCTCAGTTTCCTAAAATTCCTCTCGGTTTGGCGGAAACAGCTTCTAGAAAATGGTGACTAAAACATGCATTTTCTCAAAAACGTGTTATACTTATCCCATTTGATTTTCTCTATGGGATATATCCCACATTGATTGAGCGGGAAATAATCGTGGTGTTTATATACCCCGACGTGCACAACACTTGATAACACATAGCATGTGCTATTATACTCCTCTTCCTTGGGTGTTTTATTCCTTCGGGAATGGTGGTACCTCATGGGCGGAAGGTGGTTTATAATACCACCCTCGCGTTGATGCGGATAAATAACAATGTGCCACGTGCTCCCGTGGTATTTCGTCTGCAACCACTTACAATACATTGCAACCGTGCCTTTTGGTGATGCAGGATCTCACGACGACCGTTGATCCTTGCATGTAACATCTCCGTCGTCGGATCTTAGCTGGAGTTTAACCCTTTTAATATTTATCATCAGACTATAGCATTTGTGGGTTTTTGTTTGTCAATTTTATTATAATTCTTATACAGTTAGCGATCTTTCTTCTAAGTCCTTTTCACTTGGGAAAATTTTTGACACATTTTTAGGCCTTCCTTTGGATTTTTTTTTTGAAACATAGTGTCAACAACTTGAAGGAAAAAACATTTTCTCGGTCAAGATTGAAGATTTCACCAAAAAAAATGCTTTATTTTTGCACCGTCAACGCTACCAAAGAAATTTAAGCACAAAATTTTATGGAGTGCTAACACAACCCTTTACATGTTTTTTACATATCAATATATAGAAAGACAACCTATACCTAATATTGAATTCGAAATCTAACTGAAACTCTAAAAATAGAAACAGTTACAACTTATTTTTTATTTTATTTCAGGAAGTAAATTTGCTGAAAAATAGGCTTCAAATCCCTAGCTGTATATCTTATATGAAGATAGATGTGTAAATTTTGAGAGAGGTTTTTGTAAGTGGGAATGTTCTAAAGAAAAGCCTCTTCCATTTTCTGAAAATTATTCTTCATTTGGCGGAAACAACTCTTTGAAGTTAATGACTAAAACAGTAAACTGAAATTATGGAAAATTGCCCCATGAAGATGACTTCGATTCTCTTAAATCATAACACCTGTGTAAAAACTGAGGGAGGTTTTTGAATATTGGTCCGTGCTGAAGAAAAACCTCTTTCAGTTTCTGGAAATTCTTCTTCGTTTGGTAGAAAAAACTGCTAGAAAATGGTGACTAAAACAACCATTTTCATAAAAACGTGTTCCACTTGTCCCATTTGATTTTCTCTATGGGATATATCCCACATTGGTTGAGCAGGAAATAATCCTGGTGTTTATATACCCCACCGCACACAACACTTAATAGCACATAGCATGTGCTATTATACTTTTCTTCCTTGGGCGCTTTATAACTTCGGGAATGGTGGTTCCACATTGGTGGAAGGTGGTTTATAATACCACCATTTCGAATTGCGGATGGCTGTGACACTTACACGTGGATGGTGGTTTTTAATCTGCAACCACTTTATAATATTAAATTTTGAGCTAGTGAGGGATGCGGAATGGGTTATCAACCGTCCATCTCTCTCTAGGATTGTGAACCGTCGATCTCTCTTGGATGCGTTGCACATTTCAATGACCCAATCGTGCTACTTTTTTTTTGTTTTTTCTCTTGGGGATTTATCCCACATGTAATGGGAGAATGGGATTTTTGGTGTTTATGTATCCCATATTCTTCAACATATATCAAGCAACAAACGATTGGTAGACTCTAAACCTTAGTGCTTGGATGGTAGAGGATATGTGGGGGGGGGCCTTGGCTTGGCGCTTGGTCCCATGGTGAAGCCCTCGGTGTTGGGCGCTTAATACTTTTTGTTGCAACTTTATTTAGCATTTGGGCCCATTATAAAAATAAAACTAACCTTAGGCTATAAAAACTTAATTAAGCTTTTAGCCATACCTTTTTTTAATAAAATTGATATTTTGGGCTAAAAAGTTTAAAACTTTCACAAAATTTTAACTTTGGCAAATAAGATATCAAAGCCTCTCTTCTTCATAAAATCTCTGACTATGGCCAAATTATGAAAGCCTTTCTCCATTTCGGCTTAGGTTTAAAAATCCTCTAGGTCTTTCATAAAAATTCGAAGGATGAGTTTTCGAACATATAGAACCCCTTTTTCCTTTTGCAACCTTGGTGTCTACACCCGAGGAGAGATACCTCTTCTTCAGCTAAATTTTGAAACCTCCACCATGAAAAATATTCTATTTTTGCATCGTCAACGCTGTCGGAAGAAATTTAAGTACAAAATTTATGGAGTGCTAACAACTGGGTTTCCCAAGGATGGGGTCAACCCTTCGCAGTATTTCCGAGGAAAGGAGAATGACAAAAAGTTGGTCGCGCAGTTGGTTAAGCGCTACAAGTTGGAGAAGGATGGTCGGGTTTATTGTACCAACAACATCAATGATAAGGCGGTGCTCACCGCCACCAAGATAATTTTCTTGTAAAATGGTACAGGGTGGCCGACCTAATTAGTTTAATTCGGGCATTGTGGAGTGTGCTGAGTAGTGTGCGGTCGGGGTGCAGATGAACTGGTCGTTGTTTCTGCTGAATCAGTTGGGGGAGGATGTCGCGGCGATTCAGGCTGGTAAGGGATCGTTCACATATAACTGACTACTGCTATTGATTGCATTCGTGGATTAGAAGGAGCCCGACGTGTACCAGGGTATGGAAGTTGACGCTGTGAAAGAGCATCGTGGCGCGCGATATCAAAACCTGTGGTTTGTCCGAGATCAAGAATGGAATAAGGAATGTACACTACTATTCTGGTTATACTGGGAGATGCTCTGTGTGGCTGCGACGAGGGTACCCCGTTTGTCTGAAGAAACCACAATGCAGTTTAAGCCGGTCATGGTATTTGCAATTCGACCGCATTCAATTTATGTCCAAGCTCGCCGCGACCTAGATAAGCAATGGTTGCTGACATCATATAAGGTCACAACAATAGAGTTGGAGGCTATCATGAATGACTGGCCAGCGGAATGGTGTGAACCTATGGGGTTGGCCGCGATTGAGGCTAGGGAACCAACGTAAGGTCTAGATGATCGTGTATCGGCGCAGGACTAGCACAGTCATCATGACTCAAACTAAGAATCCATCAAGACACCGACTGATGACGACAATGACCGTGCCCTAGAAGAAAACAGAATGAAAGGGCACCAAGTCCCTGTGACAATCAGTGGGCTGCCTTTGTCGACAGAAGTGCAACTGGGCTGTTTCATACATGCAATCCCTGATGCATCCACCCAAGCAACTTAGAAGATGACAAGGGCGATAGATGAAGGATTCCATGCGCTTACTACTCGTATGGACTCTTTGTGTGACATGGTTTCGTGGAGAGCACCTGAAGAAGCAGTAGCATTGCAAGTTAGCACAATCAGCACTAAGCCACGGGTCAGGAATGTGGAGATTCCCCTGACTACGATTGTGACTGAAGATGAGGCCATGAACACCTTGTTGCAATAGTTGAAGAAGGTGTCCATGAATGTTAACGTCTTTCCAATGTAAGGATTGAAAACTATGCTGACAATGGCTAACCAAGAAATGGCTGATAGAATGCACAAGATCAGTGTTAAGTTCAAGACATTGCAGGAGTGCGAGGTAGCTGCACAAGCAACCATTGCAGAGTTGACAGGATGGGCCACTGCAGCATGGTAGGCTGTGGATGAGATCTAGGAAGACATCAAGAAGGAGCGAGCTGAGAAGACTCATGAGATTGAAGAATTGAAGAAAGAGCAGGACCGCCTCATCATGGAGAAGGCCCATATGTGGGATGACAGTGCGTGGGTAGACTGGGCCATTACGAAGGCTTATCACCATGTGTTGGAGTGCACTGAAGTGGTGTGTCAAATCCCGATATTTTCAGAAAAATTTAAATTTTTTAAAATAACAATAAATAATACTAAATGTCGTCATTAGCTATCTGTTTAACTAATGTGATTGTAAGGATGTCTCAATGGTATTTGTTATACTTAAATATTATTATGAGTTTCTTAAATGTTGCTGGTTGTTTTCTGTCTTTCAACCGCAAGGGGGAAAATGCTATGATGGACTGGCTTACTTAGCTTTTTAGCTAATGCATCGATTTCTCTCTTCGCTTACAGATACACAGGAATGTTGGGTCGCCGCAATA
This sequence comes from Larix kaempferi, assembly GCA_027924585.1. Lineage (NCBI taxonomy): Eukaryota > Viridiplantae > Streptophyta > Pinopsida > Pinales > Pinaceae > Larix > Larix kaempferi. The sequence continues at coordinate 5,016,846 of BSBM01000498.1, forward strand.
ATCTGTTGAAGCATCAAGTCAAAAATATCTGTACAGACTCCTTCAATGAAAAAGTCTAACCTTACTAATCAAGTTTATCGAGCTCCTTAAGGTAGAAAATTTTACTTCTTGCCTAGTTCAAAATTTATAACTAAGTTTGTCTTATACTTTTAATTGCACAGCTTTAAAGATATCACTGTGTATTGTTGATACCTGCCTTCTATTGTTTACAATTCACGTCGTTATCTTAATTGAAAACTGTTCTTAGTTTGTATTATCATACTTGATTTCACACGTTGTGTACTCAAGATAACACAGGTCTGTTTTTCTTAACCAACCATGTAAGAATTTCAACGTCGAATTCCAACAGTTAAAGTCCCCTCATGGCAATTCTTAAATTCTCAGTGCAATGTTATCTCAATATTACAGTATCATATATTTATGCCCTATGTTTCTACCATAGTTGAGAACACTGACAAAGCTATAATATCTATTATTTTCATAATTGGCTAGGGTACGAATTTAATGATCGATTTGTAATTTTAATTTACTTGATACTATCTCCTTGGCAGTTCTTATAACAATTTAATGTATATTATATACTTGAACAGACTCCAAGTTTTTATTCTCAATTGCTAAGGACTGAGCAATTTCTGTCGAAAAATAATACAAGGTAATCAAGACATCGACTAAGGTTTTTTTTTTTTTTTGAAATATAAGAATGATATGAGTATTACAAAGATCTCGCAATAATGTTTTACCTATAAACAATATGGGGTTTTGTTCATCAATAATGATAAAATTATCTTTGAAATCTTTGAACTTTTGATATTATTACCTCCCTTGTAATTATTGTAGGTCCGGGTATCATATTTCTCCAATACTACGTCGAGGCATGTGTTAACATGGAAGATTTGTTAAGTTCATATGATTTGTTGCCATAGTTGGGTATCATTGCTATGATTTTAATTGATTGACAATAATTGGGATTAAGACTATGGAGTCTCGACGCTCAGTATGGAATATTTAACGGATATGTGGTTTAACGAGAGCCAAGTATGTGTGATATAAAGACTCGGGACCAAACCCTACTTTGTTGTTTCTTCCGAAGCCTTCGGGCTCAGGTCTTTCACTGCAAGTTCTCCAGGTCTGAACTCTATGGTAGCGTGGTTATTCTCAGTTCCCAGACTGTTACCACTCCTTTGCTTAATGTTGTTGTTTGCAAGTCTTTAGCATACACCTGTTGACCGCGATGGAAGTGTGATAGTGCCTAGGGTTTATCCTTGCCGTTCATTTACCAGTCTGTTTGCCATTGTTGTACTGCGTCAACAGTTTTCCTTCTACCTCATCTTTTATATCATCCCAAGCTTTATTGAGCGTCGTTAGTATTTGTTGCTTGGCACTGTAACTCGTCTAGAGTCTAGGGTTTTGAAAATTTGTTAACTGTGGAATCTATTGTCACGGCGTGACCTTGCATTTTTTTTTTTTTAATTAATGCTTCCACGATAGCACATCCTTCAAGTCAGCAGTCAAGTGTTTGTGTTGGTGAACGAAAGGGGTTCACCCTTCTGTTGCTTACGGCTATCTTCCTATCTACTGTGCATTCAAACTTTGGGTAAGCTTACAGGTTCGTTTAACATCACAGTGGTTTTTGAGACTCGTTTCTTTTTATAAGAATGCATATGATTTTTGATAATGCTGATATTTGGTTGCAGGCTCGGACACCCTTCGCATTTTGGAAGACTCGGACTTCGGCTGTTGGTTACACCTCCGGGTAAGCCTGGTTCTACCACGGCAAATCCTCCTTGTGGGTTGTTTGCACTGTAGGGTTTTGGTCTTGCAAGTTTTGGCTTCCATCGTTGTTGTGGCTAATGGAACTCCTTTTCGGCACTTTGGTTGTTTGATACCGGATAGTTTGTGATAAAAATTTTGTTTTAAGCCTCTGTTCTTTGAGGGAGGTTACGACCTCTGTGTTTTAAGTTTTGTTACAAACCCTTTTAAAAAAAAGGGTTGGAATATCTTCCAGGGTTTTTGAAATATATTTTAATATAGTTCTGCCTGTACACAGGCTTATATAAAACTTGTTCTGTTCTTTGTTCTGAATTATGTAATGAGTTGGAAAAGGAATGCGTTATAAGATTTCTACGTTTATCTACTGTTTCTTTTTAATAAAAGAAAGGGGCTACGGCCATAAGTGAATCATGGTAATTACCCTTATTATTTTATGTTGTATGTAAGTCAGAAAGGATGGGAATAATATTTAAAACTACGGCGATGACTTGTTTTAAAAGTTGATATTATAGTTATGGTTTCCTCCTGTTGTTAAATGCGTAACAAACGAAATGTACTGTAATAATAAGAGGGCTCGACGATGAGCAAAAACAACTGTGCTATATGTTTTAGTTTGTTGAGGGTTTTAAATACCATGTTTACCTCTACTGGAACTTCTTATTATTTAAAAACTTGGGATAATGTGATTCGAATGAACACACCTTCACAATTAGGTTTAGTTACTTGTCTAGTTGTTTCTAAAAGAAACTCTATCCAGTTGGGGGTTCGCACCCAGGTTAGATTATCATAACATAAGAAATGGTTTGCTGGCTCCGTCGGTTGTTGTGAAAACTCTTCCATGTTCACATGCCTGTAACTTCTAGCACACCAATGTATAATCCGAAACACAATAATGAATTTAGTTATAATATGATTCTGTAATTATAATGGTTTACTATTGGTAGTTAGATAAACAGAAGCAAGATTTTATAATAGAACTCGATAGTGAGTTGGAAACTATTCTGTCAGTTTCGTTTTATGAATTAAACAGCTAGGTTTTTTTATCTGTTGAGATACTCTTAAGTTGAGGACTGGGGTAATACGATTCACGAAATCCTACAGTTGTGATGTATTTTTGTTACTTTGGTCTCGACTCTGTTTTCATTTAAATGTAAATAAAAAGAATGATATCTTCCTATTACTATGCTCGATAGATGAATTAGACTTCCGTTCTGCTGTTGTTTGGTTGTAAAAACCGGATCTAAGTTCTAGGATTTAAGTTTGATTGATAAACCAGAGACCTGAGAGTGTTGATAAAACAAAGTTAAGCTCGGCAGCAGAGTTCTAATTTCTTTAATTTGTTTTAATATCATAACTATAATATTTTCCTCTAGGGTTTGTATTTAACAAAATAATAATAAACTAGATTATGCTTACAGTATATAAACTATTGCATAAAATAAGGATGGTTTTCTGTGTAAATTATAAATGCATTAATAATAGAAAAACAAAGATATTAACTCATCCTAACAAATCAGAAAATCACAGTAACTTCAAAAATCTTCTACTGATATTCCGAGATATTCAATTTACTAACAGATTAATTACCATTTAAACATATTAACAGTACACATAACATGCATTAATTCTTCCTTAATAAACATATAGGAGTAAGTAGCAGAACCTGTCTTGATTTGTGGACAACAACAGCAATGGGAGGCTATTCCTCCCTACCAATTCCTGGAGAATGCCCAGACAGCACTTCTCAGGACCCCCGAGCTTGCTCTGGTCTCCCTGGCTAGAACTAGGTGCAACAGAACAATTCACTCAGCCAAATAGCTAAACTGGAACCAAGTTACTGCAGCATCCCATATCAAAACACTCCCTTACTGTATTTTCCCTCTTCCTCAATGGGACTCCTGAATAGCATTCACCTGAATGTATTCTCCCTCCAGAACAATGCTGAACCCCCAGCTCAGTTCATTGAGTACTATTTAAAAGATTGCCTAGGTCTTAGTTGGGTTAACTGTCATTAATGAGCCACCTGCTCAGATTCCACTTTCTTGGGGAATCATGACCCCAAAATATAGGGAAGTTGCCACCTGCAACTTAGGAAGTGTTTGAGGATGCTACCACTTGTATTTTGCCTTTCCACCTAGTTCCATCCACCAGTTAGACCAGTAACCTCTTTTAACAGCTCTCCCATGCTGTTGTCTCCATAATATATTTATAAATAATAAAATATTCAGAATTTACATTCCATTTCTGGTGACTCTGCTGAGTCATCAATTCCCACTTAGCATTAAATTTAACATAATGTCTCAGGAATAAAATAAAATAATTACATTATTTTTTTAAAATTGGGGTATGTGACATACACACCCCCTTAAAATGTAACATCGTCCTCGATGTTTACTTATTCTTCATCTTCAACTACATGCTGTAATAGATTTGGGTATTCTTCCCGCATCTTACTTTCCAGTTCCCGGGTAGCTTCTTCAGGACTAAGGTGCTTCCATTGCACCTTCAGCTGTCCAATTGTGCGGTTCCGCAGAGTAATTTCCCTCCTCCCGAGGATACAATCCGGTTCCACCAGAACTTACCCTTCTGGTTCTACCTGTACAATGTTCCAGTCAATAACATGAGTAGCATCATGAACATACTTTTTCAGAACCGAAATATGAAAAACATTGTGTACTTTTAAATTAGGTGGTAATGCTAGTTGATAAGCAACTTGACCGATTTTAGATAAAATTTCAAATGGACCACAATAACGTGGCGCTAATTTTGCACAACTTCCCAGTCTTAGGGAGCTTTTCTTTGGCCTTACCTTGATGAACACATGTTCACCTACCTGGAACTCTTTAGGAGTTCTTTTCAAATCTGCTTGAATCTTTTGTCGATCCTGGGCAATCTTCAAATTTACCTGCACTTGTTTCACAATCTGTTCCATCTCTTTTAATAAATCAGGTCCTAACACTAACCTGTCTACTGGATTACTCCAAGAGATAGGAGTGTTACATTTACGTCCATACAGAATTTCAAAAGGACTAAACTTAGCTGACGATTGATAACTGTTATTGTATGCAAATTCTGCTAAATGTAAATAATCCTCCCACTTACCTGGTTGGTCTTTAACATACATCCTTAGCAGATCTTCTAATACCTGATTAACCCCTTCAGTTTGTCCGTCCGTCTGAGGATGGAAGGAGGTGTTGAAATTTAGTGTGGTGTTTAATCCTTTAAACAAGGATTTCCATAAATTCCCTGTGAATTTAGGATCCCTGTCTGATATAATAACTTTTGGAACACCGTGTAACCGAAAAATATGTTTTAGAAAGATATCTGCTATGTTTGCAGCCTTGTAAGTGGTTTTAACAGGAATAAAGTGTGATGATTTGCTTAATTTATCGACTACCACCATAATGGAATCATTCTGATGCTGATTTTTTGGTAATCCTGTAATGAAATCTAAACTAATTATCTCCCATTTCCAACTAGGAATAGGCAAAGGTGTCAATAACCTAGCTGGATGCTAGTGTTCTGTTTTTACCTGTTGACAGTCTAAACATCTAGCTATATACTCAGCTGTTTCAGATTTCATATTAGGCCATAAATAATCTTTTCGCAGCATAGTGACAGTTTTCTGGTAGCCTGGATGCCCTGAGTAAGGGGTTTTATGAACTTCGTCCAGAATTAACAGTTTAACTTTAGGTACATTTGGAACATACAGCCTGTCTTTAAACAATAAAAATCCCTCTTTATTTAGACTATAACCTTTTATCAAACTTTCTGTAGGTGTTTCTTTAGCTGTAGTTTGTAAGTGCTGATAATTCTCTTCTGATTTTATCCCTTCAGCCAACTGTTCATTCAAATCAGAGGTATAAGTGCTGCTGGCTGATACAAAATTCAGCCTTGCATTTCTGCTCAAAGCATCCGCCACCTTATTTTCCTTTCCTTTTATGTGCTGAATTTCGAAATCGTATTCACTTAAGAAGGCCAACCACCTGGCTTGTCTTGCATTTAAATTAGGCTGATCTAAAAGGTATTTCAGACCCTTATTATCAGTCAGTAGAGTAAATTTTCTACCTATCAAGTGGTGTTGCCACATCTTTAAAGCATGGATAACAGCAGCCAGTTCCAAATCATAAGTGGCATAATTCTTTTCATGAATTTTCAGCTTCCTAGATTCGTAGGCAATGACATGTCCATCCTGAATCAACACTCCGCCTACACCGTCATTACAAGCATCGGTGCAAACCACGAAATCTTTATTAGGGTCTTCTATTCGGAGAATAGGTGCTGTTGTCAATAAAGTCTTAAGTTTCTTAAAGCTTTCTTCACACTTCACGTTCCAATCAAAATTCTTGCCTTTCTTTTGCAAGGAAGTAATTGGGTTGGCTATTTTTGAAAAGCCTTCAATAAATCTCCGGTAGTAACCGGTAATTCCCATGAAGGATCTAACATCAGTTACATCTTTTGGTACCCCGGCCACTCTTCAATTGCCCGAATCTTTTCAGGATCAACTGAAATCCCTTCTTTGGTGACTACATGTCCTAAGTACTGGATTTCGTCTTTAAAGAAGTCACACTTACTGAACTTCGCAAAGAGCTGCTGCTCTCTTAGTTCTTGTAAGACTATACGTAAGTGTTCTTTATGCTCCTCTTCATTCTTAGAATAAACTAAAATGTCATCGATGAATACGACAACAAATTTATCTAAGTACTTATGCATTATGTTATTCATTAAGCACATAAAGACAGCTGGGGCATTATTAAGCCCAAATGGCATTACGACAAATTCGTAATGTCCGTACCTTGTTCTAAAAGCTATTTTGAAAATGTCTTCTTCTTTAATCCTCACCTGATGATAACCCGATCTCAGATCTATCTTAGAGAATACCGTAGCTCCACGTAGCTGATCAAACAGATCATCTATGCGAGGCAACGGATATCTGTTTTTAATCGTCATCTTGTTCAGTTGACAGTAATCTATGCAAAGTCGCATAGTTCCGTCCTTCTTTTTAACAAAAATTACTGGTGCTCCCCAAGGGGATACACTGGGTCGAATGTGATTCTTGTCTATTAACTCCTTTAACTGAGTTTTTAATTCATTAAGCTCCAAAATATTCATACGATACGGGGCTTTTGAACTGGGTACAGCACTTGGTATCAGCTCAATTGTAAAGTCCAGCTCCCTCTTGGGAGGTAATTCTGGGATTTCCTCAGGAAAAACATCCATAAATTCATTGACTACAGGGATGTTCTCTACTATTATCTTGCTGCTTTCAGACTTATCTATCTCATATGTAATAGTTACAGCATAGGCTTTGCACCCTTTTCTGACTGCCCTTTTAAGTTGTAAAGCAGAAATCTGCCTGACTACTGTTTTCCTAGGAATACCCCTAACAGTTATAGGTTGTCCATTACTGTTTACACATCTAAAAGTTTTGTCAAAACAGTTTAAAACTACCCTATGCTGTTCCAACCAGTCCATTCCGATAAGTATGTCATAAGAGCCAAGTGGCAAGACATTTAATTTAACTGTAGTCTTAAAATCATTCATATCTAAGATACATTCCTTAACATAACAGTTTACTTTCCTTTTTGCCCCAGTAGCTAGTTGTACAGACCAAGAATTATCAAATCTTTCAACAGTCAAATTACATTTTTCTACTAGCTGGGGTGAAATATAACTAAGACTAGCACCCGGATCTATTAAAATAGTTACAGGGTTTTTGTTAATCATACCTCCTACTTCCACCATGGAAGTTTGATAGTCAGCTTGGTGGTTTTCCAATGCTGCATTGATTCGGGGCATCGTCCCTGCAAAGTCTCCAACAGTCATTTCATCTTGAATAGTATGAATATTGCTGATTTGTTTCTTTCGATTTGGGCAAACTGATGCATAATGTGGGCCATTACACTCCCAGCACTTAACAGGTTCCTTTCGCTCAAAATTCTTAGTGTAGTTTCCATGATTGTTAGGAGCTTCCTTGCTGCTTTTGAAATTGTTGGAATGACTAGGAGCTCCATTTTTGTTTCCCTGGAAGCTTTTACCATTAAAATGGTTTCCGTTCTTGTTATTCTTGAAACTTTTATGGGGGACAAACTCTTTTTTCTTGTACTCAAGCTGATTACTGTTCTTTTTGGATTTCCAGCTGGCTATCCCTTCTTTCTTTTTATTCTGTTCATAACAGAAATTAGCCTTTCGCATAGCTTCCTCCAGTGTTTTGGGGTTGTCATATTCAATTCTGTCCTTGATATGATATGGCAGACAGCTAAGAAACCGCTGTATTTTTGGTTTCTCTTCGACAAAATACGGCACATACCTTAACAGACTTAAGAACTTACTGTTTAAGTCCTTCATCGTCATAGATCCTAGCTTCAGTTCATAAAATTCCTTGGCCCTCTCCTCATAGTACTGTTCAGACAGAAATTTCTTCTTGAAGTATCTTTTAAAGGTACTCCAATTAACTTCTTTTTCTTTAATCCCCTTGACCCTTTTCAGATCTTGCCACCATATGTCCGCCTTTCCAGAAAGGTTGTAGATGGCCATTCGTGCCTTCAGCTGATTTGAGTAATTGTAGATCTGAAAATATTTTCTCATCCCGGATAACCAGGATTCTGCTTCTTCTCCTGTTTCATATTCTCCATTGAAAGTTGGGGGTTTTATTTTCTTAAACTCCCCATAAATCTCTTCATAAGGTCTGTACTTTTTCCTTCTATTGTGCAGCTTAGCTTCACTGCTGTCACTAGTAGTGCGATAACTGTGTTTTTCCCTTCCTTCTTCGGATGATGAACTGCTGTCAGATTTAGCTGGTTTCATCCTTTTAGACCCTCTTTGATGACTAACTTCTTCTGAGTCAGCTCGTTTGCTCCTTCCTTCTGTCTGAAATTTTTCTATCAATAGCTGATTTAGCTGCTCTTGAGTTTTCAGAATCCTTTCATTATCCTTCTTGACTGTTTCTATCTCTATCTTTAAACCTTTTATGGTCTGCATCAGTTCAGTGGAGTGAGCAATTACCTCCTCTGTCTCAGGTTCTCTCGACATCTGTCTTGTTGCAGTGTTTGGATATTCCTACTCAGCATATTCTCCTAGCTTTTCCATACCTGCCTGTTAATTTCAGAAAAGGAAATTTTTCTGCTCTGCTTCATGAAACAGAAAATATAAGTTAATACATTATATATTTAAATTTTTCTTTCATGGTCACTGTTTTTGCGGAAACTAGTGGAGTCACATCCAATCCTAGTGTTTGAACCTGGCTCTGATACCACATGTCAAATCCCGATATTTTCAGAAAAATTTAAAATTTTTAAAATAGCAATAAATAATACTAAATGTCGTCATTAGCTATCTATTTAACTAATGTGATTGTAAGGATGTCTAAATGGTATTTGTTATACTTAAATACTATTATGAGTTTCTTAAATGTTGCTGGTTGTTTTCTGTCTTTCAACCGCAAGGGCGAAAATGCTATGATGGACTGGCTTACTTAGCTTTTTAGCTAATGCATCGATTTCTCTCTTCGCTTACAGATACACAGGAATGTCGGGTCGCCGCAATAATCTGTTGAAGCATCAAGTCAAAAATATCTGTACAGACTCCTTCAATGAAAAAGTCTAACCTTACTAACCAAGTTTATCAAGCTCCTTAAGGTAGAAAATTTTACTTCTTGCCCAGTTCAAAATTTATAACTAAGTTTGTCTTATACTTTTAATTGCACAGATTTAAAGATATCACTGTGTATTGTTGATACCTGCCTTCTATTGTTTACAATTCACGTCGTTATCTTAATTGAAAACTGTTCTTAGTTTGTATTATCATACTTGATTTCACACGTTGTGTACTCAAGATAACACAGGTCTGTTTTTCTTAACCAACCATGTAAGAATTTCAACGTCGAATTCCAACAGTTAAAGTCCCCTCATGGCAATTCTTAAATTCTCAGTGCAATTTTATCTCAATATTACAGTATCATATATTTATGCCCTATGTTTCTACCATAGTTGAGAACACCGACAAAGCTATAATATCTATTATTTTCATAATTGGCTAGGGTACGAATTTAATGATCGATTTGTAATTTTAATTTACTTGATACGATCTCCTTGGCAGTTCTTATAACAATTTAACGTATATTATATACTTGAACAGACTCCAAGTTTTTATTCTCAATTGCTAAGGACTGAGCAATTTCTGTCGAAAAATAATACAAGGTAATCAAGACATCGATTAAGGGTTTTTTTTTTTTTTTGAAATATAAGAATGATATGAGTATTACAAAGATCTCGCAATAATGTTTTACCTATAAACAATATGGGGTTTTGTTCATCAACAATGATAAAATTATCATTGAAATCTTTGAACTTTTGATATTATTACCTCCCTTGTAATTATTGTAGGTCCGGGTATCATATTTCTCCAATACTACATCGAGGCATGTGTTAACATGGAAGATTTGTTAAGTTCATATGATTTGTTGCCATAGTTGGGTATCATTGCTATGATTTTAATTGATTGACAATAATTGGGATTAAGACTATGGAGTCTCGACCCTCAGTATGGAATATTTAACGGATACGTGGTTTAACGAGAGCCAAGTATGTGTGATATAAAGACTCAGGACCAAACCCTACTTTGTTGTTTCTTCCAAAGCCTTCGGGCTCGGGTTTTTCATTGCAAGTTCTCCAGGTCTGAACTCTATGGTAGCATGGTTATTCTCAGTTCCCAGACTGTTACCACTCCTTTGCATAATGTTGTTGTTTGCAAGTCTTTAGCATACACCTGTTGACCACGATGGAAGTGTGATAGTGCCTAGGGTTTATCCTTGCCGTTCATTTACCAGTCTATCTGCCATTGTTGTACTGCGTCAACAGTTTGCCTTCTACCTCATCTTTTATATCGTCCCAAGCTTTATTGAGCGTCATTAGTATTTGTTGCTTGGCACTGTAACTGGTCCAGAGTCTAGGGTTTTGAAAATTTGTTAACTGTGGAATCTATTGTCACGGCGTGACCTTGCATTTTTTTTTTTTTTAATTAATGCTTCCACGATAGCACATCCTTCAAGTTAGCAGTCAAGTGTTTGTGTTGGTGAACGAAAGGGGTTCACCCTTCTGTTGCTTATGGCTATCTGCCTATCTACTGTGCATTCAAACTTCGGGTAAGCTTACAGGTTCGTTTAACATTACAGTGGTTTTTGAGACTCATTTCTTTTTATAAGAATGCATATGATTTTTGATAATGCTGATATTTGGTTGCAGGCTCGGACACCCTTCGCATTTTTGAAGACTCGGACTTCGGATGTTGGTTACACCTCCGGGTAAGCCTGGTTCTACCATGGCAAATCCTCCTTGTGGGTTGTTTGCACTGTAGGGTTTTGGCCTTGGAAGTTTTGGCTTCCATCGTTGTTGTGCCTAATGGAACTCCTTTTCGGCACTTTGGTTGTTTGATACCGGATAGTTTGTGATAAAAATTTTGTTTTAAGCCTCTGTTCTTTGAGGGAGGTTACGACCTCTGTGTTTTAAGTTTTGTTACAAACCCTTTTAAAAAAAAGGGTTGGAATATCTTCCAGGGTTTTTGAAATATATTTTAATATAGTTCTGCCTGTACACAGGCTTATATAAAAATTCTTCTGTTCTTTGTTCTGAACTATGTAATGAGCTGGAAAAGGAATGCGTTATAAGATTTCTACGTTTATCTACTGTTTCTTTTTAATAAAAGAAAGGGGCTACGGCCATAAGTGAATTGTGGTAATTACCCTTATTATTTTCTGTTGTATGTAAGTCAGAAAGGATGGGAATAATATTTAAAACTATGGCGATGACTTGTTTTAAAAGTTGATATTATAGTTATGGTTTCCTCCTGTTGTTAAATGCGTAACAAACAAAATGTACTGTAATAATAAGAGGGCTCGACGATGAGCAAAAACAACTGTGCTATATGTTTTAGTTTGTTGAGGGTTTTAAATACCATGTTTACCTCTACTGGAACTTCTTATTATTTAAAAACTTGGGATAATGTGATTCGAATGAACACACCTTCACAATTAGGTTTAGTTACTTGTCTAGTTGTTTTTAAAAGAAACTCTATCCAGTTGGGGGTTCACACCCAGGTTAGATTATCATAACATAAGAAATGGTTTGCTGGCTCCGTCGGTTGTTGTGAAAACTCTTCCATGTTCACATGCCTGTAACTTCTAGCACACCAATGTATAATCCGAAACACAATAATGAATTTAGTTATAATATGATTCTGTAATTATAATGGTTTACTATTGGTAGTTAGATAAACAGAAGCAAGATTTTATAATAGAACTCGATAGTGAGTTGGAAACTATTCTGTCGGTTTCGTTTTATGAATTAAACAGCTAGGTTTTTTTATCTGTTGAGATACTCTTAAGTTGAGGACTGGGGTAATAGGATTCACGAAATGCTACAGTTGTGATGTATTTTTGTTACTTTGGTCTCGACTCTGTTTTCGTTTAAATGTAAATAAAAAGAATGATATCTTCCTATTACTGTGCTCGATAGATGAATGAGACTTCTGTTCTGCTGTTGTTTGGTTGTAAAAACCGGATCTAAGTTCTAGGATTTAAGTTTGATTGATAAACCAGAGACCTGAGAGTGTTGATAAAACAAAGTTAAGCTTGGCAGCAGAGTTCTAATTTCTTTAATTTGTTTTAATATCATAACTATAATATTTTCTGCTAGGGTTTGTATTTAACAAAATAATAATAAACTAGATTATGCTTACAGTATATAAACTATTGCATAAAATAAGGATGGTTTTCTGTGTAAATTATAAATGCATTAATAATAGAAAAACAAAGATATTAACTCATCCTAACAAATCAGAAAATCACAGTAACTTCAAAAATCTTCTACTGATATTCCGAGATATTCAATTTACTAACAGATTAATTACCATTTAAACATATTAACAGTACACATAACATGCATTAATTCCTCCTTAATAAACATATAGGAGTAAGTAGCAGAACCTGTCTTGATTTGTGGACAACAACAGCAATGGGAGGCTGTTCCTCCCTACCAATTCCTGGAGAGTGCCCAGACAACACTTCTCAGGACCCCCGAGCTTGCTCTGGTCTCCCTGGCTGGAACTAGGTGCAGCAGAGCAATTCACTCAGCCAAATAGCTAAACTGGAACCAAGTTACTGCAGCATCCCATATCAAAACACTCCCTTACTGTATTTTCCCTCTTCCTCAATGGGACTCCTGAATAGCATTCACCTGAATGTATTCTCCCTCCAGAACAATGCTGAACCCCCAGCTCAGTTCATTGAGTACTATTTAAAAGATTGCCTAGGTCTTAGTTGGGTTAACTGTCATTAATGAGCCACCTGCTCAGATTCCACTTTCTTGGGGAATCATGACCCCAAAATATAGGGAAGTTGCCACATGCAACTTAGGAAGTGTTTGAGGATGCTGCCACTTGTCTTTTGCCTTTCCACCTAGTTCCATCCACCAGTTAGACCAGTAACCTCTTTTAACAGCTCTCCCATGCTGTTGTCTCCATAATATATTTATAAATAATAAAATATTCAGAATTTACATTCCATTTCTGGTGACTCTGCTGAGTCATCAATTCCCACTTAACATTAAATTTAACATAATGTCTCAGGAATAAAATAAAATAATTACATTATTTTTTTAAAATTGGGGTATGTGACATGGTGGATATGCTTCAACGTGTGTAGAAAATGGGGGTTGTCATTGTCCAGTTATGGCACAAGAACCAGGAGCTAAAAGCTCAGGTGAACCCTGGTACCCCTCAAGCAGAATTGGACGACCGCAAACGCGCAATTGAGGAGATAGAAACGCAACTGACGGAGCTGGAAACAATAGAAACGAGGCTCACAGCTAATGCTGCACATTTCTGGGGCCGGATCATTTAGGATGAGTAGGTTGAACAACTGATGAAGGTTCGGTAGGAAGCAGAGGGTAGTTGGCGATGCTGAAGGTAGCGATGCGCGTGATGCCACCCATGGAGCAGGTTTCCAAGTCTGCGGATTTGAAAGATATGTAGCAGTGCGTTGCTAAGGCCAATGAGCGACAGAAGAAGCGTGCCATGCAGCTGGAGGAGTTCCAGGATGTTGGTGGCTAGTTTATGACAACGGCTGGCAAAGTTCTCCAGGCAGTATAGGGACATCGTCAACAAGTGGCTACGAAGCTGATCGAACACCCATTGCTCCAGGATGTTGCCGACAGTCAGGAGGCGACTGCGGCAGCAAAGGAAATGGTGACGAAAGTCGAGCAGCAGTATGAGGAATTCAAAGTCAAGACCATAGAGTACACCATGTCGAGTTGATGTGGCTTGAGGGAGAGCCAAAAGATTATGTTGGGGGTTTGTTGGTAGGTGGTTTGGTAAGGAAGAATCGCAGCATTGCCGATGCTGCGACACGTCCAAAGAGGTTGCGGAAGGTAGAAGGCTAGAGTATTTTTATGTATTTTTGAGTTGATTGTACCGCAGAATGCGGGTTTTTGGGTCATTGGCCCATATGATATGTAATTTTGAGATAATTGTACCGCAGTAGGTGGGGTTTTGGGTCATTTGGACCACATCAGTTAAATTTTGGGTCATTTGTCCAAGTGTCTGTTAGGAAGTTGTTAGTAAGTGGACAAGCATTGTAAAGGAGGAAGCCTATATATAGTCATAAGTTGTAAGTGTAAGGGCATCTTAGTATAGATCTTTGGATGTTGATTTGTGCACATCTTAGAGTCTGTATGTGGGATCAAGAGTTATTGCCGAGATCTGGTTTTGCAGAGATGTTTTATCAGGGTTTTTGCTGAAGTAATATGACATGACGAAATTGTTTGGTGAAATTACTTGTCTACCTTTTATGCATGTTGCGATGGTTTCTTGCTGCAGTTATACTGTAATGTTATATTTGTCGCAATGAATGTTTCTGTGGAATGATGCTATGAATATGAATGCTGTTAAACTTGAATGCATATATATGTCTTGAATGTTGTGATAAGTTAAGTAAGCAAGTATTGCCACAATCATCCTCCTTCATTCGGCGGAAACATGGTTTCGTCCACTCTCCCTTGATCACCTCGGGGAGACCTCATCTGCTCTGCAGGTGTTTCTAGACAAGGTAAAACCTGTCTGGGCTGTTGCTCGGGGAGATCGCAGTGGGTTGGTGTCGACAGTGATGGGAACCCCTGTCGATTGGGTTTGAGTCAACAGCAGCAGGGGTTCTTGTTGTAATCTTCTCATTGTAAAGACATTCTCTACTATCTATCAATATTCTAAGGAATATTTTGCTAGGGTTTTCTCCCTCAAGTACGAGAGGGTTTCCCCACGGTAAATATTGTGTCTCATGTGAATGCTTATGTTTTTAATTGTTCATTGATTTCAAGTCTACTATAATTATGCATTAAGATAAAAATTCAACATGGTATCAGAGCTCATGGCGTGAATGAGCTAATTTTTGCAGTCAAGCTTGAGCCTACGTTGATCCTGAGTGGAAAAAGTTTAGCACAACACTTGAAGAATAATGGCTTCAATCTCAGTAAGACCAGAAGACCGACTTGAAGGAACTTCGAACTTCAATACTTGGAAGGACATGATTCTGAATATCCTAGAAGAGCATGATCTATATGGATACATATCCATTGTTGTTGAAGAGCCTACTTCTAATGTTGAGTGCATTGCTTTCAAGAAGAATCAAGACAAAGAAAATAGAATCATTTATGATTCTGTGAAAGACAATTTGATGTTGATGATTACTCCATTGAAGACTGCAAAGGAGTGCTTCGACACCTTGACAAATATCTATGAGAAGAAGGCTCCCAGTCAAAAGAGAGCCCTGAATAACAAGCTTTGTAATATGAAGATGGAGAAGGAAGAAATCATTGCTTCCTTCTTCACAAATATCTCTCAAGTAAGAGATCAACTCATGAGCATTGGAGTTACTATCGATGACAATGATCTTATTTAGATTATTTTCGATGGTCTTCCATCCTCATGTGAGACATTCTTGGATTTTTTTAATGGTCGAGAATCGCAACCAAACTTTGAAATATTGTGGCATGATTTCCTTCAAGAACAAGGGAAATTTAAAAGCAAAAATGCTTCCTCCAAAGAAGAGAACCTTGCTCTTACGGAAAGGACAAAGAGAGGAAAGAAATCCTTTTCTCAGAATAATTTTCCTCATCAAAAGGAAAAAGAATACAATAAGAACTTTGATAAGTCTAAAGTCAAATGCTTCAACTACAATAAGAAGGGCTACTTTGCAAGAGACTACCATGCAAAGCAAAGAGGAAAGTTTAAGGGCATATTTCATGCTTCTATTGTTACAGAAGATGAACCTACAATAAATAATTATTCCAATGATCAAGAGACAAAGAAGGAGTACTATCTTGTCTCATCTCTAGCTGGATCCATTACCACTAGTGCTAAGACATGGCTGGTGGATAGTGGCGCATCAAAACACATGATTGGATATAGGAGTGCTATCACATATCTGAAGGAAAAGAATTTCTCTTGTCAATTGGAGCTTAGAGATAATACCACCTATTCGATCCAAGGAGTTGTATCCACTTCCTTTCAGTTGAATTAAGGTGATGTACTCCATGTTGATGACATTTTGTATGTTCATGGTTTGAAGAAAAACCTCCTATATGTTTCAGTTCTAGAAGATAAAGGTTTCGGAGTAATATTTATGGACAACAAAACGCTCTTGTGGTCTAATAATTCGAACTTGAATTTTGCAGCTATGATTGGAGTTAGAGAGGGAGGTCTCTACAAAGTTCACATAAATTTCATTAAATCCATGATCCATGACACCGTTAGTACTTGTGAACCGTGGCATAGGAGGCTTGGTCATTTTCATTTTAAAGCACTACCTGGATTACAAAAGATGGTAAAGGCCGGTATGCCTGTATTTCATTCTGAGCATGATATTATTTGTAGAGGTTGTTCTCTTGGTAAGAACATCAAGAAAAGATTTCCAAATAGTACTAAAATATCTAAAGGGATCCTAGACTTGATCAATTCAGATCTATGTGGTCCCATGTCTGCACCATCCTTGAGTGGTTATTTTTAATATGTGATTTTCATAGATGACTTCTCTAGCAAGTCATGGATCTATTTTATGAAGGCAGAGCGTGAAAATTTCAACATGTTTCAAGAGTTTAAAGCACTCGTTGAGAATCAAGCTGGAAAGCACATTCATGCTTTGAGATATGATAATGGAGGAGAGTTTGAGTCTCATGAGTTTAATGAATTCTACTGAGAGACAAGGATAAGAAGATAGTCGACTGCACCTTGCAACCTCCATTAGAATGGGGTGGCCAAAAGAAAGAATATGACAATCTGTGAGGCTGCAAAAGCTATGGTGTGTGATCAGGATCTTCCCACCTCCTTATGGGCAGAAGACTCCAACATTGTTTTTTATATTCAAAACAAAATCCTACATGTTATATTGGGAGAGAAGACTCCTGAAGAATTTTTCACTAGAGAAAAACCAGATGTTGGACACTTGAAATACCACTACATCAGAGACATGATCTAGAGAGATGTCGTAAGACTCCGGTACATTGCTACTTATGAGAAAATAGCATATATGTTGACTAAGCCTATGTCTTTGACGAAGTATAGGTACTTCCGAGACAAGCTTGGTATGGAAAAGAATGCCTCCCTTGTTGAGAGGTAGTGTTAAAGTTACATCATCATGAGGCATTCTCCAAGTCAATCTTGTGTGTCGGGATTGAGCCTCATGTGTCGAGGTAGTTCCTTAGGGAGCCTAAGTTGGACTCAGGAAAATTGGAGCAGATTCTTGAGTTGGACTAAAGAATGACTAAGCCTTATGTGTAAAGGTTAATCCTCATGTGTTGAGGTAAGTGCATTGTATGTCAAAGTGTTGATGTTGTGTAGTCTTGCTTGTCAAGGCTAAGGTCTTGTGTGTCAAGACAGATCCTCATGTGTTGAGGTGGTGCCTCATGTGTTGAGGTAATGCTTTGCATGTCGAAGCATGAATGGTGTGTGATGTGTTACTAACAATGGTTGAGCTATTAATTCTCCTCTAGAGACTGACCACCTCTAGAGTGAATTAATTTAACATATGACCACTTGGATTGATAGTAGAACAATATGATCACATCATTGGAAAAATCTCCTTAGTATATTTGATATGATATATAAATTAAAGTTGGCACATGTGGACCATGCATATAAGACAAGAGATAAAGATAAGATGTGATAATATAAGAAAGAACTTGATTTGTTCACTTCAGTAATGATAAATAATTCAGTTAAATAAGAGAGAACTCAAATTGTTAAAATTAAGTGATGTTAACAAGAAAGACTGCAGTTAATTAAAGGAGAAATCAAATTGTTCACTTCAGTGATGTTATCAAGAAGGGCTTTAGTTAAAAGAGTTAACTAAGTGTTAATAAAGAAGATCTAGTTAACTTAAGTGTTTTGCATGTCAACACTTGAGTTAAACTAAAATATGACACTTAAGTTGAATTAAAAGACATCACTTGTGTTACAACACTTGAGTTGCAACACTTGAGTTATGACACTTAAGTTACGACACTTACTTGATGACACTTGAGTTAGCCACCTAACTAAGTGACCTAACATCTAGATGAAGGGTGAGCTCATCCTAAATTCAGAAGATAAAAATAGAATCCAAAGCATGAGAAGTATGGTATATATATATGTTATGTAGGATTGATGAATTCAATGTCAAGAGCGAAGTCTCTCTTGAAGGAAATTCACATTCTTTGTAAATGTGACCAAAATCATCGAATTGGTTTTGTGCGGGATATTACTCTAAGTTATATTATTCCATCTTATCTCTTGCTATGTGATTGCACCAGGGGTTCTTCGTATTTCTCTATGATAATGCACCAGGGGTGCTTGATGTAATATGCTCATTATAAAGACATTCTTTGCTATCTATCAATATCCTAGGGAATATTTTTCCGGGGTTTTCTCCCTCAAGTACTAGAGGGTTTCCCCAAGGTAAATATTTTGTATCATGTGAATGCTTATGCTTTTTATTATTCATTGATTTCAAGTACTATTATAATTCGACATTAAGATAAAAAAATTCAACAGAAAGTCCACACAAGATGTGAAAGGAGACAAGGTTAGCCATATGACTACTAAGATGACCTTCCACATCCATTGACAAACAATAAAATTCCTTATATTTTGTTGGACATATCTGATGTGCCTAAGCTCTAATAGGAACCAAATTATGGTTTGGTTTACTGGCACTAAACAAACCTCTTGTGGTGTTGAGCTAGGATACACACTTCAACAAAAAAACTCATCACACCCTTATCGTATGTATCTTTTGAATTCTTTTGACATAATAAATTATCAATGTGTGTGATTTATGCACTAGTGCATGATGACTTGTTTTATATGTAGGTATTTGGGAGAGGACATGTAGACTTGAACAACGCATCATTATGATGTCGATCGTGTATTTATATGTTGTGAGTGTGCAAAAAAGGAAATTGGGCAAGAGTTTTGATTCAAAAAAGTAAATAGCTAGACTATAATAACTTTTTATTGGCTCTATTGTAGTCAACAACATATGTGTCTTGTATATATAATTGGATTTCTCACTTCTTCAATTAGTACACTTATTTGATTATTGTACTAATTGGATTTCTCAATTCTTTAATTAGTGCAATTAGTAAATCATGGTGGTCTTCACCCTCATCAATTTTTTCTTTGTTCCCCACATATAAAATATTGTATTGAATGCCATCATTGATATATGGTTTCTAGTCAATTCATCATGCACTCATTGATTTCTAATTTTGAGCTTTATTTTTCTTTGGGTGAACATTTCTATGATTTACTGTCCACTCACAACTCCGACAATATTCGCTTAGATCCAACTAGTAGAGAACAAGAGCCACGAGGTGGCAATGTCCCCAACATTGTCAATAGGTGTTCTTATAAAATGGAATCTATAGAAATGAGAATGTAGACACATTGCCAATAGGTGTTACTAGAAGGAAGAAGTTATAGAAACAAGAATGTAGATGGAAAAGCATACTTGGATTCCTTTGCAAAGGTGGAAATTAAATGTAATCCATTTGTCATACGATTTCGGTTATGACCAATACTTCATTCATCATGCAAGTTGCGCACATGTCATCTACTTGGTTTCACAAATTCCACCACTATACATAAGTTTAAGATGATCAAATTATTCAAACTCCAATCTAAGCTTCAAAGTAGACACCAAGTTGACCTAATAAGAAATGCTTGATTTGAAACTTGTCAACGTGGATTAGATAGTCTCCTTCAAAACATTGTTACTATATTCCTTTTTTCAAGATTGTATACTTTACTTTTGTCTAATTATATAATAGTAATTTTAATCATATATCTAAATATGTAGTTTCAAATGACAATGGATTACATCTAATGCAATATCATTGTTTCCTATATAGACAAAACATATATTAATTTTTTTAACCATTTATATTATTTTTTTACTATAAAATTGGTTTTTTCATAATATTGTTTCCTATATAGACAAAACGATATATTAATTATTTTTACAATTTATATTATTCTTTTACTATAAAATTGGTTTTTTCATATGTCGATGTAAAAATCTTACTTGCATTAAGATCCTAAGCCAATTACACAAGCAAGCCCTTGCAATATACATCCTCATGCTTAGGATCTTGCTCGACTTCATACCTTTGATATAATAACCAAAACTCACCACATAAACTATATTTAAATAATTATTTAAACATTTTTGAAATCAAATGTGCAACCCAATACTTTATTCATCATGCACCTAGAGTAAAAATGCCTTGGCTCCGTCTAGGAGTGAGTGAAAAACAAAGAGAAAAACAATCGAAAATAAAATTAAAATGCCTTAGCTCCATCTAGCTCTTTTTAAGAAGAGCTAGGAGTTGGCAAAACATTGAAGAAAATAACATTTAAACAAAAATAGAAAAGGTTTGTGTATGAGCATTTAAAGGAAAAATTTAGCACATAACCAATTAGAAGAGAAATATCAATACAATTGCATTGATGAGTTAAATGTTGCATTTTCAAAGAAAGTGTAATATCAATACATTTGCATTAATGAGTTAAATGTTGCGTTTTCAAAGAAAGTGTCTAGGTTGGAAAAACGAGTGAGGAACTTAAAAAACAGTAATTGAGGAATTTGGTAATTGAAATAGTATACATTTGCAAAAGTTGAGAGTTTGTTCCTATCAATTCCATGGCATTCTATAGTTTTAAAATCCATATAGAGTTCATGTGCAATTGCAAATGAGCAGATTCCAAAAACAGTATCTTACACATCCAGTGCATCCAACAAAGATCCATTTTAAGTTCGATGCAACATTAGGAATAATTCAGTTCATATTTCTTTGATGCCAAAATAAAATAATAAAATCCATATAGAGTTCATGTGCAACTGCAAATGAGCAGATTCCAAAAAGAGCATCGTACACATCTAGTGCATCCAACAAAGTTTCATTTTAAGTTCGATACAACATTAGGAATAATTCAGTTCAGATGTCTTTGCTGCCAAAACAAAATAAAATGGATGGACAAGATACTGTGGCTGCAATGACTTGAAATATCTTAAGGCAGATTGTCGTCCCCTCAATAAAGCATAACGTGTTGATCTATAACAGGTGACATGCATTTGAACAAGCAAAAATGGTAGGCATCTTGAAAAATACATCTGACAATAGCATAGAAAGCGATGCAATGGCATTGGCTAGTGTTTTTCCCTGCACATTTGCAAATAAAATGTAAGCAATTTTGTTTTCATGATATTATAGACTAAAATGAATTTGCAATGAGCCTTACTTTTTTTTTCTTCAACAGGTTGCTGGCATATTCTGCAACAAACATTGAAATGTTATTTAAATAAACACGTATATAATCAATAATAAACCAATGTTTAAGTATGGTGACTTATATGTAGTTCATGTTAGCTTGCTTTCTGTTTGAAAATCATGGTGCAATGATTTTATGTTGTATTAGTACAACTACCTAAATTAATTTAAAATCCATGTAATTTGACAATTGACTTTTACACACAAGCACATATGTTGCACATTGCAAATGCTTTGTGCCAAGCATAGATACACAAACATATAAATTTACTAATATATTTTCATCTACTTTAATCCTACAAAGTGTTTTCAGATGCCTATTTAAAAGTTGAAAGGAGTAAAGGTGGAAAACATTTTTAAATGCAAATGTAAAAAAAGTGTTTGTTGTACTAACTATGACATTGAATATTTTAAAACCGGTGTATTAGCTAGGGCAATTGCCAAGTGGAAAAGTCTGGAGCTATGGAGATTGAGAAATTTAAAAAAAAAAGAGCATAGGGTCTGGCATCATGGGACACTGTTCTCGTCCTAAGAGTTCTTTGTAATAAACAATTTTTGGCTTGCATTTCAGAGAATTAGATTTTTCTATAATCCTTTGCAGCTCCAATTAGAACTGTTTGGAATTTTGTTCAATGTCTAATCGTGTCTTTGTGCGATATAAATTATTAATAACATTGGCTGTAGTAAGCATGTTCATTTGGTTTGGATTTGTGGTGGAAAACATTGTAGTTAGGTCATGTTAATATGAGTTTATATTATTGAAACGGTGTCTTAAGGTTGATTTTTCTTGTAATTTGTCTCTCTACAAGCACTTTATCATGACATTTCAACGCTAGGGAAAATGTTCAAGATGCTTCCATGCGTACAACATCAATACAAAGAAACTCATCCATCTTCACCAGGTTAAGAGGTTTGCACTTGATTTTTTTATATCCTTTCAATTCTTGATGGATTCTTTCAATTCTTGATAGATTCTGAGATTGGTTCAGATGGATTGATGCTAGTTGCTAACTTCACAAACTACTCATTATAGTTGCAGAAAAGAATATGCAATGCACTATAGAATATACAGTAACTGCACGCATTGAGAATGATATGTACGATGAATTTTGGCCAAAAATGAATAATCAAGTCAATTTGCTTTGATGACAAATTCATATGTTGAGGGAGGAGGAGATATTTTTCCTAATGGCAAGAGATTTTTGTTTTAGCGTTCCGGCCAATTTTGCCTCCGTTCTGAACTTCTGAACTTCCGAGGCACTGCGTTTGCGTTTTCTGAGGTGTCCTTCATGAAGTGGTCGGGGGATCTGATAACTGAAATGCGAAATGTTGACTCCTTCCTTGGCGTACTGAGGATTGTCTTCCAAGAATTTCTCAACTTCAACCCTGGACCTTAATTTTTTTCCAGATGGAGCAATATAGTACACGTCTGCAAACCTACAGGTCCATTCTCCTGTGAGGGTGAGCAACCGCTCCCATCCTTGAGGAGGGTGAGGTATATTTGGCTTGTCAATTATCCATAGACGAGTGATATCCTATGAGAGTTCAGCTGGATCACCACAGGAAGCATTTGGGCGCCAGGCAGAGAGAAGCGCAATAACTAGGGTTTGTTCTTTTGGATAAATCACTTTTTAATAGATGCGACATTGACCAATATTCAGGGTTGGGTTCGAAACAAAGATTCATGCAGTGCAATGAGAGAAACTGGGAATCGAGAGATGATTAACTTTGCCAATTCATTCAAGTAAACCCATTGTCTTTATTGCCGAAATGCTACTGACAGAATACTCATCTCACACCATGTAAGAGATTTTCCAGTAGGCTTGGACAAAGCTCTATTGGTTAAATTCCCAAGCCTTATCATTGTCTTTATTGCTACAATGCTATTCACAGAATACTCATCTCATACCATATAAGAGCTTTTCCAGTAGGCCTTGGACAAAGCTTTACTGGATGAATTCCTAAGCCTCTCATTATTTTCAAATGTATCATTCTATTTAACTCATTGCTGCAATGCTATTGACAGAATACTCAATGCTCATCTCAATGCTACACATACCATATAAGAGGTTTTCCAGTAATCCCTTGTGAATTCTACTGGATGAATTCCCAAACCTCATCATTAAATGAAATTGCTCTTTTTCTGTTGTATGGATGTATTCCCGAGTCTCTTAAATTTTAATAGATTGGATGTCTGTAGCTCTACAGTGCATACCATATAAGATTTTTTCTGGTAGACCTTTGGAGAATACTTGCTGGATGAATTCCCAAGCCTCATCAAATGTGCAAATGTTCATCCAAACATGATCGGTATGTGAAAATGTTCTTTTTAGTTGCGTTGATGACTGTCCAGGCATATTCGTAGTTTGGACTCCTGTATTCAGATTTGGTAGTTCTAACTTCCGGTATTCTCCCACCTAATAAAGAAGTGAAGCCCTCTAAGTTAGTAATTAATTGGATATCCGGGTCAAAGTGGGATAAATCCATCAATATCCAGGTCAAGTGCGGAGTCAAGCATCAACAAGGTCCAATGAATGGTAGACAAGTATAAGCATGAACATTAGTCCACCTAATGGGAACCGACTAGAAGCTTGGAAAATCTTTGCTGTAAAGATACTAGGTTATCTAATTAAGGTTGAAAAGAGTTGTGATAGTTTGAAGTTGAAAAGCGCTACCGGGTTATCTGAGCTAGAAAAGCGCTTTGTGACTTAAAATTATTATAAAATAGAAGAACAGTCCATTCTCAACAGAGGAACAATGCCTATTGCAATGGAACACAGGAGGAAGGCTATTGGTAAAGGCGACAATCGGAAGAGCAACAAGCAACTCACAAAAAAGAAAATTCGAAGAGTGAACACAATGCAGACACAAAAGACAGAAAACTCGATCCTAAGACAACACAGTCCACATCCAAAACATATTCTATAGGACATATGCAGGTGAACGGCTACCAAAACTCATCCTAGACATATTACATGGCCAAACCCCAACGAAAGACAGGCTAAACAAGGAATCGACATCGGTGCACGCAATGCAACATAACAAACCAGAACGAAGACATACATTTGAAACAAAAACAAAGAAGAACTTACTGGGTAAGCTCCCGCAAGCAGGACGCTCGAAAACCCAGAGGAAACTTGATTTTTCAACAGCAAATCCGAGCCAATCTTCATGCAAATGATGGAGCAGTTTCGTTTCTCTACCGAAGGTTGCAGCAAATGAAAGAACCAACGAAGACAGCCAAGGTGAAACCCAAAACACACGCAACTACTCCGAGGAACAACCAACAAGAACAAAAACAGACGTTGCGAAGACTTCTTCAAGAACGAGGCCAAAAGAAAGCGTGCACGAAAGCAATTGCACGATGCAAGCACCTCTGCAAAATACCGGGAAATGCGGATGACCGTACCCCTTCCAGTACACACATCCACAAGGTGGCAATAAATGACACTCTTCATTATCTTGTGAACACCTAGGCATGCAAAGAAGCTATCTCGCTTGCCAACGGTGCGAGGAAACAACTTCCAACAAGGAGAGTGCCCACAACAACAGGCCATGGCACAGAGGAAAAAGAGAAGGACTAATTTGCCACACCACCGCAATAAACAGATGAGGACATGAAAAGATACCAACGCCTCTGCATTAAACACAACCGCAAACCCTGCTAACTCAGTTGTCGATTGCGAAAGGGAACCTTCTTGAACAAGCTCGTTGCCCATAGGAAAAGGCCATGACAGACGCAGAGGAGCGGTGCGCCATACCATGGAAATAAAAACACCAACCTCTGAAACGATAGATGGACTACTGTAATAAAGAAACACCATACAACGCCATTGACACACCAACAACCACATTTATTGAGGGTGACATCACAGCACCGCCAGGTCCTGGGGCACACAACCCCAGGACTACGTCACTGCTAATGTCACTGCTAATCGGACCAATCGCGTTCGAGATAAAACTCATGAAAAAAATTAATACAAAAATATAACTTCCAAACATAAGTCCCGACCTTTGAAATAGCATTTTCCAAAAAATACCTGAACTAATATCCTCGACCGAAAAATATATGTCGAAAAATATATGTCGGGGACATAATAAAGGGAAGAGTTACATGTAATTGTAGAGAAATGAGTTATTGCTTTCCCCAATCTTTCTTATGAAGGCAAGACCTTATGAAGACAAGACCACATTGGGTTCAAATATTTCCTTTTCTTCTATGCCTACACAACAGCTTCATGATCATTGTTACAAAA
Organism: Larix kaempferi; assembly: GCA_027924585.1. NCBI lineage: Eukaryota > Viridiplantae > Streptophyta > Pinopsida > Pinales > Pinaceae > Larix > Larix kaempferi. The sequence continues at coordinate 5,042,722 of BSBM01000498.1, forward strand.
TTCGAAAAGACTAGTTCAATACCTTCTCATTCCCTTACAACATGCTTGGATTCCAAATATCTAATGATGCACACCCCAACTATTGACATTATCAATATTCCTCTCGAGCACATACCTACTTACACTTCCAACATCTAGTCATATGGAAGAGAACACATGATAATGATGAAGAATTACTTAGAAATCCTTTCACAAGGTATGGTTGATAATTAATTCAAAATGTCCTATTTAAAAAATACTCTTAAAAAATGTGTTATTCCATGAGTGGGAACACATGCAACCTACACTATAACCACCTTCCAATAATTTAAGTACAAGTTGTTCAAATAATGGATCAAGAAGATGTACTAATTGGCATACATAAGCTCGCTAAATTTATTTGAAAGAAGGCTAATTTAACACATACAATAGTTTCTCTACTTTTCCCCCTTATGACCTAGCTTGAAGCGGAGTATATTTCTAGAAGCACTATTATCACTCATAGGGTTTTTAAAACTTCTCAACTAAAATCCTATTAAAAATATCCATATACATTGTGCAAATGGTTATTACAACTTATGTTGTTATTGTAGTACATTGTACAAGTCATATACTATGGACATAAGCTTCATAATTGAGATTAATCTAATGAAATACAATGGTTTGTTATGTATATCATCAAGTGGTTTTTTAAGTAGAATTGGTGCATGAAGAGTCAACATAAGAATAATAAAAGAAGTGAGTGATTTCCCTTTCACACATGAATATAGATTTAGGATTTAGATCACCATATTCTTTCCAAACCAACTAAAGTTGTTTTAAACACAAACCTAACCCTAACTAACTAGATTATTACAAGCAAACAAATTGTAGGTATTTGGAAACATAGACTCAAAGATGTTTTTACACATCATAGTCATAGTCATATGTACATAAACTAGCCAACTTAGATTCCATTTCCAAGATTGAATAAACATAAAAAATATGTTTCAATGGCACATGTGGGGAAATCCATATGTTCATCAACCACAACTTACCAAAAAAAAGCTTGATGTCATTGTATAAATTATAACATACTTAAAAAATATCCATTTTTCCCTATTAAGTGTAAATAACATCAACTCAGGTTTTACTACCGAGACATTGTAGATCTGCAGGTATATTCAATGTTTTGCTTGTTAAAATCATTTAGTGTTGTGTGATGTATTATTAACCATGATCACTAGTTGCTATTAAGTCTCCTTCATAGGTTGATCACCTCTAAAGTGAATTCTTTAGCATATGATCATTTGGTTCGGAATAATATAATATGATCACAACATCTGATATAATTGTTCTTAGTATAATGTAATGTGATAGACAATTAAAGTTAGCACATATTTACCATGCAGTAAAAGATAAAGAAATAAAAGATAAAGCATAGAGATCAAGAGAAGTCAAAATTTCCTATGCATACACTTCAGCTAATTAAAGAGAACTCAAATTGTTAAAGCTTCAGGTATAAAGCTTCAATTAAGTAAAAATGCATGCCTCAATCAATGCTTTAGTTAAAGATATGCAATCAGTTAACTAAGGAAGAACTTAGTGATCACTTCAGTAAAATCAATCAGCATGGTTTTCAGTTGAGAAAAGTTAACTAAAGTGTAAAAACGAATGTCACGTACCCACCCATCCATCCAAGGCAAGGGAGGGAACATGATGCCAATCTCTGGGGATTTCACATAAAACTCATCCCATTCATTAGATTTAATGCCATAAATTAAATGGGTGCAGATGCAAATCAGTTAAACATGCACAACGGAATAAAACATATTCATCCACACACATTTCATATGCATTCAACATATCAATAACAGTCATTAATTTAAGCATTGCAGAAGTAGATACATAGACAGAAAACACTTATCTTCGTTGTGCGATTGTCCCAAAACAACTAGCTATGTCGCTGCAATGTTCCACCCAACCGTAGGCTCTTCGACAACATATACTCAATCCGTCCCAAGGCCACCCCCAAGCTGGGCATGATTCTCACAAGGAAAAGGGGACATTCAATCTCACACACAGTCCATTAACCAATTCATCTGAGCCAAGCTAGTCCAGAGCTAGGTTTATCAGGCTACATTTGAACCTTGGATGCTTGCTCAAGATCAAGCCAAAACAATGGATTTACCAATAGGATGGTCATGGGTTTCCCCCAAATCGTTTCCAACCAAAAACGAGTTGTGGGATGGGGAAAAACATTCACAAGGAGGAAAACGAATTTTCTCCCAACTCACTGGTCATTCAACAGCCAAAACTATCCCTATGGGACCCCAATTTCATTCCCTTTCTTCCCCACTGATATATAACTCAAAAACGCCCTTCTCGGCTGGGAGAATGAAGGAAAAACACAACAAACATCGTTGGAAAATGCCCAGGTAGCTCCCAACTCGTGAGGGAGAGAAATTGGTTAATGGATAATGGCTTGGGGAGCAATTAATGGCTCTTTACTTGCCCAAGAAGCAAAACACGATTTCCCATGCAGGGTGGCTTGCCCATACCCGAATTTGGACAGTCATACCTCCATTCCCCAAGGCATTAACCACCTCAACCAACTCTTGGTAGAAATCAATGATTGGGTACAAAAGTCAACATGGGTAGTTGAGGGTTTGATTGGTTCTCTCATTGACACTTGGCTTGACCTGATTGGCTCTAAGGGTTTGAGTATTTCCCTCCCAATTCCTTGTAAAATCATGCTCCCATCTCTTGTTGCATTGCATAGCTAGTTGTGGGTATTTTATTAAATGCATATTTACATGATATTTGAATTTCCAATGTGCATTGCTAGCACGCAAACCATACGCATCAATAAATTGATGGCAGGGCCTTGGCCTTGAGCTCCTCACCACGATTTTATAACAATATTACATCATTTACATTTTAATGCGATAGGGTCAAGGTGGGGATGTGACATTCCCCCCCCCTTGGAATAACACCGTCCTCGGTGTTCCAATGCCTCAAAATATATACCTACTTTACACATGCCTCAAAATTCACAATTGGTGGTACGTTTGTCCTGCATCTCATCTCTTGAAGTTGAACTTTCAGGATCAAGTCCTTTGGCTTCCTCAAGCTGTTCTTGCTGGCTTTGATCCTCCATCTCTACAAGTGGGCATTGCTCCACAGCAATCCCTTCCTTTTATTCACCTTCCAGCTGATCTACAAGTCTGGAATTTTCATGGATGTCATCTTCCTTGCTATCCTGGTAGCTAATTGAGGAAGATTTCCAGCCAAAACAAATAGCTTTCAATGTCTCTCTTGTGAGACTCATCATGGCAATTCCTGTTAGGACAAGCATAACACAATATTAAAATTAGTCAATTATTTTTCCAATTGACTTGGAACGTCCATGCTTTACTCATGAGACTTCCACATATTTCATGCTTTCCTAACATACAAATGAACTCACTCATGTTACTCCTTCCACAGGAATATAACTATTTCAACATTCACAATTTATTTCCAGCAATAAACACAATCAAATTCATCTATGACATGCACTCAACAATATTTTGTTTCTAAGATGCATCAGTCATAAGGAAAGAGAAGAGTAAGAGTTTCCCCCTCTTAGTCCTGTTCCAATCCGAAGCCACACCATCACTTGTGGTTCTATGCTCCTTAGCCTCTTTCACTTCAATGTGAATGCTTGACTTGCCCTTTCTTGGCTATGACACATAGTGTCTAAGGTCTGTCTAAGGATTTTCAACTAGGGGATCCTTCCCCATTGTTTCCTACAGAGCCTTTGGCTACTAAGACCCACACATGTCCACTAGCACCATCTTTCCTTACTGCTCACACTGATCTCTTTCGGATGATCACATGTCCACATGCATCCTCCAGATGCTTTCACAGTCCTTGCTTACAGCAACACCTATACCCAAACATTGAATCAATTCACATGTTTAGTTTATTCTCATAGGGTTTATCTCTAAACAAGAGCTTAGGGAATCATAACCAAATCATATACATGTATATTCATACTAAATAAGCAAGAAGCTGCAAGATAACCAAATACTTATCTGTATTGGATGCCCTCACTTTATTCCACAGGATCCTTCTTTGCTTTACAAGCCTTGGATTTCTCGTGGACACAATAATGAATGTTGGGATAGCACGCAGGCTACTCCACAACCTTTCAAATAGGAAATGCCAGGCCAGTACGTCGACTGGTTTTTTTTATCAATTAATTAAGGAATGTTTGGCCAGCACGCTGGCTGCTCCACAACATCAAGTGGTTAATGTTCCCACCAACTATTCAAGAATTTTATAGCACCCAACCAGTTACTCTCTGGCTTTACCAAGCATTTATAGCTCCAACCAGTTACTCTCTGGGTTTACCAAGAATTTATAGTTCCTTCAGGGTCCTTGCTTCCTATAATGGCCAAGGTTTTCAACAAAGAAACAACAGTGTATTAGCTTGATTGTCATAAGACTTATACCTGAAATATTCATTATTCCAAACAAGAAATAAATGAAAATGAATACTTATCTGTATTGTGCATTTTCATCGCTACTCCATAGGTTTCCTTCTCTACTTTACAAGCCTTGGATCACTTGTGGGGTGGATGCTTGGCCAGCACACATGCTACTCCACAACATCATCCGAATAGGCAATGCCAAGCCAATATGCCGACTGGGTTTATCAGGCATCCCAAAAATCAGTATGCTAAGCCAGTACGCCGACTGGGTTTATCAAGCATTTCAAAAATCAGTATGCTAATCCAGTACGTCGACTGGGTTTATCAAGCATTTCAAAAATCAGTATGCTAAGCCAGTACGCCGATTGGGTTTATCAAGCATTTCAAAAATCAGTATGCTAAGCCAATATGCCCATTGGGTTTATCAAGCATTTCAAAAATCAGTATGCTAAGCCAGTACGCCGACTGGGTTTATCAAGCATTTCAAAAATTAGTATGCTAAGCCAGTACTCCGACTGGGTTTATCAAGCATATGACAACCATTTCCAAGCCATTTCTCTGACTGGGTTTGTCAGAAAATAACACCCTTCACCAATACCTCCACAACATCCAAATAACCAATGCCAAGACAATACACCGACTGGGTTTGTCAGGCATTCAATTTAACAACATGCCAAGCCAGTACACCGACTAGGTTTATCAGGCATCCAACAACCCTTCTACACAACATCTAAATAACCAATTCCAAGCTAGTACACCGACTCGATTTATCAGGCATACAACAACCATTACCAAGCAAGTACATCGACTGGGTTTATCAGGCAATATGAACAACATAATATGATTACGTGGCTCCTTCTCTTATGCAACCAGTGGTTCCCTCCAAGAACTCCATAGGTGACTCACTTGACTGCAGGCTAGCATGGCCCCACAATACCCACTCACAATACACAAGGATGATACCCCTTTTCTACAACACAGCTCCTCAGGCCTATCCATCTCTTCTAGTGTCCTTTAGTGTGAGTGTAGAAAGGTTACTACTGCCCATACAGTCCTCTTGAGCACCCTTTCTTCACTTTTCCTATTACATGCAACATCAAATTGTATCTGTGTAAGATGATAGCACAAGAATGATAAGCAGACTCGTCAGTATTGCTGCTCTAAAATTGTAACCATATTTCATAACATTCACTATCAAGTATTGAAATACCAGGAATGCGTCCATTCTCTTAGGGTGTAGTCAATATTGAAAACCCTTATCATAACCCAACATCTGAAAGGTATGCATCCCTTTCCGATGTGATCCATGTAGGACCTAATCATACTCAAGCAGTCTGGAATAATAATGAAATAATAAAACATGCTTTGCATATTAACTCTAGTAACCAGACATGCATATTCTTTAGCTGGGGTTATAGAATACTCATCCGTTTTAGAGATGTATCTTTTCTTGATTGGCGAAGAATGGGGGCTCCCTTCTCTGATTCAATAGTCCTTCAGGTTGCCACCCCAATATTTTCACGTTCCTTAACCCACACATGCCTTCTTTGCATAATTTTACTGTCTCACTCACATGCCTTACCAACATGTAGTTCGGCTGAGACATTATCAACATTTACAATGGCGTTTCACCTGAAACCCATTTCCAAATCATGGGATCCTTCCCATCTATTTTGGATTCTGCAGGCCATCACACATGGTCTTCCTACAATGTGTCATCCTGGCACACTTATTAAATAGCCAAATAGTCAGCAACATTTAACCATAATTTCAAATCTGATTGCTTCATAATCAATCAATGGCATTAATAATTAAATTCAACATGAATTTACAATTTTGTCTCCTACAGAAATTGATTTGATTAGCAATGAGGATATCCTCATATTGTTTGGCTCTCGTAAGTGGTATCACTCTGTCCATCATGGTTTCACCCTTGCTACCATACATGAACATCCACCTACAACATGTCCTCCTGACACATTTCTATATAAGCCAAACAGTCATTAGCAATTATATGCAAATTCTCAAATCTGAAATTTGTAAATCTGTTTTCTTACAGAAATTAGATTTGCAACCATGAGACTATTCTCATAAACTTAAACCAGATAATTTTCAGATTTGTTTCATGCATAAATTACAACCATGAGAACCTTCTCATAACCTTTGGCTTCTGCACATGGTAGATCTCGGTCTTTACTATGGACTTATCCTCATTGCCATACGCAAGACTTTTCTACCTGAAAACTGAAACTTCAATCAGCCAAACACGTTGTGAGTATCTATGCACATAATCATTCATTGCCATAACAGTCACTGAAGTGATCTCAGAATTATAACACTCAATAATTCAAACACCTTCAGCTGTTAACATTTGAAATGCAATGAAAATATATACATTTCTATATATGCATTAAAAATTGCAAGACACAGTCACACTATCCATGCAATTTAGATAAACAGTAAATACTCATTACTTCACTCACATAATCTTTCAATACAACCTTGCATTATTCCATGAATACTATGCATCCAAACACATCATGGCCTAACCATGCCTATCCTATATGGCATACACTACAACAGGACCATAAATCATCACTGGCTTTGGTTGCTAAACTCACAACCAACATACACAAACAGTATGATATAATTTTCATATGAATGCATTGAGGTTTCTAAGAAACTATAGGGTGTAAGGATCCCTTCCTTCACCTACCCACACCTCAACATACTTGGTGGGTCAACATTCACATTTAGGCACTCAATACCACATGCAAACCAATCAATCATAGTTTGAACATAGTTGAAGGGATCTCACCAAATCCTCTTTCAACATTCATGTGATTTACACATAAATAATCATTACCTGCATGGTTGTTGTTAACATTGCTTGATATCACCTGATCAGTTGGCCTCTTACCAAGGCTTCACAGTCCTTTTCCCAACCTCATGATCACAGATTTGTTGCACCATCCTTTCTTCATAAGGTTGTATGCAACAATCATCATCCACATCCTTAGCCACGCTTCAGTTGTCTTTGGTCCTACAACCAATGCGAACACAACTAATTATTAGCAACCACCATCATTATCTTAAGTGGCTCATTGCATATGTAAAACCTCACTATTTTACCAATATGCAATATCATATACACGCAAAAACATTTTCACATGCACTGTGCAATATGGCATCTAGTACATATTCACTTCATCTGTAATGTCCCCATTCAAATAAGTGCATAGTAAGACAATCCCATCAATCCTACTAGTTTCCTAGGTTGGATGGGAACATGTGGGATGGTAATAAGGAAGCTAATAAATGATATTTAGACATTAGAAGGGTTCAAGTATTTAATAAATATGATGAATAAATAAATTCAAGAGAAATTCTAGGTGGCAAGTGGTTTTGGAGACATATGGAGGTGGTGGGACCCACACTAGCTTGATTTTTCAATGACACATGGCAGCTCTCTCTTGCCAATTCGAATTCATGGGAAGGTGAACAATCTTGGGTGAGTTGGTAAGTCATAACACATGGCATTGAGCATCTTAGGTCGAAATGGGATGGAATAGTAACCTCCATGGGATAGGAAGAGTCAAATTGGAGACTAGTGGACACTTGGGCTAGATTCCCTAGTTTTATGACAACAATAATGAAGCATCTATGACATTTATAACAAAATTCAGACCTGACTTCTTACACCTGACCATTATGACATGTCAGCCCCAAAAATAGGCTCAAGGAAGGCGCTCATGGAGTTGGAGGAATCCAAAGAGACTCAAATTCGAATTTGGGAGAAGATGGAAGGTTGGAACTAGGAGACAAGTGGCAAATGAGGAATATTTCCTAAATGGAAAATTATTGAATCTATTGAGAGGATTTCGACCCCTTGAAGGCTAATGTTGGTTATAAAATGTAGAAATCAAGTATGAGAATAGCTTTTGATGATTTGAGAAAAATTGCATTTGTGAAGAGAGAGCTAGTGGATGACTAGTTTCTTGCCTTAGCCAATTTCGAGGGTGAAAGATTCCCATCCAAGTTGGTGTTTGGAGAGGCCACTAAGGTCTTTCATGGTGCTTTAATGGAGTTAGTATTTGTAGGTATCAGCTACAGGAAGTTTCATGGTTTAGTTTAGTGCAGCACTTTCTCTCCACCGTTTCCAGTTTTGAAGGCATATTCATGCTCCTTGAGGGAGGGCGTTTTTGGTGAGCACTTGTGATTCTTGAGAGAGCTTCTCATTATATATTTATGATTGTAATAGCTTCATATCCTCTGTTATTCATATTCAGAAAGTCTCAGGTCGAAATACCCACTGGTTGTATGCAAAACTATTGATTAATGAGCAAACAATGTCCATTTCCCCAATGCATTGATGTATGACACTATAATGTTGATTATTTCGAATGGATGGATGATTCTATGATATATTTGTGATCAATATAATGCCATGGATGTCTTCTACAAGTTTCATGTACTGTACTTGAGCATTTGAAGCATTTTTACTCAGTTTAGTTGTATTGGGAGATGAAATAGTGCCATTTCCCCAAGGGTCGAATTGGGGGTTTTTGCTGTTGAATGTGAGAGAGTTATAACAGTAGTAAAAATCAATTAATGGTGCATATGAGACCTCAATAACATACTTAACACATTATATACCTCTGTTCATAAATTTGTGGGAGTTTGGAGGCATTTGGAAGGCCATTTTCAGTGTTACCCGGGGGGGATTTGATGCACAAATTACTAGTCAAAATTACCTATATTGATCAGAATACAAATCAAGTTTGCAGCAGTATTTGGAGGTCCATAAAACATCCCTGAACCTGATATTCAAGTCTAAATACCATTAATACACTCATACAGAAGATTTGGGAGCATTTGGGATGATTTGGAGGTCAAAACAGTTAAACTAGTCAAAGGTCGAAATTGGGGAAAAAGTTGAAAAAATGGCATTTTAATAAAATTTGAAAAAGGGATATTACAAGTGGTATCAGAGCATGTTCTTGGCACCTGATGGTCCTAACAAGAAGTCAAAAGAATAATCCACCACCCTTTGAACCAGTAGTTGAAGAGGTTTTTGTTGAAGAAGAGGTAGTAGAAGAAGAGGAGTCTTTTGCTGAAACCATGGGTAGAGAGGAGGATGACAAATTAAAACATAAGGAGGAACTTATTGCAACCTTAGATCCATGTTTCTCTAAACTTTCAGCAAACATGGATAGGATAGGTGATAAATTGTTGCAAGGATTTGAATTGTTGATTAGCCAGCTTCAAAGCAAAGGGATAATAGGAGATAATAGCGGTTCACACTCAGGGGAAAAGATGAAAGGGAATGAGCATATTTTCTCAAGTACAGGACCTCATAATAGACCTGATGAATTTCAAAGCACACAAAGGCATACTGCACCTAAATTTCTCACACCCAAAGAAGAGCCCAATCTTGCATTGGATTACAAGAAACTAGTAAATGATTGGAATGATTTGAATGAAGAGTGTAAAAGAGGTGTACCACTCAGTGACTACATTGATGCTATGCAAAAGATTAATAGGAAGGGAGACAATAGGAGTCCATTCCAAAACAAAGAATTAAATAGTGCTATTGGAAAAATGTCACTTCCTACTTTTGATGGTTCTTCTCAAAATTCTGCTAACACTTGGGTGCAAAAATTGGATGTATATTTTCAGCTGAATCCTATGTTGGAAGAGGATGCATTAAAAATGGCCATTTTGCATTTGGAAGGAGATGCCAATGAATGGTGGTTTCATGGGCTGAAAACCTTGGGTCATAATCAGGTTAAAACATATGGAGAATTTGTTGACAGGGTACTAGAAAGATTTGAACAAAAAGATCCAGAATTGCCTTTCAAAGAACTAGCTCAATTGAAGCAAACTGGGTCCCCTACTGAATATATGTTGGACTTTCAAAAATTATCAGTCAAGGTGGCTGATGTATCTATGGGAAGATTAGTATTGCTGTTCACTGAAGGTTTGGCTGAACCCTTAAGAGGTTTGGTCAAAGCCCACAAGCCAACTACATTAAAAGATGCAATGAGCTTGACTAGGGATCTCCAGAATGTGCTTCCTAGAACGAGATTTCCTCCTAAGCCTAGCTATAAATTTGAAAAGAAACCTTGGCAAAGGGATGGATATGATAAGAAACCTTGGCAAAGAGAGTCATTTGAGAGGAATAAAAAAGAGGGACTAAACAGGGATGAACTTAGAAAAAAGAAACTATGCTTCACATGCTTCCAACCATGGACACCGGGGCACAAATGTACCAAAGGAAAGGCTCAATACATAGAAGTATTTTCTGATAATGAGGGGTATGATGGGGGCATGGATGAAGATGGACATATTTCAGATCAAGAAGAGGCATATGAGACAGCAGTAGAAGAGGAAAGACAAGAAGAAAATCAGCCTTCACCGGACAAAGCAAGAATGGCAGTGCTTTCAGCAGTACCTCGCTATCATACTATCCGCTGCAAAGGTGTGGTACAAGGACAAAGAACTTCAGTTTTGGTAGATGGAGGAGCCACTCATAACTTCATTGATGCAGAGATGGTAGAGAAAAGAAAGATACCTATCGAACCATTTGATGGCTTCACAGTTGTCATTCCCGGTCACAACACAATGCAATGCAAAACATGGGTTCCAAAGCTGCAAGTCACCGTAGGTAACTATACTTTTGTTGATAGTTTTTATGTGGTTGATGATGCTGATACTAATGTGGTTTTGGGAGTGCAATGGTTGTATTCAATAGGAGAGCATACAGTAAATTATCAAATTCCCGAAATGAAATTCCAAGATTCAAAAGGAGTACAAAGAGTTGTGAGAGGGCAACACACTTATCCAAATCAAGTAGTGACTTGCAATAGCATGAGATCTATATTGAGGCACGGGGATATAGAATGGGCTGCTGAATGTCATATTACATCTCCCAAGCCAACTATAAATATTGTCAAACACCCAAAGGAGATAGAGAGACTCTTGCAAAAATATGAAAAGGTTTTTAGAGACCTTCCACATGGTAGGCCACCGGATAGGGGGGTTGAGCACAGTATTGTTTTGGAGGAGGGTACTTCACCCATTCAGATACCACCTTATAGACATCCTAAAAGGTTTAGAGATGAGATTGAAAAATCTATCCAAGAACTCCTAGAGTTGGGACTCATTAGACCAAGCTCTAGCCCTTATGCTTCTTCAGTTGTGCTAGTGAAGAAAAAAGATGGAACATTGAGAATGTGCATAGATTTTAGAGCCTTGAACAAAAAGACTATAAAGAATAGGTATCCTATTCCTAGGATTGATGAGCTCATGGATGAGCTGCATGGGGCCAAATACTTCTCAAAAATTGACCTTAGATCAGGGTATCACCAAATTCGAATGAAAGATGAAGATGTGCAAAAGACCGCTTTTCGATGTCATTTTGGCCACTTTGAATTTCTTGTCATGCCTTTTGGGTTAACAAATGCTCCAGCCACCTTTCAAGCATGTATGAATAGGATATTTTGCAAGCAACTAAGAAGGTTTGTTTTGGTTTTCTTTGATGATATTCTCATTTACAGTAAAACATGGGAAGAGCATTTGCAGCAGTTAAAGATTGTGTTGAAAATCTTGCAAGAAGAGTCCTTATTTGCTAAATTATCAAAATGTGAATTTGGAATGAAAGAAATACTGTATCTTGGGCACATTATTGGGCAAGAAGGAGTGAAGGTACACATGGAAAAAATCAGGGCTATCTTGGAATGGCCATCACCAAAAAATATTACCGAATTGAGAGGCTTTATTGGCATATGCACCTACTACAGAAAATTTGTGAAAGGATTCTCCAAGTTGACTTCTCCACTCACTGATTTGACTAAGAAGGATGCTTTCAAGTGGGATGAAGAGGCTGAAAAGGCCTTCCAAAAAATGAAAGAGGTAATGAGTAGTTGTCCCATACTTGCACTTCCTGATTTTACTAAACCTTTTGTTGTGGAATGTGATGCTTCAGGTGGAGGAATAGGGGCTGTCCTAAAGCAAGGCCAACACCCCATAGCCTTTGAGAGCAGAAAGTTGCATCCTCATGAAAAAATTTACTCCATTTATGATAAAGAAATGCTGGCCATTATGCATGCATTGGCCAAATTCAGACAATACTTGGTGGGCAGCAAGTTTGTGGTGAAAACTGACCACAATAGTCTAAGACACTTTCTCACCCAAAAAGATCTAAATGAAAGGCAACAAAAGTGGGTAAGCAAGATTCAAGCTTATGATTTTGATATTGAATATGTCAAAGGAAAGAATAATATAGTAGCAGATGCTTTGTCAAGAAGGCCTTCTTTTTCTCTCATGGATATTGCCAAGGATTGGAAAAACATGCTACTAGTTGAATATGCCAAAGACAAATTTGCTTGTGATGTGTTGGATGGAATCAAAGGGGATGATAATTATAGGATTTTGAATGGGCTGATATATTATAAGGGAAGAATTTATTTAGTTCATAACTCCAAGCTCAAGTACCGAATTTTGCAAGAAGCACATGATTCCCCACTAGCGGGCCATCCGGGGATCTTCAAAACTTATAGACAGTTGAGGCAAAGATTTTTTTGGAAGGGGCTGAAGGAAGATGTTCAGAAGTATGTGAATGAATGTAAAGCATGTCAACAAAACAAATCAGAACTTACATGTCCAGCCGGCCTATTACAACCATTGCCCATTCCGGAGCAAAAATGGGACAGTATTTCCATGGATTTCATCACCGGATTGCCTAAATCCTTGGGTAAGGATTGTATCTATGTGGTAGTTGATAGGTTGACAAAATTTGCTCATTTTTTTGCTGTTACATAATCTTTTAGTGCTGCACAAGTGGCTGATATTTTTTTCAAAGAAATCTTCAGATTGCATGGGCTTCCCAAGAGCATTGTCAGTGATAGAGATAGTAGATTCATGGGTGCTTTTTGGAAAGAAATTTTTAGATTGGTAGGCACTCAATTGACTCCAAGTACCAGCTATCATCCACAAACTGATGGACAAACAGAGAGGGTAAACCAATGGTTAGAAGGATACCTAAGAAACTATGTGGGAGGGCAGCAAAAAGCATGGGCAAAATGGCTACACTTGGGTGAGTTTTGCTACAACACCACTTATCATATGTCAATAGGAATGTCTCCTTTCAAAGCATTATATGGTTATGATGCACTTACATTTGCTGACATTATATTTGGTGATAGTAGATCCCCAAAGGCTAAAGGTTGGGTGGAAGAGAGCCAAGAAATTTTAAAGCTCTTGAAAGACAATTTGCAGGTTGCTCAAAATCAGCAAAAACAATATGCTGATAGACATAGAGAAGAGAGAACCTTTCAAGTCAATGATTTAGTATATTTAAGGTTGCATCCCTATAAACAAACATCTCTCAAAAAGAATGGAGCAGAAAAATTAAAACCAAGGTACTATGGGCCATACAAGGTAGTGCGGAAGGTTGGAGAAGTAGCATATGAACTAGAACTTCCAGAAGGGAGTAAAATCCACAATGTATTTCATGTTTCTTGTCTTAAGAAAGCTCTTGGTCAGCAAATCATCACTTCAGAAATACTTCCTCCTTTGGATGATGAAGGTCAGCTCACACTTGTTCCGGAAAAGATTTTGAAGACACGGGAAAGAAGGTTGAGGAGTAGAATCATCAAAGAATATTTAGTGCAATGGAAGGACTTACCAAATGAAGATGCCACATGGGAAGAGGAGAAGATTTTGCAGCATCCAAATTTGAAATTGCTTGAGGACAAGCAATTTTGGGTGGGGAGGACTGTAATGTCCCCATTCAAATAAGTGCATAGTAAGACAATCCCATCAATCCTACTAGTTTCCTAGGTTGGATGGGAACATGTGGGATGGTAATAAGGAAGCTAATAAATGATATTTAGACATTAGAAGGGTTCAAGTATTTAATAAATATGATGAATAAATAAATTCAAGAGAAATTCTAGGTGGCAAGTGGTTTTGGAGACATATGGAGGTGGTGGGACCCACACTAGCTTGATTTTTCAATGACACATGGCAGCTCTCTCTTGCCAATTCGAATTCATGGGAAGGTGAACACTCTTGGGTGAGTTGGTAAGTCATAACACATGGCATTGAGCATCTTAGGTCGAAATGGGATGGAATAGTAACCTCCATGGGAGAGGAAGAGTCAAATTGGAGACTAGTGGACACTTGGGCTAGATTCCCTAGTTTTATGACAACAATAATGAAGCATCTATGACATTTATGACAAAATTCAGACCTGACTTCTTACACCTGACCATTATGACATGTCAGCCCCAAAAATAGGCTCAAGGAAGGCACTCATGGAGTTGGAGGAATCCAAAGAGACTCAAATTCGAATTTGGGAGAAGATGGAAGGTTGGAACTAGGAGACAAGTGGCAAATGAGGAATATTTCCTAAATGGAAAATTATTGAATCTATTGAGAGGATTTCGACCCCTTGAAGGCTAATGTTGGTTATAAAATGTATAAATCAAGTATGAGAATAGCTTTTGATGATTTGAGAAAAATTGCATTTGTGAAGAGAGAGCTAGTGGATGACTAGTTTCTTGCCTTAGCCAATTTCGAGGGTGAAAGATTCCCATCCAAGTTGGTGTTTGGAGAGGCCACTCAGGTCTTTCATGGTGCTTTAATGGAGTTAGTATTTGCAGGTATCAGCTACAGGAAGTTTCATGGTTTGGTTTAGTGCAGCACTTTCTCTCCACCGTTTCCCGTTTTAAAGGCATATTCATGCTCCTTGAGGGAGGGCGTTTTTGGTGAGCACTTGTGCTTCTTGAGAGAGCTTATCATTATATATTTATGATTGTAATAGCTTCATATCCTCTGTTATTCATATTCAGAAAGTCTCAGGTCGAAATACCCACTGGTTGTATGCAAAACTATTGATTAATGAGCAAACAATGTCCATTTCCCCAATGCATTGATGTATGACACTATAATGTTGATTATTTCGAATGGATGGATGATTCTATGATATATTTGTGATCAATATAATGCCATGGATGTCTTCTACAAGTTTCATGTACTGTACTTGAGCATTTGAAGCATTTTTACTCAGTTTAGTTGTATTGGGAGATGAAATAGTGCCATTTCCCCAAGGGTCGAATTGGGGGTTTTTGCTGTTGAATGTGAGAGAGTTATAACAGTAGTAAAAATCAATTAATGGTGCATATGAGACCTCAATAACATACTTAACACATTATATACCTCTGTTCATAAATTTGTGGGAGTTTGGAGGCATTTGGAAGGCCATTTTCAGTGTTACCCGGGGGGGATTTGATGCACAAATTACTAGTCAAAATTACCTATATTGATCAGAATACAAATCAAGTTTGCAGCAGTATTTGGAGGTCCATAAAACATCCCTGAACCTGATATTCAAGTCTAAATACCATTAATACACTCATACAGAAGATTTGGGATCATTTGGGATGATTTGGAGGTCAAAACAGTTAAACTAGTCAAAGGTCGAAATTGGGGAAAAAGTTGAAAAAATGGCATTTTAATAAAATTTGAAAAAGGGATATTACATCATCTATCGATCCTTTTGCATTTCCAACATCCCTATGCCATAATTTTCAGTATAGACAACTCAAGAAATATAAATATAATAGCAATGGAGGAGTTAAGGAATTCTCCCTTTCCAATTCCTCATCATGACATGGAGTTTCTCCTCCACATCATAGCTGATCCTTTTCTTGGCTTCCCTACCAAGCACACAAGGATTCATTAACTATGATCTTCTCACGAATTAGCAATTCAATATATACATGCGTGTATAACATTCATTATTGATATTTTCCAAATATGCAATTCTTATGCTATAAACAAAAATAGTTTAAGGTGAGGAATTTCCCTTTCATCCTCCATAATGGCTATTACAACCCATTACTCTTGCTGAGAATTCCACAACCCTTTATGCAATCCCTGCTTCTCATCCCAAGCATAGAGAATGCACTTCACACTTTCAGCGACTATCTCCTGGAGACGACGGGGGTCAAGGGGGCTTGCCCCCTTGTGGCTTCCCTCCGCCACCGCAGGGCGGTTCAAGGGCAGCGCCCTTGTTTTTTCTTTTTCTTTTTTGAAACCTTCAATTTCGCACAATCTGGCGAATAAATTCACGACCATTTTTAGCTTTTAGTGCTTGAATTTCACCCTGGAAAGCCACTGAAATTTCTTGTTTTGGAAAACTTGGCAATTCTCTTCCGACCATTGCAGATGAACTCACTGAGTTCTTCTGGTGTCGTGGACTAACTTGCCGAGTTTCTTCTAGTGTTGCGGACGAACTCATCCATCTCTTCTGGTCAACCATTATGCCGCTTCGGCAAAAACTTGCCAACTCTTTCCGACATTACGATGGAAACTTGCCAGTTCCTTCCGCCGTTTCAGAGCAACTCACCAAGTTCTCCCGCCGTTTTGGAGCAACTCGCCAAGTTCTCCCGAAATTTCCTCTTTGACGTCGAAAACACTTAGAAAGTTTTTCGGACCAACTCGTCGAGTCCTTCTGCCGTTTCAGGGCGACTTGCCGAGTTCTTCCGATCAAACTCAGCTTTTCCTTCCGAAATTTTTCCATCTTTTTCGCGGAACTTAAAATTTCTGGGAGATCTGTTCTGAAGCAACTCACCAATCTCTTCCACCATTGCGGATCAACTCACCAACTTTCTCCACCGTTGCGGATGAAAACTCTTAAATTTTCTGTCGTTTCAGCCCAAAAAATTTTAACTTTCCGCCGTTGCGGACCAACTCGCCGAGTTTTTCCGTAGCTTCGGGCCAACTTGCCGAGTTCTTCTGCCGTTGCGGAACAACTCGCTAAGTTTTTCCACCAGAATTTTCCTTCCTTCTTCGGTGAACTTATTGATTTTCTGCCGCATGGTGGGACAACTTGTCGATTCCTTCCGCTGTTGCGGACGAACTCACCGAGTTCCTCCGTCGTTGCAGATGAAATCACCGAGATTCGTCGGCTTAGTTTTTGGCAGAAAACTCATAGACACTTAGAAAAATTTTGAAAATTTGAAAATTTTGAAAATTTTCTTAATTATCAGTGCTAAGTAGGAAGCATACTTACCTCTGCAACTATGATAGGTAACCCATAAAGGCCCAATGCTGCAACCAACAACTCTGTTACCATCTGTCACATACCCACCCATCCATCCAAGGCAAGGGAGGAAACATGATGCCAATCTCTGGGGCTTTCACATAAAACTCAGCCCATTCATTAGATTTAATGCCATAAATTAAATGGGTGCAGATGCAAATCAGTTAAACATGCACAACGGAATAAAACATATTCATCCACACACATTTCATATGCATTCAACATATCAATAACAGTCATTAATTTAAGCATTGCAGAAGTAGATACATAGACAGAAAACACTTATCTTCGTTATGCGATTGTCCCAAAACAACTAGCTATGTCGCTGCAATGTTCCAACCAACCGTAGGCTCTTCGACATCATATACTCAGTCCGTCCGAAGGCCACCCCTAAGCTGGGCATGATTCTCACAAGGAAAAGGGGACATTCAAGCTCACACATAGCCCATTAACCATTTTATCTGAGCCAAGCCAGTCCAGAGCTAGGTTTATCAGGCTACATTTGAACCTTGGATGCTTTCTCAAGCTCAAGCCAAAACAATGGGTTTACCAACAGTATGGTCATGGGTTTCCCCCAAATTGTTTCCAACCAAAAACGAGTTGTGGGATGGGGAAAAACATTCACAGGGAGGAAAACGAATTTTCTCCCAACTCACTGGTCACTCAACAGCCAAAACTATCCCTATGGGACCCCAATTTCATTCCCTTTCTTCCCCACTGATATATAACTCAAAAACGCCCTTCTCGGCTGGGAGAATGAAGGAAAAACACAACAAACATCGTTGGAAAACACCCAGGTAACTCCCAACTCGTGAGGAAGAGAAATTGGTTCATGGATAATGGCTTGGGGAGCAATTCATGGCTCTTTTCTTTCCCAAGAAGAAAAACACGATTTCCCATGCAGGGTGGCTTTCCCATACCCAAATTTGGACAGCCATACCTCCCATTCCCCAAGGCATTAACTACCTCAACCAATTCTTGGAAGAAATCAATGATTGGGTACAAAAGTCAACATGGGTAGTTGAGGGTTTGATTGGTTCTCTCATTGACACTTGGCTTGACCTGATTGGCTCCAAGGGTTTGAATATTTCCCTCCCAATTCCTTGTAAAATCATGCCCCCATCTCTTGTTGCATTGCATAGCTAGTTGTGGATATTTTATTAAATGCATATTTACATGATATTTGAATTTCCAATGTGCATTGCTAGCATGCAAACCATATGCATCAATAAATCGATGGCGTTACCCTTGAGCTCCTCACCATGATTTTATAACAATATTACATCATTTACATTTTAATGCGATAGGGTCAAGGTGGGGACGTGACAACGAATTAGTTAACTAAAGTATTTTGCATGACGACACTTTAGTTAAACTAAAAGTTAAAGACAACAGTTAATTTACAACACTAAATTTTCTCCTATTGCATGATGACACTTATGTTATCTTGTTAAATAAGTGCTCCTACATCAGTTATGAGGCGATTTAACTCCAAAGTAAGGTAAGCATGATTTCAAGTTAAGGAAGAAAGGCATGGTGCATTAATGGTGCATGATAGAAGAAACTAGAAGTTAACTGCATCTATCCAAGAAGATAACTCACTATGGTTTGCATGGAATTCTTATCCTTCATGAATTGATTCTCTATTCCTTGCATGGAAGTTATTTTTGTTATATATTGATGTGCTAGGCACATTGGAAAACACATCCGATTGATCTCTCTTCTATATTTCTTCTATATCTTCACCAAGAGTGTTTGGTGATCTCTTATCTTCTGAAAGCAATCTACTATGTTGTAAAATAAATACATTCTCTGCTATCCATTATATTATACTGAGAATATTTGTTGGGGTTTTTGTTCTCATTGTTTTGAGGATTTTCCCCAAGGTATATACTGTGTTATGGTTGTATGAATTTCATGTGATTAAATTGTCTCTTTTTTCCAAGTGTTGGCATCTGAAATATTTACCGATCGAATATCAAACAGATATTAACATGGTATTAGAGCTCAGGGCGTGAAGGAGATTAGTTTTGTATGCCAACTAGAGCCTACGTATATCTTGGGAAGTTGAGCACAATATTTGAAGACTATGAAAGCAATCTATGTATGAACGGAATACCGTCTTGAGGGCACCTCGAACTTCAACACTTGGAAGGATAGGATTCTCAACATCCTAGAGGAACATGACTTGGATAGCTACGTATCCATTGTGCTAGAGGATCCTACAACTAATGAAGGATGCATCAACTTCAACAAGAATTAAGCTAAGGACAAACAAATCGTCTATGATTCGGTAAAAGATAACTTGATTCCCATGATCACATCGTTGAAAACCGCAAAATAATGTTATGATACATTCACTAATCTATATGAGAAGAAGGCCCCAAATCAAAAGAGTGAATTGAAGAAAAAGTTACGAAACCTCAAGATGGAGAAGGACAAGATAGTGGTCCCCTTATTCACTAAGATCTCTCAGGTAAGAGATCAACTTGTTAACATTGGAGTTGTAGTGGATGAATATGATCTCATACAAACCATCGTTGATGGTATCCCATCTTCATGGGAGACATTCTTGGCTTCTTTCAATGGATGAGAAGTGCAACTTGGGTTCTAAATATTGTGGAATGAATGTATCCAAGAGGAAGGGTGAATCCAGAGAAAATCTATGTGCACTAAGGAAGAAAATGTTAAAATTTGAGCATTAATTCACGATAGTCTTGGATCTTTACTAAGAGAATAACATATATAGTATATCAATGCATAATAATCACAATAAGCATCACAAGCATCACAAGAATCAAAAGCATGAGAGACAAGAGACACAGAGTTTTCGTGGGGAAAACCCTAAGGTGAAAAAACCCCACAACTTCCTCAGAGATAGAGAGAGCAATGGCTCAACCAAAGTACAACCAAAATACACTTGAGATAGTCTCATAGAGCAGATGATCCTCCTCCTCACTAGTGCACCACTTTCTGAGTGAGAGAAGTGTGTCTTTCCAAATGATCCAAATAGAGATCTCTCGATCTCTATTTATACTTAAGCACGACCGGCAAGATCTCCCAGGACTGATTACATGCATCTCCTCCACAATACCTTTAAAGAGAATCCCAGGAACATTTATGTGCCGCAGCACGACCGGAAAGATCTCTAAAGAGCATCCCAAGACTTATTATGAGCATACAACTCAACCTCTCGGATCTCCAGGATTGATTACATGTGGATAGACAAAACCTTTAAAGAGCATCCCAGGAACATTTATGTGCCACAGCACGACCGGCAAGATCTCTAAAGAGCATCCCAGGACTAATTACAAGCACACAGCTCAACCTCTCGGATCTCCAAGACTGATTACATGTCTCCATAGTAATACCTCATCCCAGGATTGATTACGAGCACACAGCTCAACCTATCGGATATCTGAGGACTGATTACATACTACATAGCAATACTAGAAAGAGTACCCGAGGAACATTTATGTGCCGCAGCACGACCGGCAAGATCTCCTAGGACTGATTACATGCTATTTGCACAACCTGCCACATATCATCTCTGACCTCCAAGTATCAACCTGATACTCATGATCCAACGGATCATCATCGCATGAGGCATCATCCTGATGCCCATGATCATACTGATCATCATCACTTGTACCATCCTGGTACATATCATTT
Organism: Larix kaempferi; assembly: GCA_027924585.1. Classification (NCBI taxonomy): domain Eukaryota; kingdom Viridiplantae; phylum Streptophyta; class Pinopsida; order Pinales; family Pinaceae; genus Larix; species Larix kaempferi. The sequence continues at coordinate 5,063,941 of BSBM01000498.1, forward strand.
GGAGCAACATCTTGAAGCTCATCATCATGATCAACCTGATCATACAATGCATCCACCTAATGCACACCAAGTATCTATCTGATACATATCATCATACATGATCCACCTAATCATACAGTGTATCCACCTGATACAAATACAAATACATGATACATATCAACATACATGATCTACCTAATCATACAATGTATCCACCTGATACAAATACATGGTCCAAGCATCCAATATGATGCATATACAAATACATACAAATGATCTGACCGATCATATCCAGCATCCAACATGATGCGTACATACATATAAATGATCCAACTGATCATATCCAGCATCAACACAATGTGTACATACATACAAATATAAATGATCCAACTGATCATATCCAGCATCAACACGATGCGTACATACATACAAATTTAAATGATCCAACTGATCATATCCAGCATCAACACGATGCATACATACATACAAATATAAATGATCCAACTGATCATATCCAGCATCCAACATGATGCATATACAGAGCAGTGACTGGAGCATCGTCCTGATACTCATCATCCAGTGCTTACATCCACATCCATGTGAAGGATCCTCCTTCCAACATGCTTGGGATGGCTTCAACAAATGTGTCCATCACTTCTTTCTCGAAGTGTCGTCGATCTGAAGAACACTAAGCCTCTCCCTGAGGTACTTGAACTTCACCCTGGCTAGTGGCTTCGTCAGCACATCTGCAATCTGCTCATCCATCGCAACATACAGGAGCTTCACGGATCCTCTCTACACCATATCCCTGATATAGTGATATTTGATCTCTATGTGTTTCGATCTGTCATGAAACACTAGGTTCTTAGATAGCTTCACACAACTTTGGTTATTGCAGAATATACCAGTAGCATCCAATGGGAGATCAAATAACTCAGACAGTAGCTTCCGTAGCCATACTGCCTCACAACTAGCTGAACAGGCTGCAACATACTCTGCCTCAGCTGTACTCCGTGCTACGCAGGACTACTTCCTGCTAAACCAAGAGATCACACCTGATTCCATACTAAAGCAGCACCCAGATGTGCTCTTCCTATCTGCAGCACTGCCAGCCCAATCTGAATCAACATAACCTTGCAGGTTAAACTTTTGATTCGCTTCATACTTGAGCCCATAATCCACTGTACCCTTCAGGTACCTCAGAACATGCTTTACAGCAACCAGATGAATACTCCTCGGATTCGTCAGGAACTGGCTCAATGTGTTCACTGCAAAGCAAATATCTAGTCTCGTGTTCGTCAGGTACATCAAGGACCCAATCATCTGATGATACATAGAGACATCAACCAGCTCAGATGAAGCATCACATAGAAGCTTTAGATTCGATGCCATGGGTGTGGCCATGGCCTTGCAATCCATCATCCCAAATCTCTTCAGAATATCTACTGTGTACTTCCCTTGACCAAGGAAGATCCCACCTGAATTCTGCCACACCTCCATACCTAGGAAATAATGCATCATTCCCAAATCTTTTATATCGAACTCAGCAGCAAGCTTCCTCTTAGTATCTGCAATCAATCTGTCATCTCCTATTACAAATAAGTCATCCACATACAGTAGTAGAATCACAGGATTCCCTTCCTCAAACTTGTAGTAGAGGTTGGAATCCGCTTTACTCTTGGTAAAGCCCAAGCTAGATAGGAAACTGTCCATCCTACCATACCAAGTTTTGGGAGCTTGCTTCAAGCCATACAAGGCTTTCTTCATTCTGCACACATATGACTCCCTGTTGTGTATTTCAAAACCGAGTGGCTGCTCCATGTATACTTCCTCTTCAACTACACCATTCAAGAAAGCAGTCTTGACATCCATCTGGTGTGTTTTCCATTTCATTGCTGTAGCCAGGGAAAGTACTATTATGATGGAAGTATACCTGGCTACAGGTGCAAAATTTTCTTCATAATCTATTCCCTCTTTCTGAGAGAAGCCACGAGCTACGAATCTTGCTTTGTATTTCTCTACACTGCCATCTGCAGCATGCTTGATTTTGTAGATCCATTTGGAAGTCACAACAGACTTCTCTTTAGGTCTTGGGACAACATCCCAAACATCATTCTTCATTATTGATTGGTATTCCTCAACCATGGCATCCTTCCATTCTTTCTTTTCCACTACTTCTTCATAAATGGAAGGTTCTTTGTTCATAATGTCACATAGTAAAGCAACATAGCTGGTATGTGATCTGGTTCTTCTTCTGGAATTCCAAATCTTTCTGCATCTTGAATGAGCTCTCTAGCCCATGCAGGTTTCCTCTTGTGAGATTTATCCTCACGGGGTGGATCTCCAGGTTCTTACGGATCTTCAAACTCACGAACAACTTCTGGAATTGCTTCAGTCATGGTAGTGTCTTGAAATCTAGTTTCCTTAGGTTCTTCATAAACTTCGATAGGTGCCTTCCTTGATTTGATGAATGCTGAGTTTTCATCAAATGTTACATCCCTGCTGACATCAATCTTCTTGAACCCTGGAAAGTATATTCTATAAGCCTTCGAGCTTTCACTGTAACCCACAAAGATACCCTTCTTTCCTGAAGGATCTAGTTTGGTCCTCTTTTCCTTTGGGACATGAGTGTATAATGGACAACCAAATATTCTGAGATGGCTGACTTCAGGTTTCTTACCAGAAAAGACCTCTTATGGTGTCTTGTTGTCCAATATCTTGTGGGGTGTTCTTTTCTGCACATATACAGCTGTTCTAGCTACTTCTGCCCATAGATGCATAGGTAGATCCTGGTCATGCAACATTGCCCTTGCTGATTCCATGATTGTTCTATTCTTCCTTTCTGCAACTCCATTCTGTTGAGGATTATAAGGAGCAGTCAACTCCCTCTTAATCCCTGAATCACTGCAAAGCTTCTTGAATTCACCTGAGGTGAATTCTCCACCATTGTCGGATATGAATGTTTTGATCTTTTTGTCAGTTTGATTCTCCATCAAGGTTTTGAATTCCTTGAACTTATCAAACACCTCATCTTTGTTTTTCAAGAAGTATACCCAAGTCTTCCTGGAGAAGTCATCAATAAATGAGACATAGTAAACATACCCACTTAGGGAACTGGATGACATAGGACCACATACATCTGAGTGGATGATTTCCAGGATATCTTTTGCCTTGCTTTCACTGCTTGGGAAAGACTTCTTAATATTCTTACCTTTTTCACATCCTTTGCAAACACCTTCATGTTTGGTCTTGATTTCAGGAAGACCCTCTACAACCTTGCTTGCAATTGGAAGTGCCCTATAGTGCATATGAGCAAGTCTTCTATGCCAAAGTTCACTTGGCTCCATGGATTCATGCACCATGGCATGTTCAGGTTGTCCTTTTAATTTATACAAACCACCCTCTTGCTCTCCAATCACAACTGCATCATCTATGGTCTTTCCCTTTGGCCACATTAGGACTTGGCCATCCACAAATGTAACCCTCATACCTTTTGTATCCAATGCAGAGATGGAGAGTAAGTTCTTCTTGAGCCCAAGTACATAAAGGACTTCTTTCATCTTCAAAGATTTTCCAAAATCTACATTGTAGGAGGCTTCACCACTTCCTTTGATGGGATATTGATAATCATCCCCAAGTTTCACTTTATGGGGTGATTCATGTTCATACAAATTTACAAAGGATTCTTTAAACCCAGTCATGTTTTTGGAAGCCCCACTATCAATTAACCAATCATTACAACCATGGGAGATAATACCTGTGAGAGCAGAGATTAGAACATACTCTTCTTCACTTGATTAGTCATCATTACTATCATCACTTTCTGCCCTAGCCTTCTTCTTTGGAGGTTCATCATCTTCGACAGCATGAGCATGGTACCTTCTTTTGTTACCCTTCTTCTTCTTGCTGGAGTTATTGTTGTTGTGTTTGTCCCTTTTGTTCTTGGGACATTCTGAAGCAAAGTGATCCTTCTCATTACAAGTGAAACACCTTATATCTTTCTTGTCTTTGTGAAAATGATGAGAAGATTTCTTCTTGTGATGGGATGGCTCCCTCTTGAACTTTCCCTTCTTAGTGTGAGTTGTGAGAGCTTGATCTTCATTTCCCATCTTCTCTTCTCTTGCCACAAGCCTTGCTTCTTCTTGAGAACATTCCTCCCATAATCTGCTGAAGGAGATTAACTTCTTTCTGGCACAGATCCCCTGGATAAAAGAGTCCCATGACCTAGGTAGGCCATTCAAAGTAGTCATAACAATTTCACCATTCTCCACCATTTCATCTACAGCTTCAAGTTGTTCCTTGATCTGAGAGACCTTGGAGAAATAGGATTGAATGGTTTCTCCATTCGACATCTTGACCCCTTTCAATTGATCTCGCAGGGTCATCTTCCGATTTATGTTCTTTCCTTCAAATAGCTTGGTCAAAGAGTCAAACATAGCCTTGGGTGTCTTTAGAGAAGACACATGGGGTATGAGATGGTCTTTGATAGAATCAGCAATGATTCTCTTTTCCTTGACCAAGTTCTTCTTATGCAATACCTTAGCCTCTTCATCCTCTGGGATAGGGATGTCTTCTTTTATATATGAGTCCAATGCATTCTCTTCCAAGATTAACCCAATCCTATACTTCCAAGCTCAGAAGTTATCAGCCCTTTCAAGCTTATCCTCAAGCTTGGTGTGGTGAGACATCTTAAAGAGTAATTCAAATGAAATAGAAAATATTTAGGTCTTACCACTTGAAAATGCTGAAAACTGGATCTGGTCTCAGATTAGGGTTTGTCGAAAAAACCCTAAAAATTCAAAATGTGAATTTCAACTTTCTGAAAGGATAGAAATATGCACCTTGATGAGCTGATCATCCTGGTGTATTCAAAATTTGAGATCAGCAAATCTTTACCCTTCAGATTTGCCTTTTTGTCCTCCCAGGTTCACTAGGGAGAGCCTTGAATTAGGGTTTGAATTTTCTGAAGATCTACCCAGCCAAAAATCTCGATCCAAAGCTCTAAACTTTGATTTTTGCAAGGAGCTTCCAGCTATGGCTTCAGAGTTCAGAAATTCCTATTTTTGTGGAAACCCTAATTTTTAGGGCCAAATCTGAAAATGCTCAGATTTGAATTCTGATTGGACAGATAGATTCTCCTTGATGAGTAGAGTCAATCTACTATACTGCTTTTCTAAAAACTATGGAGAGAAACCCAATAAACAAGAAACTCAAGTTTCTGTCAATGTAAAATGTCTTCTTCTCAGGTTAGCTCTGATACCATGTTAAAATTTGAGCATTAATTGACAATACTCTTGGATCTTTACTGAGAGAATAACATATACAGTATATCAATGCATAACAATCACAATAAGCATGACAAGCATCACAAGAATCAAAAGCATGAGAGACAAGAGGCATAGAGTTTCTGTGGGGAAAACCCTAAGGTGAAAAAAACCCCACAACTTCCTCAGAGATAGAGAGAGCAATGTCTCAACCAAAGTACAACCAAAATACACTTGAGATAGTCTCCTAGAGCATATGATCCTCCTCCTCACTAGTGCGCCACTTTCTGAGTGAGAGAAGTGTGTCTTTCTGAATGATCCAAATAGAGATCTCCCGATCTCTATTTATACTTAACTTGTTTGCCCAGTGACCTTATGGGGCCGACTTGTCTATTTAGATATATCCACAATATAATATATATTTTAGGGCTGACCCCACACATGGTGGTCTAATAACCCATCGGCAAGTACACACACTTGCGACACTTGTCAATCCACATGACGACACTTCCTTATAGAGGAATAACACATCTCTTATAAGGGTACAATAAATATATATGAAATACATTCTGAAGTTACATATACATCAACAGAAAACCTTTCCCTCATGGCAAGAATGAAGAAATTAAATAAACCCTTCTTCCAAAAGAATTTCTCTCATCCAAAGAAGGAGTTCAAAAAAGGATTTGACAAGTAAAAAGCTAGATGCTACAATTGCAACAAGAAAGGCCATTTCTCAAGAGAGTGCAAAGCAAAGCAGAAAGGAGAGTTTCATGCTTCTACCGCCATAGAATATGAAACCAATAAAAATAATGCATCCGAAGAAAAGGAGGCAAGAAGGGAGTATTACCTTGTCTCATCCCTTTCAGGATCAGTCATCACAAGTGAAGAAACATGGTTGATTGAAAGTGGCGCATCCAAACATATGACTAGTTACAACAGTGCCATCATTGACCTAAAGGAGAAAAAGTTCACATGCATGGTATACTTGGGGGGAAAATCCACATATTCAATCCAAGGAGTTGGATCCACCTCATTCTAGCAGATCATTAGTGATATTTTACATGTGGAGGACATTCTATATGTTCCAGGATTGAAGAAGAACCTCCTTTTAGTTTCAGTTCTTGAAGACAAAGGCTTCTGAGTTATCTTCATGGATAACAAAGCACTTTTATGGCTGAAGAACAAAATCATAGAATATACTATTGTGATTGGAGTTCAAGAGGGAGGACTCTACAAGGTACTTGAGAAGTACATTGAAGCTATGATTCACCACACTATCAGTCCATGCAATCTATGGAACCAAAGGCTTGGACACCTACACTACAAAGCACTACTGGGAATTCAGAAGATGGTAAAAGGTATGCTCGTATTTGATTTTGAGAAGGATAGTGTATGTCGGGGTTGTGCACTTGGGAAGAATGCTAAGAAAATATTTTCCAGTAGTACTACTAGATATAAATGGATTTTAGATTTAATACATTATGATGTATGTGGTCCCATGTCACCCCCCTCCCTCAGTGGCTTCTTATATTATGTATTTTTCATAGATTATTTTTCTAGGAAGTCATGGATTTATTTCATGAAGGATAAAAGTGAAACTCTTAGTAAATTTAAAGAGTTTAAAGCCCTAGTTAAAAATCAAAAAGAAAATCACATATGTGCATTAAGGTATGATAATGGAGGTGAATTTTATTCACATGCATTTAATGAGCTATGTAGTGATGCAGGGATATGTAGATAGTTAATAGTACCATACAACCCTCAACAAAATGGGGTTACCGAAAGGAAGAATAGAACCATATGTGAGGCTGCAAAATCCATGATGCATGATCAAGATGTTTACCTCATTGTGGTAAAAATCCACCGGTACAGCTGTGTACATACAAAATAGAAGCCCACGTGCCATTCTAGATGAGAAGACACCATAAGAAGTGTTTTGGTGAGAAGATAGACATCTCACACTTGAGGATCTTCGGGAGCGCAGTATACATTCATGTACCAAAATAAAAGAGAACAATGATGGAGCCTTCTAGAAAGAAAGGCACCTTTGTGGGTTATAGCAAGTCATCCAAAGCATACCGAATATATGTATCAAGTGAGAGACACATTGATGTCAGTTGAGATGTTACATTCCATGAGGAAGCTACTTTCAAAAGATTGAAAGAGATTCAGTATGATTCATAGATGGAGGATCTCGAGTCTAATTATCCCCCTTCGGAGTTTGAGAGGCAGAAACCGGAAGATGCCTCATATTCGCTAGCTCCTGAAGAACCAGTAGAAATGATTTAGAGGTCACCTGATGAACCTCCTGATAAAAGAAGATCTACTTGGTGTTGATATATCTTTCAATATGAAGAGAAACATGGAGCACCAACAGGCTCATCCACAGAGTGCAAGAAACCTGACAGATATTCAGGGTATGTTGCACTAATGAGTCACATCAGTGATTCAAAACCATCCTTATATGAAGAAGCTGGAAGCAACAAATTTGGAAAGATGCAATGATAGAAGAGTACAACTCTATAATGAAGAATGATGTTTGGGAGGTTGTTCCCAAACCTGATGGGAAGTCCATTGTGAATTCCAAATGGATTTACAAGATAAAGCATGTTGCAGATGGTGGCATTGAGAAGTATAAAGCCAGATTCATTTCTAGAGTTTTCTCTCAGAAAGAAGGCATCGATTATGATGAGACATTTTCCCCCGTGGCAAGGTACACCACAATCTAAGCAATTGTTGCACTTGCATATGTTATAGGATGGAAACTTCACCAGATGGATGTGAAGAAATCCTTCCTCAATGGTGAGGTTGAGGAAGAGGTTTATATTCAGAAACCTAAAGGATTTGTGGTGCATGGGAAGGAGTCCCATGTTTTCAAGCTAAAGAAATCTCTATATGGGCTTAAGCAAGTCCCTAGGGTTTGGTACTCCAGAATTTATAGCTACCTTCAAAAACTGGGTTTCTGTAAGAGTGAAGCTTATCCAAATTTGTACTTCAAAGTAGTGAAGAACCAACCGTTGGTATTGGTTTTGTATGTTTATTATTTGTTTCTCACTGAAGAGGAACATCTAATTTCTTGGTGCAAGAGGGAGCTCACCTCAGAGTTCGAGATGAAAGACTTAGGTTTGATGCACTACTTTCTTGGCCTTGAGATTTGGCAAAGAAAATATGAAAATTTTCTATCTCAAGGGAAGTACACTGTGGATATATTGCGCGGGTTTGGCATTATAGATTGCAAATCTATGACTACACTGATGGTTTCCAATTTGAGGAAAATTCATTAGTCAAGCTCTGGATTAGATATAATAGATCCCACTTTGTATAGAAAAATTATAGGCTCACTAATGTTATGATACATTCAAGGCCTAATGTATGTTATGTTGTGATCATTATGAGTCAACTTATGTATGATACAAGACACAGACACTGGATATCTGCTAAGCATGTGCTTAGGTACCTTTGAGGTACAATTTCATATGGACTCAGATATGCCTCCATTGGAGGAGTCATGTTACTTGGTTATACATAATCAAACTGGGGAGGAATCATTGTGGACCGTAAGAGTACATCCAACTACTATTACATCCTAGGATTAGCTATGATATCTCGGTTTAATAGGAAGCAGGGCTCTGTATCTCAAAGCACTACAGAAGCAGAATACATAGCTGCTCCGTAGCCACGTTTCCTATCAAGAAGAAATGTGGCTCAGAACGTTGCTTGTAGGGTTTTTTGGTGAAAATCTTGAGCCTACAGTTATTAGGTGTGATAATCAGAGTTGCATCGAGCTTTTTGAAAACCCAGTGTTTCATGACAAGTAGAAGCACATTGAAATGAAGTATCACTTCATCCAAGACATGGTCCAAAAAGGTACAGTGAAACTTCGGTACATTGCTATTGATGAGAATATTGCAAATGTGTTAACAAAGCCTTTGTCAATGACAAAGTTAAGGTACTTCCGAGACAATCTTGGTATGGAAGAGAATGCCTCCCTCGCTAAGAGGGAGTGTTAAATGTACAACATCATGATACATTCTAAAAACCAATCTTGTGCAACCAAGATTGATCCTCCCGTATGGAGGTGAATCACTTTGATTTCCTTTCGTGTAAAGGTTATTCCTCCTGTATAGAGTTAATTGATCAAACTAATGATGTTGTAAAGTCTTGTTGAACAAGGATCCAGACTTGTGTGTCAAGTCATGATTCTCATGTGAACCTTCCATATAAAGGTATCCATGGGATGGACCTCCCATATAGAGGTGGACCTTCCGTATAAAGGTCATGATTTACTTGTTAAAAGCATATAATGTTATGTGATGTATTATTAACCATGATCACCAGTTGCTATTAAGTCTCCTCCATATATTGATCTTCTCTAAAGTGAATTATTTAGCATATGATCATTTGGTCTAGAATAATATAATATGATCACAACATCTGATAATTCTTCTTAGTATAATGTAATGTGATGGATAATTAAAGTTAGCACATATTGACCATGCAATAAAAGATCAAACATAGAGATCAAGAGAATTTGAAATTATGCATGCAGACACTTCAGCTAATTGAAGAGAACTCAAATTGTTAAAGCTTCAGTTAAGTAACAATGTATGCCTCAATCGATGATTTAGTTAAAAGCATCAGTTAAAGATATGCAATCAATTAACTAAATAAGAACTTAGTGATCACTTCAGTAAAATCAATCAACATGGTTTTCAATTAAGAAAACTTAACTAAAGTGTTAAAAATGAATTAGTTAACTAAAGTGTTTTGCATGATGACACTTTAGTTAAACTAAAAGTTACAAGAAAACACTTAAGTTACAACACTAAAGTTTCTCCTATTGCATGATGACAATTATGTTAGATTGTTAACTATGTGCTCATACATCAGTTATGAGGCGAGTTCACTCCAAAGTCAGTTAAGCATGATTTCAAGTTAAGGAAGAAAGGCATGGCGCATTGATGGTGCATGATTGAAGAAACTAGAAGTGCACTGCATCTATCCAAGAAGATAACTCACTATGGTTTGCATGGTAGGATTTTCCTTCATGCATTGATTCTCTATTCCTTGCATGGCAGTGATTTTTGCTATATATTGATGTGTTGGGCACAATGGAAAACACATCTGATTGATCTCTCTTCTCTATTGCTTCCATATATTCACCAAGAGTGTTTGGTGATATCTTATCTTCCGAAAGAAATCTTCTATGTTGTAAAATAAATACATTCTCTGCTATCTATTATATTTTACTGAGAAGAGTTGCTGGGATTTTTTTCTCATTATTTTGAGGATTTCCCCCAAGGTATATCTTGTGTTATGGTTGTATGAATTTCATGTGATTGAATTGTCTCATTGTTTCAAGTTTCAGCATATAAAAGATTTAAATATCAAATTTCAACCAAATATTAACAAATGTTTCCACGCTAGAGGCCAATAATGTAAGTAGACCATTCTTTACCGAGAAAGCCATAAAGGCCCAATTGATTTGCTCCAATCTAGACACGTGACCTCAAATTCCCATCCCCAACAATAACTACTTGATTCAAAGAATAAAAACCATTTTTCCTCAAGAATGCAATTAGCTCTGAGGATAACTGAAAGAGGAACGAGCCACCAATGATGGGATTCTCCCCTACATGAATATATATTCCATTTCTAGGAAACCAAGCCATCCAATATCCCATAACTTGAAAGGATCCCATGAGCCTATTCCATATGTTTGATACCCCTTTGACAAACTTATCTTTATTCTTGATCAATTGAGAGATAGAGGATCCCTTAATATATTTTTCCATCAAGACCCTGCTCCAAAGACTATCAAGAAAAAAGATCCCTCTAGAGACTCTTAGCTGATAACGCTTTTGCAAATAAGTATATATTCTTTAAAGGAGGCACTCCACTTTATAAGTACTAAGTACATATATATTGTATTCAAAATTAATTTATGAATAATTGTTTTACTATGACTATGTTTAACTATGTGTTTTCATCAACCGTTTAGAATTTGACAAGTAACCATCTTTAACTTAAGCAACAACCATAGCATGGTGTCATTCACTAGAATGTGAATGGTTCTCTTAAACTTTATTTTGATAGTACTTTTTTAGCTTTGAGGCCCATTTTAGATCTCAAAATTCCCCTAATTGATATCTCAATCCCGTAGGATTAAGTATCCAATAATATATAGTATGTTTTAAGTAATAAATGACTTTTGTGGTAAGTGAAAAATTGGTCTTAGGCTTGAAGGTGGATTGGAAAAGCCACCCTCCTCCGTACATTTGGGACTCGTGGTTCAAGTCCATGTGTTGCGTGGGGGGTGACCAGCCTAGCATGATTTGAATTTGGACCACTTGGATTGAGAAGGATAAATTCTCTTGAGAAAAAACTTCTTTTCGAATTTATAAATTTAAATAAAATTTTGCATTAAATGATGAAGCTCTACTTGTAAAGATTAAATTAATTCTAATGATATAATTTCATTTTCCACTCTTTCAAATTCAACTAGCACACATCCCCTCTTTCAAAACTAGGAAAAATACCACCACGCTTCTTTTTAATATTATTATTTTAAATTAATACACATTGGATTTGTCTTTCCTCGGAGAAAGACCACCAACAAAAACCACACAGAGCTAAATAATTATACAACATTAGTAATGGTTACCAAGGGTTAAATTTGATACCCATTTACCTATTTTCATTGTTTTTAACCATCATATACAATTGGTTATTGAATAATCATGTCATTTCTAATGTGTGTTGAATATTATAGATAGACAAATCGTCGATTTAAGACTTACCCATATCAGAATTTTAAATATATCCCTAATCCATAATATATAGATATTAATGTTAGCCACGACTTGTGAGTAACTAGAAAGTTGGTAGATCATTGATAAGGTTTTAATTGTTCCATGTCCAACTTCCAAACTTGCATTGCAATTTTCCAAATTATGGGACCACATCTGACTTGGGTAGAAGAATCTGTGTATTTTTTCAACAGAGCATGCTATTCAAATTTCTCAGATGGTAAGTTCAATAAAAGTGAACTATATGATGCTATGGGATGAATCTACTCTCCTCAATGCCTTCAATAATTCCATGACAAAGTACTGAGTAAGAATTATCTCTTTAAACTCTAAACCCTACTTCAGGGTTTTTACTAATGTGCAACACATGGTAAGGATGGATATGCACGCGAAAACCCTAGAGCTCTATTCAAAATGCATTTTATTTTATGATTCATTGGTAGAGTTCAGAATGATAGAATTATAGTGTTCATGTTCATGTTCAATAATTAAACTTCATTTTCCCCTCTTTCAAAGGTGTGTGATCATGGTTTACAACAAATGACATAGCAGGTTTGTATTTTGCATGATGCATTTGATGCAGGATATTCATAAAAACCCAAGTAGAGAAACTAGGATGGGATATGCTAAAACAAGGAGCAAAACAGTTGATGACGGGCATAACAAAGTGACATGGTATGTAATGCTCGTTGATAACTCTTTATATTATATTCCAATCTATATAGGTTTTGGTAGCTTCCCATAGACTGGTATGTCCCTACAGTCAACTGGTTGTAGCGAGTAATACATGCGAGCTATGGCTTTACATTTACATTTATATAATTTTATGTGGATTTAATCCTATAGGGTTTAGACAAAAACGTATACACAATTTATGTTTTTTTTCTAGTGCCATATGATATTTATTTATTTTTCCTTGAAAATGATGCTTCCACTTAAGCTAGTTTAGAATAATTACATGCTTTGGCCCCACATGTGCAGGAAATCCTTCCAACTAGGGGTGAACCAAATGATAACCTTCTTAGGAAAATAACTCATTTTTTGGGCACTACCATTTAAGCACATTCCCTTGGAGAGGTTAGAAGTTGGAACCTTGGTGGGAGGCTTGAGAAGCCACCATCCTCACTAGTGATGTACAATCCCATTAGCACCGTATGGAATTTATAAATAAGAAATTTTGATTTCAATTAGTCTATTCTATGAGGACAGACATTGATCAAAATTGTTACATCCTACAATATCTTATAAGGATACAAAATTCTAGAGCGTTTAATTTTATTCTCTGCACTTTTTCTGTCTACAGTATGTGTCTTGCAGATGACTGCTAGTATTCATTTTTTCCTTGTAATAGACTTTAGTTTATAGTCCTCGTTTGAAGGATGTTATAACCAATGCATTTTTTCCTAGCATAAATAAAGTATCAACGACATTATCGTTCATATTCATTGCCTCCATCCTACTTGATACCCTCACATCAGATGTTGCCACCTAAAATTACTATTTTTCAAAACAATTGTTTGTCTTTTTTACTTTTGTAGTATCATAAATTAACTGGCCAAAGTCTTTATGAAATTGTTCTGGCTTAGGGGCATTTTCTTTCAAGTTAAATGCAACTATCCTTAATTCCATGTTTTTTTTAAGGTTTTATAACTCTTATATTGCATTTCGATGATAATTGAGGGAATGAAATACATCCCTCTAGAGTTTGGAACTTGCAATCCCTTCTCTAAGAAAGTATCTAATTATCAGGGCCAAAATTCTCATTCCCACAAAGTTGAAGGTGGCTCTTCTCTTTATATTTGTGTATGGGAATACAAATTCTCCAATGATAACAATAATGGATCAATTCATTAAGGCAATGGAAATGTTGTTGAAAATCTAATGAGAATAAGAGAGGATGTTATTTTGCCTTCACATATTGACCAAAGAAGATCCCTATGATGGTGGTTTCCTCTCTTTGGTTGGTATCAATATGATTATGATTAATGGTATAAATTAATGTTTAATGCAGACTACTCGAGAAACTCCAATACCCTAGTTACAAGCAAAGAAGATGGGTTGGAAATTTTGATTTACCATTTAAAAGGAAAGTGCTCTAAAATTTATTGTTTAGATAATGTTTACAACACATAGTCCAATACAATTGATTATGAGCAATTGGTAATGGTCTAAGTTGACCTTATTCTTCATGCTTACTCTCACCTTGTTCGTCTCCTAGATTTTGTCTCATAGTTTCTTCCCTTAACATCAATGGTGAAATTGTTACATTAGTTACATTTAAAATTTCAATATAACTCATTGAGATTTGTTTGAATTAATCTAAATTCTACATTCCTTATGACCCCACAAAAATATAGGCAAATTTATCCTTGAGCTTCATCTGATCTGAATCTAAATTCTACATACCTTAAATGACCCCACAGAAATAGTCAATGTGCCACTTCTTCGTTGCAAATGAGTTGACCAATGCATCATTTCTTAGAAGCACGGAACGTTTATTATGAATAGTATTTATTGACTTTCGAGGGCACATGAGGGATGACATGCTTGGGTCAATGTGCACCAGAATATGTGGCTGATGTTATTGAGGACTAGAGACCCTGAGATTGAATATTGATTACTGAGCTTAAAAGGGCCCTGATCATCATGAGAGCACGACCCAAACCTTACCTTTGGCATGTAGAAAATTCAAAATTTGCAAAATGGTTTCATGGGTGAAGAGTAAGATTGTGCTAAAAAACACATCCCTAAACATCCCGATGATTAAAAAAAATAAAAAATAAAAAATAAAATGACTGATGAATAAGGGTGCCTATCAAGCTTCAAATTTGAAGCCTTCATTGCCCTTCAAGACCTATTTTACCCTTCATAGAAGGGCATAACCATTTTTTCCCTGCAAAAAAAAATTGGTTTTGCCTCACGCCATACAATAATTAAATTGACCCTTATTTGTAACTTTGCAATTGAAGGGTTTCTCCAATTTTTTCCTGTCAAATTTTTAGATGGTTGAGAATCAACAATTAAGCATCAATAGAGGTAGAAACACAGCTAAGTCTACCAC
Source organism: Larix kaempferi (assembly GCA_027924585.1). Classification (NCBI taxonomy): domain Eukaryota; kingdom Viridiplantae; phylum Streptophyta; class Pinopsida; order Pinales; family Pinaceae; genus Larix; species Larix kaempferi. The sequence continues at coordinate 5,079,057 of BSBM01000498.1, forward strand.
ACATTCCATCAACATTATTTATCAAGATTTAAATCACGATCAAATTATTTTTTAAATGAAAATAACATTTTTAATGTTTAATAATTTGTTGCAATACTACAATAGTACATGCATTTGCAATAAGTTGTATTGATTTTTTTTGTTACGGTGTGACTTGGCAATGGGTTGTATTGATTTTATAAAATTTATTAAAAATGTTATTCTTTGGTTTGGATCTCCTAGTATTGATAATATAAAATTTATTAAAACGTAATTCTTTGGTTTGGATCTCCTAGTATTGATAATATAAAATTTATTAAAACGTAATTCTTTGGTTTGGATCTCCTAGTATCTGTACAATTACACTAGTATTAATTATGCATAAGTGGTCTATTATTGATAACATGATTGTTATGATCTAATACTTAAATTCTCATTTTCTACCATCAATCCATTTTGGAAGAAGACTTAAATTCTCATTTCCTAGGATAATAGGATATTTGCATTTTCATTACCACTCTTCCTTCAATAATAGCACCCCCTTTATTGGATTTGCATATGAGAATTTTTTTCATCGTCGTAGGCCAGAGGCCATCCAGATACTATGCATGCCTTGAAAATTTTGCTCTACGACGTTGTCTTCATTCAAGGTTCAAATCCTCCAAAACCATGTTTTGCAAAGTCATGTTTAGTTTATTGTATGCAATGATTATCACTTGTTGGATGAGATGTGTGCTATAATACAAGGTGGTTCTACTACTAGCCATGGATTAATGATTTCATCAACTATGGCTAGTCCTTGAGTATGGAGGCTTGGAGCATAATTGAATGAGACTATACAACAAGATATTAATGGAGGAGAATGGTAGAGAAATATTGCCAAACTCTAAGAAGAGAGTGCATGACTCTTGGGAGTCGGATTTATGTACTCTTTATGTATATATATGTTGCAATTTTTGGTTAGAAAACTTGTCCAAAATGAAGGGATTTGAATGAGAAATATTCTCAAAATAAGATGATTTTATAGCTCTTTCTCCTAGATTAAATTTGATGGAGAATCTATATTGTATTAACAAATGTGATCCATAAATGCCAAGATTCTATACCTTTCCACTCTTTTCCAAAAAGCTATAACCAATAATCATGCGCGACACATGCTACAACCCTAAGTGCCAAGCATTAATTAACAATCACCTCTAGTAATTTGTAGTGTGAAAGAAAATAAAGAATTAATTGACAATCACATGTGGTAAGCTGGTAGGATGATAGCAAATAAACACATTAATGATGGTTATGTTTCAGTAGGCTATCACAGTGGAAATAGGCTAACAATAGGATTCAAACGCTTAATGCATCTTGAAAATTGTTCCTTCTCAAATCCCAACCAGTCTATGTGTAAGGTGAATAAGTAATATATTAAGAGCAAATGCAATCACATAATCCATAATTAAATTCTGCAACAGATGATACAAAATTAGAATTAGACTTGATTCATCATATTTTATATTGGTTTATAAATAATGTAGTTGAATGATTGGAATTAGGGAATTTGGAATTAGAACTATGGTTAGTCAAATGGTTATTGGAGTTTGGAAACGTGATTATGAAAGTGGATTCAAAACTTTGGTTAATCAAATGGTTATTGTATTGTGGAAATGTGATTATGAAAGTTGAAAGTCTGAAACTGAAGTGATTTTGAACTTTAAACTTTTGTTTATCATTATTCTAATTGTAAAATTAGTCACAGCAGATCTAATGAACAAGTAAATCAATCACAACAGATGAACATAGAAAATATGGTGCAAAACTGTGCAAAACATGCAGCAGTGCTCTCTATCCCAGAAAGGGTGAATGAATTACAATACAAACTGTCACAATGACTGAGCAATTCGAATTGCCTAAGGAGGTCATTCGAATCACAGAATGGAGTAGCTTGACTCTGTCTAGGAGTCCTCATAAATCATCGGTGGTGCTCATCAATCACAACAACCAGTCATCCAGGTGTCAAACTGAGTCTAACTGAGTGTAATAAATGTAACTGAAGTGTGTAGCACTGATATAGGATCTGGAGGCTCAGTGGGGGTGCATGGGAGGCTAACTGGAGTCAGAACAAGTCACCTAATCGAACTGGAGGTCAATCGGAGGTGAAACAGTCAGTCAGGAGTGAAACTAGCCTCAAATTAGGGAGAATCAGAGCTAACTGAATGTAACTGGAGTGAATCTGCAGTGGTAGGTGAACAAGTGCGCCCTTCTCTGGCAGTAGGTGAGAAGAGGGCGCCTTTCAGCTTAGGAGGGCTAAAACTCTGTGGTAAGTGGCTCCCGGGTGCTAGAAGAAGGTGGATAAGGTGCTGGAGGCATCAAACTGGTGACTGGGATGCATGCAAGTGCATGCAGCTGCATATCCTGAAATAGATATGTATCCTGAAATAGATGATGTGGATATCCGAACACCCCCCCTCAAGCTAGACTATGATGTGCCAACTAAAATAATGTGGGGCCCTGGTAACTAAGACCAAAGGTCACCCCAATACAATAATCCAAAAAATGCTGAAAATAAACTAAGTGAGGAAAGAGGGAAAACCCAGTGGGAAGAAAGCCCCCCCTCAAGCTAAAGCATAATAATGAATCAATCTGTCTCCACCATGATGGAACTCACCCCCAACAGTGAACGGAGGTAAGAGAACTTCTTCTTAGTGAAGCTCTTGGTGAAGATGTCTGCAATTTGCTCATCAGTAGGGCAATATTGCAGAATGATGGTGCGGTCATGCACCAACTGTCGAATGTAATGCATATGAATCTCAATGTGTTTGGTCCTCTGCCGCTGAACTGGATCTCTGGAGATCTTGATAGCACTTTGATTGTCACAAAATAGGACAGTCGAAGTAGTGCCACCAAAACCAAACTCGGAAAGAATACCCTGCAACCAAACTGCCTGAATGCAGGCATTGACTGCCCCTCGATACTCTGCCTCTGCTGAAGAAAGTGCAATGGCTGCTTGCTTTTTGCTGGACCAGCAAATAGCACCATGACCAATCATGAAAACATAACCGGAAGTGGACTTCCGATCAATGCTATCACCTGCCCAATCTGAATCAGTAAAACCAATGAAATCTAGCTCAGAATCTGCAGCATAATGTATGCCAAATTGTCTCGTACCTTGCACATACTGCAAGATCCGCTTGGCTGCTCGCCAATGAAGCTCATGTGGCTGCTGCATATATATTGACACGGCACTCACGGCATATGAGATATCAGGCCATGAATGTGTCAAATAAAGTAGTGAACCAATCAACTGTCGATACATACTGCAATCTGCAAGCGGTGTGGAATCTCCCTCCTCAAGACTGATTCCTGAGAGGAATGGGAACGGGGCTGCCTTACATTCAGCCATATTAAACTTCAATAACAGGTCGGAAGCATATTTTTGCTGAGATATAGTGATCCCATCAAAATTTTGAGCTATCTCCAAGCCCAAAAAGTGACTCAGCAAGCCCAAATCGCTCATGTCAAAAGCTAGATTTAAGGCAGATTTTAGCTTGTTTATTGAAGTAAGTGTGCTACCAGTAATAAGAAGATCATCAACATAAAGTACAATAACCAACAAATTACCTTTAACTCGCTGAAGATAGACATTCGGATCAGATTTGCATCTTTGGAAATTCTGAGAAAGAAGGAAGGAGTCCATCTTTGCGTACCAAGCTCTTGGGGCCTGTTTTAACCCGTACAAAGATTTCTTCAATCTACAAACCAATGATGGATCTGATGTATAACCCTCTGGCTGCTGCATATAGACCTCTTCAGCAAGGTCTCCATGTAAAAATGCACTCTTCACATCCATATGATGCACTTCCCAGTGCTTGGATGCGGCAATAGCTAAAACAAGGCGGATGGAATCCATCTTTGCAACCGGTGCAAAGGTCTCTGTGTAGTCCACTCCTTGGACTTGGGAAAAACCTTTTGCCACCAACCTTGCTTTATATTTGCTGATAGTGCCATCAGCAGCAACTTTAGTACGGTAGACCCATTTACACTTCACTAATTTTCTTCCAGGTGGAAGAGAAACTAGCTCCCATGTATTGTTCTTTTGAAGAGAACTGTACTCTTCATCCATGGCACTTTTCCATCTCGGATCTCGATGGGATGAATAGTATGATTGGGGATCTGAACCAGCCATCAAATAAAAAATCTCAGGAAGAAATGGATCAGCAATAGAAAGAGCCATACCTGCCCTTTGAAAGTCTCCTCTTGTTCGTCTCGGATCAGCAGGATTTCCAAGACTAGAACCAGCAGATTGTAGAGTGTTTTGGGCCCACTTTGGTAACTGAGGGGGATCTGAATGGTCGGATTCCGAACCTGATATGTCATGATCATCATATGCTGCTACAATATCAGAAATATCAGAACTCATACCTTCATTATCGCTGCTCGAATCTTCTTCTGGTGAAGGCGGTGAATCGGCAGTTTTCTCCTCAACTAGTTGCAATTCTTGAAGCGGTTCTTCAAACTGCACACTGCGCTCTATGAATATCTTTTTAGATCTGATATCCATGAGTTTATATGCTTTTGATTATTCCCCATATCCTATCAATATGCACTCGATACTTTGTGGATCCAAAGCTCGTCTCTTCTCAGAAGGAATTCTAGCCCATGCAGTAGAGCCAAAAACTCTCAAATTTGACACATCCGGTTTGTGACCAAAGAATGCTTCGAAAGGAGTCATACCTTTCACGGATGAATGTGGAACACGGTTCTGTATATATGCAGCAACATTGATTGCTTCAGCCCAAATATTTGCAGCCAAACCTTTTGATTCAATCATGCATGTAGCCATCTCTTTCAGTGACCGGTTTTTCCTTTCCGCTACACCGTTCTGCTGGGGTGTGTAGGGAACTGTATGTTGGATCTTGATTCCGCTTTGGGCACAAAGTTGCAGCAACTCGGACTTGATATATTCCCCACCATTATCATATCTAAGAGCTTTGATCTTTCTCTCAGTGGTGGTCTCAACAGAAGCCTTAAAATCCTTGAATTTTCCAAGCACTTCTGACTTGTTTTTGAGAAAGAATACCCATGTAAAGCGGGAAAAATCGTCAATAAATGTCAAAACATACCTTGAACCATTTAATGACATATGGGGCAGCGGACCACTGATATCAGAATGGATCAATCCCAAAATAGTAGAGGCTCTGCTAGCCTTGCCGCGGTCGAATCTGTGCTCGGGGTGCTTCCCAATAATGCAACCGGTGCATATTCCCTTCGAGGAACGGAGTTGTGGAAGCCCATCTACCATGGATTTATTTGATAGCAGCAGCAAATACTTATAATTTAAATGTCCAAATCTTTCATGCCAAAGCCTACTAACCTCATTACCATGTGTGCGAAGAGCAGTGGGCTTTGCAAGCGGAATAAAGTGCGAAAACTCATAACATTTTGCAGTGTGGTTTGCCTTTCCAACCGCAACTAGTCTTCCACTTTTAATATCAGAAATTTCAACTGTATTAGGGCTGAATGTGACTTTCTTTGGATCACCAGTGTGTGTCATTTGATACACAGAAAGGAGATTCGAAGCTAAGGAAGGCACATAGAGAACATTCTGAAAGCATCCATGATCTACATGAATCGTACCTTTGCCCTTTGAAGAAATTTTTGAGTCATCTCCCAAATGGATGGGGATGGAGCTGTTTGGATCGAATGAGGAAAAAGAATCAATATTTGCAGCCATATGATTTGATGCACCCGAATCTATCAAGAGAGTGGGCTTCGAAACCGTTGCCATGAGTGCTTGTCCTCTTTCATGATCGTCATTCCGATCCTTCTTCCTTGCACCGTCAGGAAGGGTTATGTTGTTCTTTTCCAAAAGGAGGTCCATTTGATCTATAGTCTTCTTCATACATGAACTTTCAGGATGAAAGCCACGGTTACAATAAGTACATTTAGATTTTTGGTTACCTTCTTTGCCCTTTTGCTTGGATTTCGAACTGGATGGTGCATCCGTTTGCTTGCCTTTGTCTTTTTGCTTGTGAGGCTCGAATTTGGGCTTCTCCTTCTTTAGCTTTCCTTTACCATTCGAGATCTTGGGTCCTTGAACAAATAGGGCTGAATCTTTGGAGCTTATGGACCCCATTTGAATCAACTTGTCATGCTCTTTCGTAACGGACTCAATGAAGGCATTCAAGGTAGGCATCTTCCAATTCGGGGTAGTTAGCCGACCGGAATTGAAAGTGGAGACAAATACCGAATAATCTTTCCCAAGCTTGCTTAGAATGGAGAGGATCAACTGTTTATCCTCTTTGATAACACCACTGTTCTTCAATTGCAAGTTCCAGTTCTTGAATTTTGTGAAGAATTCATTGATGGTCTCAAAATTCTCAGGATTAAGGCCAATCAATTCATTCTCTAATTGAAAAGCCCTAAGCTCATCCTGCTTGCCGAATAGTGTTTCAAGTTGCTCCCATATGGCTTTTGGAGTCTTCAATCCGCTGAGATGGAAGTGAAGATCCTTGGAGATGGAGAGACAAAGAAGACCGTAAGCTTCATCAAGCTTGTTGTAGTGTTTGGTTCTTTCTGCTACATTGTTTGGCTCCAATTCAAGACCAAGAGTGACTCGGTAGTAACCTTTTGAACGTAATATGATCTCCATATCATCTTTCCAATCAAAATAATTGAATGGGGTGAGGATAGGCTTTGAAGAAGAGTATTCCATTGCAAGGATTGAGTCAACTGATGAAGAGGAAGCTTGCATGCAGACTAGAGCGAATGCAATTGAAGGAGGAAACCTTGCATGCAGAAAATAGCGAGTGCACTTGAAGGAGACAATAAACCTGCAAATCACATCAAAACAACCACAATAAGGTCGAACAATCCACCCTTTGAGAGTTGCATCACACCTGGGATTGGATTTCAAGCAATGTTGAATAGGTCCAATGTATCAGATCCAGGAATTATGTGGTAACTCAAGCTTCTGGAGTGGTATTGGAATATTTTTCAAGCTTTGCATGCACAGGAGCGAATGCCCTTGAGATATCTCATGCCAAACTTTTTGCAATTTTTAGCAATTCAGTCAAATCTTCTTGTATAAACACCTGTAGAAAGGAGATCTTGTCCCTGCAATGGCTCTGATACCATGTAAAATTAGTCACAGCAGATCTAATGAACAAGTAAATCAATCACAACAGATGAACATAGAAAATATGGTGCAAAACATGCAGCAGTGCTCTCTATCCCAGAAAGGGTGAATGAATTACAATACAAACTGTCACAATGACTAAGCAATTCGAATTGCCTAAGGAGGTCATTCGAATCACAGAATGGAGTAGCTTGACTCTGTCTAGGAGTCCTCATAAATCATCGGTGGTGCTCATCAATCACAACAACCAGTCATCCAGGTGTCAAACTGAGTCTAACTGAGTGTAATAAATGTAACTGAAGTGTGTAGCACTGATATAGGATCTGGAGGCTCAGTGGGGGCACATGGGAGGCTAACTGGAGTCAGAACAAGTCACCTAATCGAACTGGAGGTCAATCGGAGGTGAAACAGTCAGTCAGGAGTGAAACTAGCCTCAAATCAGGGAGAATCGGAGCTAACTGAATGTAACTGGAGTGAATCTGCAGTGGTAGGTGAACAAGTGCGCCCTTCTCTGGCAGTAGGTGAGAAGAGGGCGCCTTTCAGCTTAGGAGGGCTAAAAATCTGTGGTAAGTGGCTCCCGGGTGCTAGAAGAAGGTGGATAAGGTGCTGGAGGCATCAAACTGGTGACTGGGATGCATGCAAGTGCATGCAGCTGCATATCCTGAAATAGATATGTATCCTGAAATAGATGATGTGGATATCCGAACACTAATTTCCAAATTCGTTGACCTTGCTTAGGCTATGCTTGATTCCACTATCACTGTCAGGTCTCGAGCCTATTTCAATTTTATATTTCTGCCTTGTTTTGATTTTTAGTACATGCTAGAGATATGGTGAATGGATAAGGGGTGAGAGCTCATGCTAGGGCGCAAGTAGCTCCGACTTCGATCAAGACTCGATAGAGTGAGATGGTTGTTGATGTATATGTAACTTCGGAATGTATTTCACCCATGTATATTGTATTCCTATAGAGATGTTATTATTCCTCTATACATAAGTGTTTGTATTCCTATAGAGATGTTATTATTCCTCTATATGGAAGTGTCGTCATTTATATTGTAAGTGTCGTAACTTATACTTGATGGGTTATTAGACCACCTTGATGGGGTCGGCCCTGTATGAGTCATGTGGGTAAAAGGGTTATTAGAACACCAAGTGTGGGGTCGGCTCGGATTAATGTAACCATGGATTATTGGACTGAGTTAGACAAGTCGGCCCTGTTAGTTTATTGGGCAGGACAGGACAAGTATAAATAGAGATCGGGAGATCTCTATTTGATCATTCTTCCATCACTCGGAAAGTGGTGCACATGTGAGGAGGAGGCTCTTGTACTTTGGTTGTACTTTGGTTGTATCATTGCTCTATCTATCTCTGAGGAAGTTGCGGGGTTTTTCACATTCTTGGTTTTCCTCGGTGAAACTCTATGTCTCTTGTGTGCTTGTATTATTGTGTCCATGATTGATATGCTGTAGATATGTTGTACATGTTATTCTCTCAATTAAGATCCTAGATCAGTTTGAAATTTATAAAAAAAACTAACATGGTATCAAAGCTAGCCTGAAAGAAAGTATGGTATGGCATTTATGACACTTGTTGCACTTGTGAAGTTAGGGCTTGATATAGAAAAAACCAGTGATCGTAGAACTTTCGCTATAAATGCATTTCGGAGAGGTTTCAGGATCTGAAACTCTTACAAGTCGAAGATAAGATCCCCATGTACTTTTTTTCTGAAACAAAACTACTAGTTCGTTGTACTTTGTGTTTTATGATCTGTACAATCTAGGGTTTCTACCTCTTCCAGATCTGAGTCATAAACAGGGGACCTAGGAAAAAAGGTCATAACTTGGGCTAAGAAGCTCCAAATGAAATTTCATAAAAATAAACAGGTAGGGAACGGGCTGTACCTTCACAAGCCGAAGGATCAGAGACCTAAAGTGAACCAGTGACACGTGGCACTCCGTACAAGTTCGCTCTCCTGTTTTATCCCATAAATAGGTCACGTTGCGACACTTGGCATAACTCTCTCTCAGAGAATCCAATTGAGGTTAGACCTATGGGGTTGGAACGATGACAGGTTGAGCTACCACATATAGAAGTTTCAGACCCTGTGGATTTGTAATTTCAGAGTTACACTAGAAACAATCAGGTACATATTTTTGTCAAAAAAGAATTGGATTTTGAGCACCTTCATTCATGGCTCTAAGAATTAAGGTTTCGGAGAAAGTTGGAGTTTTTGTAATCGAAGACCATGGCTAAATGCTACTCATCAAAATCGAAATTTAGAGACCAAGTTCAATTTTTTTGGTTGGTCAGAAGTCCGGGCTTGATCAAACCCTAGTTCGGGACTTTGATCGAAAAAGTGGAAAATTAGGGCTTCTGCATAAGTTGGAATTTTTGAAGTCTGTGACCACGGCTAGAAGAACCTTAGAAAAATCAAAGTTTAGAGCTTTGGATTGAACCTTTTGGTTGGGCAGAAGGGTGGGCTTTATCAAACCCTAGTTCGAAATCCTGTCTAGAAGATCCAAAAGTTTCAAAGGCAATTTTGAGGGGTGAAACTTTGCAGTTTTCAAATTCTAAGTATACCGGCTTGATTAGCTCATCAAGGCGCATATTTCTATCCTTTCAGAAGTTTGAAATTCAAAGTTTGAATTTTTAGGGTTTCTCTGACAAACCCTAATCCGGCTCCAGATGCAGTTTCTGCAAATCAAGTGGATTGTGTTAATCCTAGAAGAGAATGGATTGGTCACCTGCATAAGTGAAGAAGTTCCAGTTTCAAAGGGAGATAAGGCTAAGGCCTTAAATAAGAATATTACAAGCAATCTCGATAGGTATGACTTATCCAGGTATGTTTCGAGATCTGTTCATGATTAAGTCTATGGTATGTTTGTTTTCATTAAGGTTAGTACAATCTTGATTAACTTTAGACTTGTCGTATCACCTTAATAAAATTATGAATGCACGATAGAAGATATTCATTGATTAGGGTTTTGACACTTATGATTGTACTAATGCATTGTGGTGTTGTATGAGGTTGATGTTGTCCGCTAACATGAAAGGTACATCAAGAAAGACAAATCATGTTCTAGTTCAAGAACATATGACCATGGTGACATGAAGACAAAGGTTCATCGATTGCCATGGATCACATAGAAGATCTACTTATGAGGTATGTATAACTTGGTTCTATAATGGTTAACCTATGAGATATGCATGTTACTAGCACAAGTCATTGAAGAGAACAAGAAGACATTATGCGGGTATGTTAGACATAACTAGCTAGCATGCTAATCTAGGTATGTTTTTCCCATATCAGGTTAGAATCCTACCTTGTGTTAGGATCTCTTATATAAGTATACATGGCATGATTGATAATGATTATTCATTGAAGTTAGTAATCATGGGTTTAGGCATATTATGCTTCTTACTTTGATTGATGATATGACTAACCAAAAAAGTCCTTTGGTCAAATAAGAATATGCATGAGTAAAAGAAGTATTCCCTGAAACCTTGAATACTAATGTTTATAATTTTTGTTTGAAATGATCATGACTATACATGCTTAAGATTATTGTGTTTTGATTATACTAATGAATGTATGATTATGTACTAGATCTCGAGGGTAACACAATGATGATACTAGTAAACATGCAGAGTGATCAAGGATGGATATAAGTTCAAGGACATGTAATCCAGGAAGCAAAGATAAAGAGGGAGCACACTCCGGTAGTTCTTGCAAGGAAGCAAATATTGAGAGGGAGTCCACACTACAAACCAAACAAAGATAAGTATTTGAATGGTCATTTCTTGCATATTTGTTTGTTTAAATAATATTGTTCAATGATGTATATGCCTATGTTCCTAGACTTAGGGTGTGTATTACGCATATTAGAATAATTGCATTAATGAACAATATACTACTAATATGCATGTGATGGGTAAGTGGCCTATGGCATTGTACAACATTCCATTGCTACTTATCTAGAATGAAACCTCTTTGTTGACATGTTGGGAGTTGTGCACACTCTTAACAATGTTCTGGTAGAGATTGGAAGTTATCTAGAAAGTTATGGGATATGGATAAATGTTGTATTGAAGCATTGGCTAAGATAATTGCATGACTGTATGACATATTTTTTTATGTGTAAGAATTTTTTCTAAGAACTATGAGATGTTTTCTAATCATGCAATTTAACTTGTCTTGTAGGAAATATCGTATACCATCACCTACAAAAGAAGAACTACAACATTTGTTCCAGCAATGAAGTTCAAACTATCTATTGAAGATATTGAAGAATCTGAAGTTCCTAGGATACGGGATACAATAAAAGGATGCCATGGTCGAGAAGTACCAATCGATCATGTTTGGGATGTGGTCCCAAGACCTGAAGGGAAGTTTGTTGTGACTTCCAAGTGGATCTATAATATCAAGCATGCTACAGATAGTAGCATGGAGGAATACAAAGCGAGGTTGTAGCTCATGGCTTCTCCCAGAAAGAGGAATTGACTATGAAGAGACTTTTGCACCTGTAGCCAGGTACACTTCCATCAGATCAGTACTTTCTTTGGCTGCAGTGATGAAATGGAAGATACACCATATGGATGTCAAGATAGCTTTCTTGAATGGTGTAGTCGAGGAGGAAGTGTATGTGGAGCAGCCACTTGTTTTTGGCACACATGACAGGAAGTCATACATGTGTCGACTGAAGAAAGCCTTGTATGGCTTGAAGGAAGCTCCTAGGACTTGGTATGGTAGGATGGACAGCTTTCTATCCAGTTTGGGCTTTACCAAGAGTAAAGTAGATTCCAACCTTTACTACAAGGTTGAGAAAGGCAATATAGTGATACTACTTCTGTATGTGGATGACTTGTTTGTTATAGGAGAAGATAGTTTGATTGTTGTTACCAAGAGGAAGCTTGCTGCCGAGTTCGAGATGAAGGACTTGGGGATGATGCACTATTTTATAGGCATGGAGGTGTGGCAGAGTGCAGATGGGATCTTCCTTGGACAAGGGAAGTATGCAGTAGAGATCCTGAAGAGGTTCAGGATGATGGACTGCAAGGCCATGGCCACACCTATGGAATCAAACTTGAAGCTTCTGTGTGATGCTTCATCTAATCCGGTTGATGTCATTGTGTATCGTCTGATGATTGGGTCCTTGATGTACCTCACGAACACGAGACCAGATATTTTCTTTGTGGTGAACACATTGAGCCAGTTCTTGACAGATCCGAGGAGTGTTCACCTAGTTACTGTAAAGCATATTCTGAGGTACCTGAAAGGTACAATTGATTATGGGCTCAAGTATGATGCAAATCAAAAGTTTAACCTGTGGGGTTATGTTGATTCAGATTGGGCAGGCAATGCTACAAATAGGAAGAGCACTTTTGGGTGTTGCTTTAGTATGGGATCAGGGGTGATCTCTTGGTTTAGCAGGAAGCAGTCCTATGTAGCACTGAGTACAGCCAAAGGAGAGTATGTTGCGGCTTGTTCAGCTAGTTGTGAGGCAGTATGGCTCTGGAAGCTACTATCTGAGTTATTTGATCTCCCACTAGATGCTACTGGTATCTTTTGTGAAAACCAGAGTTGTGTGAAGCTGTCTGAGAACCCGGTGTTCCACGACAGGTCGAAACACATTGAGATCAAATATCACTATATCAGGGATATGGTGCAAAGAGGAGTAGTGAAAGTCTTGTATATTGCAACAGATGAGCAGATTGCAGATGTGTTGACGAAACCACTAGCCAAAGTGAAGTTTGAGTACTTCAGAGAGAGGCTTGGTGTTCTTCAGATTGATGACACTTCGAGGAAGAAGTGATGGACACATTTGCAGGACCCATTCCAACCATGGTGAGAGGAGGATCCTTCCCATGGCTGTGGATGTAAGCGTTGGATGATGAGCATCATGATGATGCTCGAGTTACTGCTCTGTATATGCATCAGTTGGATGCTTTGATTAGTTTGATCATGTATATGTATATGCATCATGTTGGATGCTTGTTATGATCAGTTCGATCATGTATATGTATATGCATCATGTTGGATGCTTGGACCATGTATCTGTATATGTATCAGGTGGATACGTTGTATGATCAGGTAGATCATGTATGTTGATATATATCAGGTGGATACAGTGTACGATCAGGTGGATCATGTATCTGTGTATGTATCAGGTGGATACATTGTATGATCAGGTGGATCATGTATGATTATATGTATCAGGTAGATACTTGGTATGCATCAGGTAGATGCATTATATGATCAAGATGATCATGGATGACAAGCTTCAGGATGTTGCTCCAGATGATGTGAAGCACCTGCAACAATTAATTAATAAGAATATGCGAAATAGCAGAAATGACAGAACTGATAATCACTTTTATATTGATCACAGGCCACTTCGAGGGGGCAACCTCCTTTGAGCAAGATCAATACAAATAACTTCACGGTGCCTTCATAGGTCTCAACACACACTTATATACTAAGTCTAGGTGCCAATACTATGGTTCAAAACCATGGGCCACTACAAACTATGGATCAACAATACTACGAGCGACTTACAAAGCATATGCGCCAACAACAATAACACAAACTATTGATCAACAAATACTACGAGATGACTTACAAAGCATATGCGTCCAACAACAATATACTAACAAAGTAAAGACATGGGTTCCTAATATCCCCTCCCCCTTAAAAAAAGCTTTGTCCTCAAAGCTTTAGATGTGGAAATTGTTGTTGAATATGAAGGAGTGGTTCCCATGTAGCATCCTCCGGTTGCATGCCGTGCCATTGAATTAAAACCTCTATGATAGAGCGAGAGCAAAGCTGACGAGTGCGCCGATTAAGGATGGCCTCCGGCTCCAAAAGGATGGATCCTTCATTATCTAGTTCGGGTAAAATAGTTTGTCCACTGATGTCGGTGCCAAGAACTTTCTTCAGACAAGAGACATGAAATACTAGATGAATGCGGGAAGAAGGAGGAAGTTCCAATTTATAAGCAACGGACCCAATCTTCTGAAGAATCCGATATGGCCCATAGAACTTTGGAGCGAGCTTATGATGCCCTTTTAGTTTCAGATAGGATTGCTTGTACGGCTGGAGATGAAGAAAAACCATATCGCCTACTTGAAAAGTGCGCTCAGAACTGTGCTGATCAACTTGTTGCTTCATGCGATTTCTGGCCATGTGAAGATTGTCCCGCAAAATGCGAAGAATCTGATCATGGTTTCGAAGGACCGTGTCAACTTCCTGAACTGGTGAACTGTTGGGGGTGTATGGAAGAAGAACTGGAGGTGCCTGACCATAGACTGCTTCATATGGGATCATTTTAGAGGCAGTGTGGTAAGAGGTATTGTACCACCATTCAGCAAGAGGCAGCCACTTTTCCCACTGATGTTGTTGTTCAGAGGTGAAGCAACGAAGATAAGTTTCCAAGCATTTATTGATAATTTCAGTCTGGCCATCTATTTGTGGGTGATACCCTGAACTCATCTTCAGTTTGGTGCCAGTGTGGCGAAATAGTTCTGTCCAAAAATGACTGGTGAAAGTCGCATCACGATCCGAGACAATGGAAGAAGGGATGCCATGAAAACAAAAGATCTGGTCCAAGAAAATTTGAGCGACTGAGGAGGCTGTATAGGGATGGCTGAGAGCACAAAAATGACTATATTTGGAGAGGCGATCAACCACAACGAGAATCACTGTCTTCCCACCATATTTAGGGAGCCCTTCAATGAAATCCATAGAAATATCTGTCCAAGTTCGTGTAGGTATGGGAAAGGGTTCGAGCAATCCTGGAAGGAGTGTTGTTTCACCCTTATTGCGCTGGCATGTATCACATTCAGCCACCATCTGTTGAATTGTCCTTTTTAGGCCCTGCCAAAAGAAGTTACGCCGTTCCCGTTCATACGTTTTGAGGAACCCAGAGTGCCTTGCTAATGGAGAAGCATGGAGTTCATAGAAGACAGCCTGTTGAAGATCTGTGCTATGGGGAAGCACCAGATGACCCTTGTATCTCAAAGAAGCACCATCCCAATAGTAATGTGGTATAGCAGAAGGGTTGTTGGTCAAGTGTTGGATGATTTGAGATAAGGAAGAGTCACTGACATAATCCTATTGAACAGATTGCAACCAATTTGGAACAGGCATAGAAATAGCTGAAAGAGAACCTTGGGCATCAAATGTGTGAGAAAGAGTATCTGCCACAATATTGTCTTTACCTTTCTTGTAAGTGATCTCATAGTCATAACCCATGAGTTTGCTAACCCATTTCTGTTGTGCTGGGGAGGAGACACGTTGTTCCAAGAAATATTTTAGACTCTGGTGATCAGTCTTGATTCCCTAATAAGTATGGTCGCCACTTCTGTACTGCATGCAAAATAGCCATCATTTCCTTCTCATATGTAGAGGCAGCTAAATTCTTACCTGAAAGAGCTTTGCTGGTGAACGCAATGGGGTGTTCATCTTGAAGGAGAACAGCACCAAGTCCATTGCCGCAAGCATCACTCTCAATAGTGAAGGGCTTGGAAAAATCGGGCATAGCTAGAACATGTGTAGTACACATAGCTAGTTTTAGTTTGTCAAATGCACACTGAGTAGCATGTGTCCATGTAAAAGCATCCTTTTTCAATAGAGCATTTAATGGAGCTGCAATCTTCCCATAATCCTTGACAAACTTGCGGTAGTATCTAGTCAATCCCAAAAAACCACAAAGGCTCTTAAGTGTCTGAGGATGCAGCCAATTGTTCATGGCATCGATTTTGGCAGGATCCACGGGAACCCCTTGTGCTGAGATAATGTGCTCGAGATACTCAACTTCCTTCTGTCCAAAAACACATTTAGATTGCTTGGCGTGGAGATGATGGTCAAAGAAAAGTTGCATGACAAGATCCAGATGTTGGAGATGTTCATCCCATGTTTTACTGTAGATGAGGATATCATCAAAGAATACCAGAATGAATTTTCGCAAGTAGGGCCGAAATATTTTATTCATTAGGCCTGGAATGTGGAAGGAGCATTAGTGAGGCCAAGGGGCATGACCAAAAACTCATAATGGCCATCATGTGTGTGGAAAGCTGTTTTAGGGATATCATCCTCATGAACCCGAATTTGATGATACCCAAAACGAAGATCCAACTTGGAGAAAAATTGAGCCCCATGAAGCTCATCAAGAATCTCATCAACAATAGGAATTGGAAACTTACCCTTGATGGTGAGGTGATTAAGTGCTCAGAAGTCAATGCAGAGGCGCCATGACCCATCTTTTTTGCAGACAAGAAGAACTAGAGAAGAAAAGGAACTAGTGCTTGGGCGAATAATACCTTGCTTCAATAAGTCCCGAATGAGCATTTCAATCTCTGTTTTTTGGTGAAATGGGTAGCGATAGGGCCTGATGTTGGGAGGAACGCTTCCAGGAAGGAGCTGGATACAATGGTCTTCTAGCCTTGAAGGTGGCAATCCCATTGGTTCAACAAAGACACATGTATATCGATCCATAATTGGTTGTAGATCCAGAGGAGTAGTGAAGACCGCTAATGGTTGCATCTGAATGGAATGGATCTGAGCGATGACACCATGTGAATTCTTCTTGAGGATTTTTTCCATGCGATGTGAACTAATGATGCCGAGAGACCCTGGTTGTAATCCTGTCAATGTGTGTTTTTGTCCATTGAGGGAAAACTGCATCCAAAGTTCAGCAAAATCCCATAAGATAGGGCCAAGTGTGCGTAGCCATTGAGCGCCCAAAACCACATCACATCCGCCTAAGGTCAAGGAAAACATGTCAGAGCACAAGGTATAATCTCCCATAGAGATACGCACATTTCGACACTTCCCTTTGCAAGGTAAGGTGCCCCCATTGGCAACCATGACTTCAAAGTTGGAGCAAGGATGGATAAAACAATCATCTTGTTTGGCGATCCGAGGGTCAATGAAATTATGAGTGCTACCAGAATCAATGAGTATTGTAAGAGGAAGCTTCTTGAAGTAACCCCAGACGTGCATTGTTTGGGGGGTGGTGATTCCAGCTAAAGCATGGAGAGATATCTCTAGTTGGTCATCCTGAGATGGAGGGTCAATAGGCGGTTCCTGAATGTCGACCTGAGCATCCATTGTTTCTGGATCTTCGTCACCAATTTCAGAGATAGGCAAAGAATCCACATCCAAGAGATAGAGCTTTTGCTGAACACATCTATGTCCCCGAGTGAATTTCTCATCACAATTATAGCAAAGCCCCTTTTCTCTATGTGCTTGCATATCTGTTTCAGACAAATGCTTGATAGGAGTTGGTCGAGGAGCCTACAGTATGGGTGGTTGTTGAGAACCCATATTTTGGAAGGGAACAAAAGTGAGCTTGGAGCGTTGTTGGGCTGCAATCTTGTCTTCTGCCAACTTAGCCAACCCTAGGGCTTCCATCATTGTGGTGGGATAGAACATTTTCACCTCAAAGCAGATGGCATCCTTTAGACCACTGATAAAACAACTTTGGTAAAAGTCATCAGACAATACTTCAGTGTGGTTGGCTAGTTTCTCAAATTCAGTTTGATACTCTCTCACAGTGCCAATTTGGCGAAGTTTAGTGAGGGATCCTGTGAAGTCATCAAAAGCACTAGGACCAAATCGTTGCAAAAGGAGCTGGCAAAAGTCTGGCCATTTTGGCTCTTCATGAGCCTTGATGTACCAACGGTACCATTGAAGAGCTTCATGTTCCAAATGAAAGGATGTAAGTGGAACTTTGTTGACATCAAAAGTATTATGCAGACTGAAATAATGTTCTGCACGATAGATCCATCCAGTTGGATCAGTACCATTGAAGCAAGGAAAATCAATCTTCGGACCATGAAAATTGATGGAAGAAGAGAACCCATTGTTTGATGAAGACTCAAACTGCCGTTTGTTGTTCATAGCTGAATGTTCAAGATGGAGGCCGAGAAATTTTTCATCCAGATCCTGGAGTTTGGCTTGGATGGCTGCAAGTGCTTCTTCCATGGTTTTTGCGCCTACATGAGTGACAACCGTAACCAGGAGTTTTTTTTTTGGTTGACTGGGTAGAAAAACAAAAATTTGGATTTGGGAAAAAATCTAAAGGGTAATTGGGGTTTGACTAGGTTTTGGACATTGTCAAATAGACAAGGAAGCAAAAAATGAGGATTTCAGAAGCGGGGTGAAAGAATGGGAAAATTTGGCAGAGGGGGACAAAGAAGCAGAATTCAGAAAGGAACTCTGTGGTAAAATTTGAAGGTGATTGGGTGAAATCTGAGGAAGTTATAACAAACCCTAAAAATAGACAAATGTGGGATTTCGGGCTTTAGGAAGTGGAATTGGGGATAGGGTCCTCAGGAATGAAATATGTAGAATGGGATGACAGGGGTTCCCCGAAAATTTCAAGGGAAACAGAGTGAAAACAAGGGAGATATGGAGAAAAAACTATTTTTTTCCAGTCTGAAGCGGCTACGGCTCGGAAGGGATCTGAAACAGATAGATCTGCAATGGCCCGGAAGTGAGCGGAAACAGAGGGATCTGAAACAACGTTGAATGGATTAAAAACGGCTGGACCTGGAACGGCTTTCAGAATGGATCTGAACGACTAGATCTAAAACGGCGCAGCAGTAATTGACAACAGTTCAACTGAAAATAGATATGGACCCCAGGTATGTGCGACTTCCTAATAGTTTAGGGGTTTCACTCGACCACCAATGCTGTCTGACAGCTTGCCTATTGGGGCAGTACCCCTCACTCCACGGCTCAGGTAAAACTAATAACCACTTTGCCACAAATGACAGCTCTTGGTTTACCTCATGGGTGGGAACTAGTCAATCAGGTAGGGGTCGTTGCCCTTTTCGCTGGCAGGTCCTCTCAATGGGCCAGCTACTTCGGGGTTCCTATGGTACTCCTCACAATGAGTTTTAGGGCTTATGCCCAAGTACTTCCCATATTTAAGTAGATAGGGATTATTCCCAAATCCAAACCTGCAACAGATGTGAAAAAAATTTGGCAGAAATTTCACCCAGCAAGCCCAAGAAAGTGCTCTGATACCAGATGTGAAGCACCTGCAACAATTAATTAATAAGAATATGCGAAATAATAGAAATGACAGAACTCATAATCACTTTTATATTGATCACAGGCCACTTCGAGGGGGAAACCTCCTTTGAGCAAGCTCAATACAAATAACTTCACGGTGCCTTCATAGGTCTCAACACACACTTATATACTAAGTCTAGGCGCCAATACTATGGGTCAAAACCATGGGCCACTACCAACTATGGATCAACAATACTACGGGCGACTTACAAATCATATGCGCCAACAACAATAACACAAACTATTGATCAACAAATACTACGGGACAACTTACAAAGCATATGCGTCCAACAACAATATACTAACAAAGTAAAGACATGGGTTCCTAACAAGCATGCATCAGGACGATGCAGTGGTGATGATCAGGATGATCATTGTACATCAAGATGATGTATGGTGAGTATCAAGTTGATACTCTGTGGCCGTGGACAGGTTGTGCAGATGAGCATGTAAGTTGACCTGGGAGATCCGACAGGTAGAGCTGTGTGCTCGTAACAACCTAGGATGCTCTTTCGAGGCATTACTCTGGGAGGACATATAATAGCACCCTGAGAGATCCGACAGGTAGAGCTGTGTGCTCGTGACATCCTGGGATGCTCTTTCGAGGTTTTTTCCTATGGCATGTAATGTTGCCTTGGGAGATCCGATAGGTAGATCTGTGTGCTCGTAAAATCCTGGGATGCTCTTGCAAGGTTTTTCCATGACCACATGTAATGTGTCCTTGGGAGATCCGACAGGTAGAGGTGTGTGCTCGTAACAACTTGGGATGCTCTTGCAAGGTTTTGTGGTGAGACCACATGTAATATGCTCCTGTGAGATCCGACAGGTAGAGTTGTGTGCTTGTAACAGCCTAGGATGCTACAGCCAGGTTTTGTGGTGGGGTCACATGTAATATGCTCCTGGGAGATCCGACAGGTAGAGCTGTGTGCTCCTAACATCTTAGGATGCTACAACCAGGTTTTGTGACGCACGTAATAAGTCCTGAGGATTCCACAGTATAGCCAGTGATGATGAAGACCTACAGGTGGTAGGCCTACATCTAGTATGAAAAAGGACTGGCTCTGTAGAACTTCCTATGACCAGTAGATCGGAGATTGATTGAGATAGCAGCAGCAGTGACGATGACGATGATTCGAGGACAATGATTCGTTGATGATGATCCAGAGAAGAAGAGTTGTGCTAGCAGATCTGTGTCAAGAAATACCTTCCTAGTTAAGAGGGAGTGTTGATGTATATGTAACTTCGGAATGTATTTCACCCACGTATATTGTATTCCTATAGAGATGTTATTATTTTTCTATATAGAAGTGTTTGTATTCCTATAGATATGTTATTATTTTTCTATATAGAAGTGTTTGTATTCCTATAGAGATGTTATTATTCCTCTATACGGAAGTGTCGTCATTTATATTGTAAGTGTCGTAACTTATACTTGATGGGTTATTAGACCACCTTGATGGGGTCGGCCTTGTATGAGTCACGTGGGTAAAAGGGTTATTAGACCACCAAGTGTAGGGTCGACTCGGATTAATCTAACCATGGTTCATTAGATTGAGTTAGACAAGTCGGCCATGTTAGTTTATTGGGTAGGATGGGACAAGTATAAATAGAGATTGGGAGATCTCTATTTGATCATCTCATTACTCACTCTTCCATCACTTGGAAAGTGGCGCACATGTGAGGAGGAGGATCAGCTGCTAGGAGAAGACTATCTCTTGTACTTTGGTTGTATCATTGCTCTATCTATCTCTGAGGAAGTTGCGGGGTTTTTCACCTTCTTGGTTTTCCCCGATGAAACTCTGTGTCTCTTGTGTGCATGTATTATTGTGTCCATGATTGATATGTTGTAGATATCATCTGTACATGTTATTCTCTCAGTTAAGATCCTAGATCAGATTGAAATTTCTAAAAAAAACTAACAATGGTAAGGAAGGAGAATGAACACAGTTATCATGGCTATCGTTGGAGCAAGTGCTTGATCACTTTTCGATCAATATTTACTTTTCTATTAAGAAGCGATACATGGAGATTCATGATGGTAAGTGAGATGCTAGATCACTTCCTCTTTCGTTGGGTTTGTAAGGGTTAATCCATTTGTCTCGAATGTCTCCACTGGTATTTACATAGAGATAAATGTACTGCTCAAAATCCCCAAAAATCATAGGAGAAAAGCTTGCCTCATGATTGGATATCATTAACAATGTTTGTAAGAATCATGACCGACTGAGCTTTCCATTTGGCCCATGAATTAGGATTCAAAGGGAATAGGTAACTTAAATCATTCCTATAAAAATAAAAAGTTTGAATGGGACTCACTCTTGATCCTTTCTCAAGTTTCTTCCATTATTGAGTTCGAACCTTGCTCAGGTTGTTTCCACCATCACTTTCGACCCCTGCTTATGATACTTTCACCCTTTCTTTCCCTATTCATTCATAGGGTATATCATACCCTCTTCAAACTCTAGATGCTCCTCCTGAGCAAAGGAAGGACACATCCACCCCAACACCACCGGTCCACCACCCACCTGCATAGGTGCACCTCGCCATTAGAGACAAAAAAGGCACATCCCCTAATGATTATTTCCTCCAAGGGATTATGTCTCTCCTCTCATTCACAAAGCCGAGTGGCCAAAAACATATATAAAGGGCTTCCTTTCCTTAGTGGAGCTCAAAACTTGTTGGGTTGTCCCCGTAGTTGAATAATTTTTCAGGTATGTGCAACATGAGAATAGTTTTTTGTTGTGTTATTTTATAGGTATTTATTTGTTTCTTCTTGGAAAATAGTGAAGTTTGTTATTAAAGTGATTCAAGATAATAGTTTTTTGTATTCATGGACATAGATTCACTCCCTCTTTAGTATTTATCAATCTCTATATTCATTGGACATTACATCTATATTGTATTTCATTTTCATCCAACCTTTGATTTTTTGATTAGAAATTTTATTACTTGTCAATTCAATCTTCATATTGTTAAATGTTTTTTATGTTTATGACATTTTTTCCATTTTTAAGTTATTTGAGCTACACATTACTTATTAAAAACTATAAAGTGATTTGAGCTACACATTGTTTATTAAAAAATATAAAGTAGAAGGATCAAAATTTTGTCACTATATTGAGGAATTCAATTACATTACTTTTAATATAATATACAATAAAATTTTAATAGATTATTATATTTTTAAATAAAATAAATAGTTTATTTTAACATGGTAGCATTAAAGTGTTGAATATATCATATCCCTTCAACGTGAAATAGGACCCACCCTTCAAAATTTTCAAATTTGATGCATGGTGCCCATCAAATTTAACCCGTCACGAGAATCATGACCGTGTATCCTAACTTCATTCCCACATAAACATATGCATGGAAAAACAATTACAACGCACTCAACTTGTAAAACAATTGGGCGTGGGATAACTGGCACTCAAATCACTTTGTTTTCCAGGGATTTGTTCCTTAGATTTGATTATAAAAATTAGTAGAATTGTAGTTTTATTTTATTTACTACGGAACTATGTTATGGAACTGTGCTCTTAAAGGTTTTGGCTCATTTTAAGATATTGTCAAAATTCCAAAAAAAATAATGAGAAAAAATAAAACTATGCCTCGCTGAAAAATTTTCCATCCCAAAAGAAAAGCGATTTGAATGCCAGTTATCACACGCCAAACAATTGTATTTCAAACACGATTTAAAAAATAAATAAAAATTATATAGCAGTTAAGTCAAAACTTCTTTGTGATAGTACGTTAAAGAACATGTGTATTGTGCTTGTTATTTGCGTCATCACGATCTCTTGAAACCACGTCATCGATTCGGCTACCATTTCTCTCCTTGGGTTTGTGAATTCCTGATAATTGAGCAGGAGCTGCAAGCTCTTCCAGCCTGCGTATCTGACCGATTCTCAAGCCATTTCGCTGCCTAAATCTTCTATCCGCTATGGATTCTCCCACGCCCTTCGGTGCTGAGAATTTGACGACCAGCACCAGAGAGTTCAAGCACCATGTGGTGATGTTCCCATTCATGTCGCAGGGCCACATTATCCCCTTCTTGGAGCTCGCCAAGCTGCTTGCCAAACGAACCGGATTCGCCATCACGATAGCCAGTACGCCTCTCAACATCCGAAACCTGAGACCCAAGATCGATTCCGCTGGCGCCGATCTGGATATCCGCCTGGCGGAGCTGCCCTTCTCCAGCGCCGACCACGGTCTTCCTCCTCAAACAGAAAACACGGACTCCCTTCCTTACCGTCTTTTCATTCGTTTCATGGAAGCCTCGGAGCTTCTGGAACCCCATTTCGAGCTTCTCATCCGCCGGATCTCTCAAGAAGACGGCGGACGCTTGCCGCTGTGCATCATCAGCGACATGTTCTTGGGATGGACGCTGGACGTGGGGAACAGGTTGGGAATTCCCAGGATTCAGTTCTGCACTTCCGGGGCTTTTGGCACCTCCGTCTATTACTCCCTCTTGACTCATCTGCCTCATACCAAGACCCACGCCGACGACTTTGTTCTGCCCGACATGCCGCACGTTACATTGCAGCGATCTCAGCTTCCCCCAGTCATAAAAATGGCCACAGGATCCGATCCCTGGCCCTTGTTCATCAATCGCCAGATATCTCGCAATGTTCGTAGTTGGGGATCGATATATAATACGTTCGAAGAGCTGGAGCATAGCAGTCTCCAACACATAAGAAGATCCACCGGCAGGCCGGTTTGGGCAGTCGGTCCGATCCTACCCTCTTCGTTGCTCTCTTCATCTCCTTCAAATACAAAGCTCGATTCGGATTTTCTACTGCGGGTCAACCAGGCAGAGGCAGAATCTGCAAGGGCATGCTTGCAGTGGCTCGATTCACAGGCGCCCTCCACAGTGCTCTACATTTCGTTTGGAAGCCAGAATTTGATATCCTTGTCACACATGACGGAGCTGGCTCTAGGGCTTGAATCGAGCCAACAACCTTTCATTTGGGTTGTCAGGCCGCCGCTGGAGGCCCCAGAGAATTCAGAGTTCTCGGCTGAGTTTTTACCCGAGGGATTCGAAGAGCGAGTGAAGGAAAATAATCGAGGGTTGCTGATCAGAAAATGGGCGCCTCAGCTGCTGATTCTGTCCCATCCTTCGACCGGAGGTTTCCTCAGCCATTGTGGATGGAATTCGGTGCTGGAAAGCCTGAGCCAAGGGGTGCCTATAATCGGGTGGCCCATGTCAGCCGACCAGTTCGCGAATTCGAAGGCGTTGGAGGAGGACGTGGGGGTGTGCATCGAGATGTGGAGAGGAAAACAAGGAGAGCTGAAACGGGAGACGGTGGAGAGAAGAGTAAGGATGGTGATGTAGGAAGAGAAAGGCAATGAAATGAGAAAGAGAGCCACGGAGAAAAGAGAAGCGGCCATGAAAGCTGTGAGCGAAGATGAAAATGGAGGGAAGAAAGGGTCATCTGTCTCCGACGTGGATGACATGATAAGAGAGCTTATATTAGGATACAAGCTGGCTTAGACTTGTGTTGTTTATCCAGCGTATCTTTCTCGTTCAGTCCCAAATTTGCTTTTTTTGTTGTTGTTGCATAGATCGAATCATAAGATTTTATTTCCTTTGTATGGCTATTGACCATGTGACCCATGACCCATTTGCTGGGTAACTAAAATGTAATGTGATCTATGTTTGTTTTCCCATAATGAAAGTGTTGTTTGATGGTGCTACTTTTATCCAATTGTAAAAAAACCATTAATTTGATATTCAAGCAGAATTAAAGTTAAAACGCTATTACAATTTGTCCAATTTGTCTAAGACCCAGACCGCAAAGTTAGATTGAACCAACTCTATAAAGAGCTACAAAGAGAGCCTTATCTACAATCTCTAAGTTGAGAATACTACAAAATGTTACTAAAGATGCTAAAACAACTTAAGAGAGACAAAAAAATCACTAAAAGATGCTTATACAACTTAAGAGAGCCAAAGCTAATCAAAACAAAATCAAAGAACCCTTCATAAAGAAGAAACCCTTCACTATTGCACACAACTTTCTTGGAGAGCTCGTCCGCCAAAGTATTAAGTTCCATGTAGATGTGAGAAATGTGGAACCCGCTAAAACTTCTAATCAACAGTGTTGCACCAATGTTCCATAATAGAAACTTGGAGGGAGGAAGTACCTTTTGCCTAATCCACAATAATCCCAATCACCATATACTTGAATCTCCTTTATATTTTTCCAAGTGGTAAAGGTTAGCTAAGTTGAGAATACTACAAAATGTTACTAAAGATGCTAAAACAACTTAAGAGAGACAAAAAAATCACTAAAAGATGCTTATACGACTTAAGAGAGCCAAAGCTAATCAAAACAAAATCAAAGAACCCTTCATAAAGGAGAAGCCCTTCAGTATTGCACACAACTTTCTTGGAGAGCTCGTTCGCCAAAGTATTAAGTTCCATGTAGATGTGAGAAATGTGGAACCCCCTAAAACTGCTAATCAACAGTGTTGCACCAATGTTCCATAATAGAAACTTGGAGGGAGGAAGTACCTTTTGCCTAATCCACAATAATCCCAGTCACCATATACTTGAATCTCCTTTATATTTTTCTAAGTGGTAAACGTTAATAGACCCCATAGTGCTGATAGTTCAACTTTGGTGTTTGTCCCTGCACCAGTACTCATCCTTAGTAAAAAAAGATGATTCGAGTCAATTTGAAGGATCATGCCCCCTCCACACATCTCATTGTTGGAGGCACCATAAAAAAAACCACAAGGCATGTCTGGACTGGTGATAGGAGCCTCAAGGTATCGAGACTTTTTCATTAAGGGTGCTTTGCAGTATTCCCTGAACAAACTCAAACACTTAATGACCACTTGTATTAGAGATTGATAGTGACCTTCAAAAACCAAGGAATTATGGGCCCTCCATATACCCCACATGATAAAAAAGGGCGGAATTTTGTAAAAGGGATGAACTGAAAACCAACATACCAAGTTTTCCTCTAGGGAGGGACGATTCTGGCTAAAATTAATCTGCAATTTTTCAATAATCAGGCCTAAACCTCATGACAAAAAACACACTCCACAAATAGATGAGTTATGTTCTCCTCAATAGATTTACATAAAATGCAAAAGTTAGGGCCAGTAAATCCCTTCTTCATCAAGTTGGCATAAGTCAAGATTTCAGCAGATTGACTTCCATACCTGAAGCAAGAAAGAAAGAGGCTTAACAATGTTATTGTACATGCTCCATTCCTTTTCAAAAACTTCCCCAAACAAAAGGACATCGTCAACAAAAAGTAAGTGGGTGATATTATGAGATTGAGTAGTATTGATACCTTCTAGCTTATTTTCCTGCTTGACTTTACCAATGAGTCTACTGAAGCCTTCTATCACCAATAGAAAGAACAGAGGAGATAAAGGGAATCCTTGCCTAAGTCCTCTGGAGCTACCAAAAAACTTGGAAGTGGATCCATTGGTAAGAACAATAAACTAAGTAGTGGTGATGTAGGACATTGTCCAATCTGTCACTAATAGGGGAAGTGCAATTTGGAGTACTAACCTGAGGCAAACCCAGTCCACTCTATCATAGGCCTTATTTAGGTCCATCTTTAAAATTAAGGCCTTAATATTCTTAATTTTAATTGAGTAGAGACACTCTTGATCCACCCCTATGGAATCCATGATTTTCCTATTTGAAATGAATCCAAATTGCTCCTTAGAAATGTTTGTGGCCAGAATAGGCTTCATCTATTAGAAATAACCTTTACAATAATTTTATACACTAGATTGTAAAGTGAAATCGGTCTATAATCATTGAAGGACTCAGGCTTGGAGCACTTGGGTATAAGGGCAATAAAATTTGAGTTCAAGCCCCTAGACACATACCCTTTGGTCCTAGATTCCTCCACAACATCCAAAGTGTCTTGACCAACAATGTCAAAGAAGTGGGAAAAAAATTCCATAGTCCATCCATCTGGACCTGGACTTTTATCCCTGGAGAAGTTTCTCAAGATCTTCTCAATTTCCCCCAATGTCACCTCTTGGCCCATATGTAGCCCTTCTTCCTCTGAAAAAAACCTTGGAAATTGTTGAATGACCTATATCTAAGCTTCAATATTGTGTACACCCGGATTCTTAAATATTTCACCAAAGTGATTGACAGCTCACGCCTCCAAATATTCCTGAGAGCTTAACTCAATCCCACTAGCGATTTTCAAATCCCATATAGCATTCACAACCTTGCGGTGGCTAGCATGCTTGTGGAAGAATTTTGAATTACAGTCACCTTGTTTAATCCAGGTGGCTCTACTTTTCTGCCTCCAGGTCTCTAATTCAATAGAGAGGGTTTTACTTTTCCTTGCTTCCAAACTCAACAATCTCCTTCTCCTATAAGGAGAAGCACTCATTAGTATTTCCAGAAAATAAAGTACTAATCTTCTCTTTAATTGAGAATAATTATGCTCTAAGACTAGCTTTCTTCCTTTTTTCCCAATTGAGCACTAACTTTCTCAGATTTTTAAGCTTCCACAACAAGTTGTGCATGGAAGTATCATGTGAACCATGCTTAGAAGTCAACTAGAAATTTCTCATTAACTTGTTAAAGTCCTCATCTTCCAACTAGACTGGATTAAATTTGAAGGGAGAATGCACAGAGCTGGGATCCATCTCAACTTGGAGAAAAATAGGGACATGGTCTAAAATCCCCGAGCTATGGTTCCAATATCTATACTTGAATAAGAGTTTCGTCAAACTTTCAAAATTGAAAATCTGTCGAGCCTTTTGGATAAAGCAAACTCCCCCACTCTTAAGTTTCTCCAAGTTGGAGTAAGAGTAACAAGGTCCACATCAATTAAGTATGATCTTGAAAAAATTGCACAAAATGGTTCGAGAGGTGGTCTAATTTGGCAGTAGCACCCTAAAATTTATTAGATATTAAGGTCAAGTTTAGGTCCCCCCCCTACAATAAAAAATGGAGCCTTCAAGAGACCACTCCTACCCATTGAAACCCAAAACTCTTGCCTATTTCCATAAGGTCCATAAAGTTAAGAATAACCACCTCCTCCTCTATTCCTCCGAGTCTCCTTTCCATCATAATTCCTGTGATATAATGGAATGGTTTCATGTTAGCAACCAAATGGTTCCAGGTGACAAGCAATCTCCTCGAATGACCAATCACATCAATGGCACTGCATTCCCAGCCAGGAAATAATTTTAGGAAAATATCACATGCTTTATCTGCTTGACAAAGTGTTTCTTGGATCAAGACCATATCAGGTTTTATTTGCTCAAAAATCCTTTTGAGGGCACAAAATTGATCGGATCCCCCCACCCCCCCTAATATTAAAGGAGACTAGAATCATTTATCGTGGAAGTGGCCTACTCGAATCTAAGGGGCCAAAAGGTGGAAGCAATCAAATAGCTATCAGATCCTTGAAGCCTAATTGACAGTGGTACATAAGGGAGATCCTCCAAACCTTTAGTAATAGAAGATCTCGACCTAGCCCCCCCAAGACCCTTCTTTTTCTAGATGGTTGCATTCTGAAAATGGATCTAGTTAATCGAGGACACACCTTCCTTGGTAGGATTAGCTGAGAATATAGCCAGTGGCTTATTAATCCAAACATCTTTAGAGGATAGCAAAGAGGATCTCCTCATAGTATCCAGAGAATTTTGCACTTCACCTGAGGTCCCCCTTTCCAATTCCATCGCCCTAGGAGGATAATGGACATTATCCTTTTGAGAGGATACCCCCGCTTCTTCCTGATAGACATCACTCAAATCTACATTGTTCAGGGTGTCATCAATAGGACCCGAATTATTTACCAAGGTAAAATATTGGGAGGGGATTTCTCCCTCCGCTTGCGATTGAACAAAGGGTATCTCAGAACCCAACAATGGTCGTAATGACCCGTCTCCATCATTCTTATCCGAATGAGAAACCCCATCTGCCATGGGTAAGAGTTGAGGAAAACCCCCCCACTGGATTTAGGGAAGGACGAACAAAGTTATCAATGTATGGCTCCACTAAAACACAAGACAGGTTGGGAGCAAGGTGACCCAATTTGACTAATGGGCCATGCAGAACGGTAATACAATTATATTTTGTGCCTGAACTAAACCCCTCCCACATCAAACCCGCCTGAAATATTGGCGATAGACTGATTCACCCCCCAAGGGTCATTCGAGTTCAAGGTAGAAACCCTAACTAACGAGTTCAACCAATATTGTTCTTCAATTGCCTTAACAATGCCTTTGTCCAAGGGAGATAAAGAGTTTAACATAGAAAGAGCATGGAGTTTGAGCTTACCTATAAAGGATTGCCGACGTTCATGTTGAATCTCACCAAGAGAACCAATTGGGTGTCCCTTCATAACCGACGGACCATCTCTGGATGTCCTATTCAGAGCTTCCAACTATTGAAATCCCTTTGAATCCTTGGCCTAAGAATGGAGAAGTTCAAGAGTCTGCCTCAGGAAGTTACGTTTTAGATGCTTCGTCTCACAACATCATAAACAATGAACGAAATGTTCTTGTAATCAAGATTTTGAATGAAGGAATCATCCCCCCAACTGAACTCCATCTTCAAAGGCAGACCCTTGGACACATCAGCTTCCACAAGGATCTCAAAAACCCTCTTGTCCTCCCCATACAACATATATTTTTCCATATGAAAAAATCTCCCAATCTTGTTGGCCAGTGTCTTAAAGACATTCGACAGCCATAACTAGATCAAAAACCAAAGCAACAAACACCATAGATCTGTTTGGTCACGTGATATTTTTATGGGTTGAAAGCCGGATGCCAGCGAACCAGAACGAGAGGGCCCTTTCCGATGATCTAGGGTTGCGCCAAGATACAATCACTATCCTCCAAAGACAAAAAATGGAAGCAGGACCAACCATTTACGAGGATACTCAGCTTGGGGGAATAGTTGACCAAGGCCTGCAAGTGGACATGAATCCATTCCATGGACTCCAGCCTGTTCATGGATACATATTCAAGTCTCCCCACTAGGGAGGGTTGTGCTAACCAATCCACACGGTCCATAGTGATGTCTCTCCCCACCATCATACAAAGTTTCTCTTCAACAATCTTGAAGGTTTTCCGTGTTCGGTGCACCTTTTCCTTCCTTCCTGTAATACGCCTACTTTTCACACTCTTGCTCCCCCTTACTGTGCCCTTGGAATAAAATCCTGCATCAACAGGGATTGTCCCCTTTGAATTCGGTCTTTACCACCATTGTTAGCCAAGCTAGATTTTTCCACTGCCTAATGTTGGAGAGACAAGGTTCTGAGCACTCTTACACAATATTGTAATTGGAGGCAAGGCTTGAGAAAACAAAAAAAATTTGGGTTTAACCCAAGGCTGGAAGATTCCCCAAACTTTCGTGTTGTTTGTCCTTCAACGACCAGATGTAATCCCCATAAATGGTTGCCTGGGGTTGACCCTCTTGCCAAACCTCAATTCTTGATGGAACCAAGGCCTTGCGTTCCGATGTCATGTGACTTCGACACCAATCACAAAAGTCTTCATCAACAAAATAAAATACCGTGAGTCAGTGTCTCTTCGCTGTTTGAATCTAGACAGACTACCAATTCCCCTTCCAAATCCTTTAGCGATGATGGCGAGCTAATCCCATCACTTTCTTGACTGGAAGACCCTTATTGTTATGCATAGATTTGGAGAAAAAAATGATGAATAATGGTAATGAAAATTTTATTATGATGTTTTGGAAAGGTTTGAAATTAAATTATTTGATTTTTTAATAATCATCAATTTTTAATATTTTAATTATTTAATTTATAATATATTAAAAGTTATTTTAAAATATTAAAAATATATTTATGATTTGATATTCCATTTATAAATACATGATACATAATATAATATGTTTATCTTAAAATAATATAAAAGATAAATAGTTTTTAACATTATTTTAAGTCTCAATAAAAGTCAGTTGTAACCTAAAGAGGGTAGTAGTAGTATAAAGATGTTAATTCTAACTAATTAGAGAGAATAAAAGGTTATTCTCCAAAATATTAATAGTATGAAAAATATCATCACATCATATTTAAATTTAAAAAAAATTATGATGTAACGATTGAAATTTTTTTAAATGTTGATGTGGAAATAATGTATTGTCTTCATATCCTAAAGGATATATTATAAAAACACTATGCATGTGTTGACATTAAGTTTAAGTTTCTTCAATATATCATAACGTGTTAACTTTCTAAAACAAAACAAATTTAAAATTCTTTTTTATTATATAAACAAAATGTGAAAACAGATTTAGAAATCTATTTTATTATATCAATGGTACAGTAAATAAATTAATTCAATTTTTTTTTAATCATATAAAACCAAAATTAATATTAATAAACATTAATCATATTAATATTAACATTAAAGATACTCCTTACATGGTGGCCTTGATTTTCACAATATTTATATTATTTACACACTTACACTAAAACCAACAAATGTCTATTTTAAAATTTGATTTTACAGAAGGGGAATTGTGACATCGAATTAAATCAAAGATTTTGAGAATGATTGCTTATAGTCAGTTTATATTCAATATTTGGTGACAAATCGGTTTACATTTAAATTATAATAGATCTATTTTATTTTAAAAATCGTAACATTATTATATTTAAATACATTGCGCAAAGTATTAAAGTCAAAATTTAATAAGTCATGTCGTATAAGATGGAAAGTATGATTAAAAAGTCAAAGCTTTTAATAATATAATAATATATCAAAATTGCATTGGATAGAATCAGATTTTCAAAGAAAGTGACTCTCGTAAGCATCTACAATGCAATCTTTGATACCTCTTCGATTTGAAGATTCGATTAATCTTTAATCTTGGGCTAGGGCATTTCAAAGATTTTTTAGTGTCTCTAGGACCAAATTTTTCATCGTGTTTATTTTCAGAGGCTTGGAATTTCAGTGACTCTTTTGGGTAGTTGTCGGATACTTCGAATCTTAGGATGGATGAAACGTTCCGTAGTAGTTTCTTTAAACTGGTCCCATAAGTTAAGAAAGCGAAAAGATCAAGAACTAACTAGAATAGAGGAAGAATTGGAGGGTTGGATTGCAATGGAAGGGGCATGTTTTTTATCTGAAAATTCAAGATTTATTTTCTTAGAGTTAGAGAAGAAGAAGAGGGGATTCTAGTGTTTCAGGTAGCTGAATGGAGACTCAAAAGCATAGCTCTATGGCTAATCAAAGGGGATGAGAATACCAAAATTTTCTACCATTATGTTAACCACAGAAAAAACATTAATACTATTTGGAAAATCAACAATGATTGTAGAAAGGAAGTTAACTATTTTGAATGCATTGCAGAAGCAAGGACTAATCATTTTGTCAGGGTTTTCAAATCCGAAGGATATGATAATATAGCTGAAGTGGTAAGAATTGATTAGTTATTCCCAAAAATTCCAGATGATGAAGACAATGAAAATCTAATGAAGGAAGTAACGAGCAACGCGATTGAGGATGTCTTACACATGCTCAAAAAGGAAAAAAGTCCAGGTCTAGATGGATTTGTAATCAAATTCTAATATGGCCTATATGAGGTCTTGGGTCAAGATTTGCTATGAGTTGTAGAGGATTCTAGATAGAATGGGAAAATGGTAGCAACTTTCAATGCTAGTTTTCTCGTGCTCATACCGAATACTAATAACCTTGCTTCAAAATTTTCAACCGATTGCTCTATGTAATACTATCTATAAGATACTAGAGAAAATCAATAGCTAATCAAATTAAACCTATTCTTGCTTCTAGTATTGATGATGAGCAATTTGGTTTTTTTCCAGGTAGATAGGTTCACTATGCAATCGGTTTGGCTCATGAGGGTTTACATTCTATAAGATCCAAAAATGTTAAATCAATGGTTATTAAAATCGACCTATTGAAGGCCTATGATAGGGTTAGTTAGATCTATATGAGAATTGTTTTGACTCAGTTGGGTTTTGGGTCTTCATTTATCAAATGAATCATGTGCTACATCACGGTACTGGTTAATGGAGCAGATTCAAGGTTTTTAAGACCTCGATGTGGTATGAGACAAGGTTGTCCATCAGTTTCACTATTTTTTCTTATAGTAGTAGATGAACTTAGTAGGGCTATCATTTCAGCTAAAGTGGATGGCATATTCAAAGGTCTCAATATAAGGGGAAGTTTTTGGTTATCCCATATTTTGTTCATAGACGAATCCTAATTTTTTGGGAAGCTTTTGGTTATTACAACATGATGGAACTATTCAAGACCTAGAAATGATCTCATATATCCTTAAGTTATTTTGTTCAGGCACTAGCATGATAGCCAACACAGGGAAATCAATCATTGATGGTGAAGGTGTAGAGAAGGAAGTTTGGTTAAGGTATAAGAATCTATTTCCACTCATCACTTTGGACTTGGATAGTGCTATGAATTATCTTGGCTTTTGCTTAAAGCCAATTTCTTATACTAAAAAATATTGGGAATGTATTATTATAAAATGTGAAAAGTGAATCTTTAATTGGATTTTTAGGTGGTTAACAAAGGCGGGGAGATTGGTTCTTGCAAAATCAATTTTAGAGGCTACTCTAGTTCATAGGCTTACTATGCCTTGGATCCCGTGAGGCACTCTGGATTCTATTCAGAAGCTAATTTTTCAGTTTTTCTAGTCAGGAGGATTGGATAAAAAAGGTACAACATGGATTAAATGGAAAGATCTTGCAACCCCTAAATCTCAAGGAGGTTGGGGCTTAAAAAACCCCCAGTCTCTCTCAAAGGAACTAGCAGCAAAGAGTGCTTAGAGGTTGATTAATGGATCAGGCCTTTGGAAAGTTGCACTGATTCATAAATATATAAAACCTCATTTCCTTTTGGTTTGGATCCACAACCCTTCTAAATCCTTTCACAATGTATATGTTTTGTGGAAAGCGATTGTTTCATAATTTCATGTCATTGGTAAAGGCCTTGCTTGGAAGGTGGTTGATGGAAAGTCTATAAGGGTGGGGGAGGATCCTTGGATAGGGAGTGATTATGTTCACTCTTTTCCCTTTAGTATGGTGATGCAACTCCGTTTTAGAGGTTTATATACTCTAAATCGAGTTACTGATCATGGTGTTGACTCAATTATGGGTCAAAGCTAGGATAATGTGGATTTTTTGGATTTTAGAGATGAAGATGCCTATAGATGGAAGGATTACACCAATCAAATTTTGAAATCGAATGAAAGATTTCATCAACAAAAGACAATTTGGTTTGGGATATTGATCCACATGGAATTTATACTCCTAAACTGGGATGTGAATCTGTAATGGCTAATCAATCAACTAATCCAGATTGGTGGTGGTGTTCTATTTGGAAATTTAATTGCCCTCCAAAGGAAAAGATTCTCATGTGGTTAATTCTGTGAAACAAGGTCTTGACATGGGACCATATGAAAAATCAGAATAGATCTGGGCCTGGGAGATGTTACCTTTGTAAAAATGCAGAGGAAACAAACCACCACTTGTTTGTTCACTGTAGGTTCATCATATTGGTTTTAAAGGAGATAGAACAATTGTTGCATATTAAATGTTCCTCGGTAGGCTCCTCTGTCAATGTTTGTCTTTGGAATTGGTGTCATCTTCTAGAGCTTAGTGAATACAAAAGTTTGCCTCTTATTGTTTCCTGGCAAGTTTGGATTGCCATACATGAATGTTTGTTTGCATATTTATTTACCCAACCCTAGATTTGTGCTAGAAGCAATCTAGCCATTCATCATTATTTTCCTGAGGATGTCAAATATCTTGAAAGTCGCCAGGTGATTGAAGAACCAATAAACTGGAATATTCCATGGTCTTATTTTGATGGTGCGACAAAAATCGATCAAAGCTTGTTTGGGGTAGGAGGAGTATTATGCTTATCTAAGTTGGTTGAATTTCAGTTCAGTGTAGGCCTGGGGAAAGGTACAAATAACTATGACAATTATTTTCTCTTAAGCTTTTACTTATTTTGGATGTGGAGAATAATATAAAGTGGATCCAAATTTTTGGTGACTCTAAGATTGTAATTGATTGGATGACGGAAGGGAAGCATTGTCACAATATTTTTCTTGGTCCTTTGTTGGAGGAGATAATATCGCTATAGGGTAAGTTGAAGACTACTAGTTATAGGCATATCTATAGAGAATGGAACAATGAATCCATCTCTCTTGCAAAAGCTGAGACAAGTATGGGAGTGGGAGGATGGAATATTACTGAAATCAAATAGGGATCAAGCTCTAGTTATATACATAACCCCTTTCTATTATGATATATATAGATGCCATGTTTGATTGAAAGAACACTTAATGCTATACTTTTGAAGGCTTCATGTTCTTCTCTGTATGTAGAGAAGTTTTTTAGAACAGTTTGGACCATTTTGGATTTTATACTATATATATATATATAGAAGTAGAGTGTGCATCACACAACTAAGGTTTTTGTATTAATTGGTGTTATAAACAATCAGTTTGGAGCAATGATACGTTATGGGCTTCATGTTTCGCTATTTATAGAGAAGTATTTTTAGAACAATTTGGACCATTTTGGATTTTTGAAAGACATTTGTGAGCCTCCAAGAAGCAATGTGTTGCATCACACAACTAAGGTTAATGTAATAGTTGGTGTTTGATATGGACAATTTATAATGAGATTTTGAGAAATGCAACTTCTTTATATATATAATAAGGTTACGATTTTTTTCTTGTGAAAAAAAAGAGTCAGGACCATGTTTGTAACAAGGCTACATGGTAGCAGTGCATAAGCAGTGGTTTGATCAAAATGTTATTTTCTTGCACTTTTCAAGGATATAATTCAGTAGAACCCGCCAGGGAAAAAATATTATTTATAAATATTATATTCTATTTCGTTGTTAAATAATCTAGATTAAAAAATATTTTATGAAAATAGTAATATCCTACTTCTTAACAATCAATATTATTCAGATTAGTATGAAAAGATTAATGGAATGTGAAGACAAAGTGCTAATACTCAAAAGAAAGAATTTCAAAATACCTAACAGTTAAAAAACACTATAATAAATACACTTCTTAGCATGCCAAATCTATCCAATCATGTGTACGAGGGCGATTGTGAACCCCCCTTGTAGAGTCCTATAGGGGCAGTTTGGAACCCCCCTCGTAGATTCCTATAGGGGCGGTTTGAAACCCCCCTCGCAGATGCCTATAGGGGCGGTTTGGAACCCCCCTCGTAGATTCCTATAGGGGTGGTTTCGAATCCCCCCTCGTATACACCTACGGGGGTGGTTTGAAACCCCCCCCTAAAACTCCATCTTACAAACCTTTGGGGGCGGTTATGAACCCCCCTCATATAAACCTACAGGGGGGGTTTTGAACCCCCCTTGTTGAACATACAATGACAGTTTTGAACACCCCTCATAGTGACATATGAAGGCGGTTTTGAACCCTCATTGTAGCAGCATACAAAAACGGTTTGAAACCCTCCCTATAGCCATAATAAATCATAATAAAATATATTTTATTAAAAATACCAATATTGAAAAATCATTAGGGCATGGAGGAATCGAACCACCAACCTTCTGCTTGTACGGAAGATGCTCTTCCATTGAGCTAGAACCCTTTAAGAATTGGGGAAAGGAGAAATATTAACACCAATATTGCATCATTTGTAATTCTAATAAAAGACAATAAGATCTAAATACAACCATGCTTAAAATCCAATTTATATTTCCAAAGACAACCATGCTTAAAATCACTCATCAGCTACCTACATGCTCATATCTTGTTAAATCAAATCCTACAATCAATGTTGTATTCCAGTATTATGTATGAAATTTTCAAATATATGAGAGCAATAATACAAAACCTTACCAAAAGATCAGCTGTCATAGTTGGCACAATTTGTACAAGTGCAGTTTTCAAATGGAGAGTAATTCAAACATCTAATTATGGTTTCTTCCATGACAAAGGGATGATAGACCTTCGAGGAGAATCATGCTGTATTAAAATAAAGACATCAAATTAGATGAAGATTCATTGAAAATTTGATTGGTTTTATCTTTTATCGCATTTGGAGAGCATGTGTTATCCTCAAGATAGTTGGAATTCACTTTGAAATCATGCTAGAAGTAAATATGCTAAATGGAAGACAAAATACTTATGGTGCATAAGCCAAGCAAGCCCATGCAAGTGATGCCACTTATCCAAAGGCTAAATCTTGGAAGTTATACTCAGGCCATCACATAGGCCGTACAGTCCATAGAATGTTGTATAGGTTCTTGTGATTTTAATAGATCAGATCGATAATTAACAGGATGTATTATTGTATTTTGATACCTATGGCAAAATTTTAGCATGCATGTTTGCTTTATTAGGATAAAATGTCATGTTGTCAGCCTCCTTAAAAAACCCAGTGGCAAATCTAAGTATTTGTTGCATGATTCTCACTACATTTTACCAATTTGTGGCAAAATAGTAGATGTTTGAGTAGATCTAACTATAAAGCAATAGAAATGCCATTAGATAAATATTTTGCCTTCAATTTCCACATATGAAAAGTGAAAATACAGATGCAGTTGATGAATAAAAAGTTAAAACTTGTGGGGAAATGTAAAAGGAATTGAGACACCATCGGCAAATACAAATAAACTATTGGAATGGAAAAGTAGAGATGAAAAAGTTAAAGCCATTATTCATTATTGGCCTTGCTCTATCAAATTTTGAATTGCATCATATACACATAGAAAAATCATCTAAGATAATCTAGGACAATCTGAATAAGCTCTTTGGAGCACAAGTAGTTGATGCAAAGTTCTCTTTGAAACTACAATTATTCAGATTCAACCCAAGACTCCTTTCCATTTCTATTATATTTTCAAAATGGCATTTGAAAGGTTTTGGAAATAAAACCAAGTGCGTATGGAGTAATCATTGATGAAAGTTAAAAAATATTTAAAATTAGAAAAGGAGGCATATGGAAGAGGACCACACAAGTCACTATGCACAAGCTCAAAGGGGGATGAGGCATTCCAAGACGCATGTTTGTCAAAATTGTCTTGATTCTAGAGTTCGTCAACTTTGCAGCTTCTACCGCGAGACGAGTTGCACGGTCTTAGTCAAAATAATTGGCGAGCCACCACAACATCCAACCACATAAACTTCCAGAGATGGAGGACCCGATGAGAAATCCTATTGTTGTTGCTGCTTACCCACTTTACCAAAAGGGAACCTGCCAAGTCCTTTTCCCAAGGATCAATACATGCCCCATATTCCTGCAACCCTTTGATGATTAGAACCCTATTCTAGCCTCTCTATATCCCCACAAAGAAGTAGGGTTTCTTCATCATAATAGACTTCGAAATCAAAATTCTCCATGGTTCGAACACTGTACATGCTCACATAAGTGGCCTTGACTGATTCTTTGTCAACCTTGTCCCTGAGTAGTGTGAGGAACATGGATTTCTCTAGTGGCATCTTGGTTCCATTAATCTCCAGCATGACCACCAAGGTCTTTTGGTGGTGCAGCAAGGTTAGGGAATGTGGGGCTCCTTCTAGAGGGAATGAAAGCACCCATACATGGAAGAGGCAAACCTTGAACCATCCTCGGGCTCTCAATGGGGGCGTGGAAAGCATAATTTTTTACATTGACGTGTGTTTCTCCAGTTGGATTGTTTTTGTTAATGATATTGCGCTATTGATTGTGCTTGTATTTGTGGATGGAGCCAATTACCCTGCAATATAATATCTTACATTTCTTTAGTTATGAGGGATTTATATTTAACGGAATAATTTGAATCAATTAAAAATGGAAAATCGATATTAGTGTTGTAAGAATTGTTTTAAGTTATGAGGGATTTAGATTAAACGAAATAATTTGAATAAATTAAAAATGGAAATCAATATTAGTGTTGTAAGAATTGTTTTAGGATTAGACATATGCCACTATAGTTCATCATCATTCATTACCATTTGCATTCATGTCATGCTGTTACAATCACTCAAATGTCGTCGAAAACAATTGAATGTCATTAGAGTCATTTAAGTGATATTAGTATGTCACTCATATGTGATTACATAAATTTAGGTGCCATTAGCATCAATCAGTGTCTGGAAGTATTATCACATGCATCATCATCATGGACATCAACATTGTTGTCATCATCATCATCAATGTCATATGGTACATCAACATCATCTTCATCATCATCCTCGTTGTCATCGTCATCGTCAACATCAAGTACATCATCAACAAAATCATCGTCATCATTGTCAATATGGTAATTCATACGGCATTAGTGTTCATAATCACTCATCACCATTAACATTCATGGCATGTAATTGTTAGGGTCATTTAGATGTCATTACAGTCATTTCGGTGATAGAAGGGTCATTTAGATGTTGTTACAGACATTTAGGTGCCATTAGGATCAATCAGGATCTAGAAGTGCTACCACATGCATAATCATTGTTGACATCAACATCATCATCAACATCATACAATAAATCAACATCATCATCATCGTCATAGTCATCATCAATATAATTGTGATAATAATGAGCAAGGAACCCTACTTCCTTGCAAGAATGGATGATATAGTCTTATAATTATCAAATCATATCCATAAGCTCCATCATAATTATCATAATGCATCATCATCATCATGTTGTTAGGGTCAATTAGATGCCATTAGGGTCTATCAAATGTTGTTGGTGAAAATCAAATTCCATTAGAGCAATTTAGGTGACATTAAGGTAATTTACCCCACATAAGTTAGGATCAATCGAGATCCAAAAGTGCCATGATTACGGTAATTTAGTTCCACTATGATAAATAAATATCCATAAGTACTATCACATGAATCATGATCATTGACATTGATATCGTCACCATCATAACCATCATCATCAACACCATACATGAGTACATAAACATCATCATCATCATCATTGGCATCTGATCATATATCATCATGGTCATAGTCATTCATCTCAACCTCATTATTATCATCATAATCATCATCATCAACATCCTTTCCATCATGCATCATCAATGTGATCATCCTCATACTTTTACGGTGAGTCAAGTTTCAATAGGGTCACTAAAATGTTGTTAGGGACAGTCAGATGTGACTAGGGTCATCTAGGGGATATTATGGTCACTCTGATGCCATTACGGTGAATTATGTTTCCATTAGGACCAAACAATATCAAATAATGCTATAATAACCTACATCATCATTATTGGCATTGACATCATCGTTGTCATCAACATCCTATTAAATATTGTATAAATCATCATTGCCATATTTATAATTGTCGATATATGTATCAGCATGTCGTTAGGCACACTATAATGTCGTTATCGACCATATGATTTCTTAGGTTTATTTACGATTAATTAGGGTCTCTCAGTTTCCAAAATGGCCATTTAGGTGCTACTTCTGTCAACATGCCTAGCATTATCCCTAGTGCAACATTGGAGTTTTCCTGGCACTTTTTTCTAGCGCAATTCCTTTTGAAGTTCCTGGAGCAATTCCAGGCACTATGCCCTGCGATATGCTTGGCTCTATACCTGGTGCTATATTGGGTGTTTTTCCGGGTGCAATTCATGGTGTAATTCCTTTCAGAATTCCTAGCGCAATTCATGGCATAATTCCTTTCAAAATTCCTAGAGCAATCACTTACTCTATACCTGGCGCTATTTTGGACATTATTTTTTAGGCTATTCTAATCGTTAAATGGGATGTTATTATGGACGTTAATTGGGATGCTAATTGGGATGCTAATTGGGACGTTAATTGGGTTCCTAATTAGCATCCCAATTAACATCTACTTTCAAGAAAGGATGCAAATAATTCCATTAAAAGTGCCATCTCATTGAAAAAGCATCCACTTTGTACAAAAAATGATGAAAAATACACTAAAAGTGATAGTGGGCGCTAAAAAGGGAGCTAAAACAGACGTTAATTCTAGGATTTGTTGCAGTGCATGGACCAAGAATCATACAGTAAATTTATTAACCATGGACCATTATTTAGGTTATGAGAACCACTATTGATTTAAATAACCTATAAATATTAAACCATGGTTGGTTTATTGATTTACATAACCATGGAAAAACCAACAACAACAATGACATCGACGATGGTGAGAAGGATGACCATGACAATCTCACATGTAGGCTAGAGATTCTTATGTGGTAATCTAGGTTAACATGCATGGACCATCAACCCCATGGAAAATTAATATGGCATTAGACCCTAAATTTAGTTCACATGCCATAGTCCAGGCCACGAGAACCATCCTTTGTGTTGCAAATATTGAAATGGCCACCATAAATAATGCCACTAATTAGACATTGACCTAACACAACCAACCCATGTAAATGGCTCATGCACTTGGCACACTTGATCCATGCAATGAATTCATGCACCCAAGAAGCTTCAACCTCTAACCCCCTCACCTCGTAGCTAACCTTAACATCTATCCCCAAATCGAATAACATGATAACTTATAAACCACTTAACCACTAGTACCAACAAAACCAGAACCCCTTGCCCACTAACCCACTAATCCCTTAGGTGCCTCCCTGTTTGACGGATAATCTACCGAGAGTGGACTCAAGGCCTGATCTCCCTAGCTTAAAGAAAGTCTAGAACAGATAGGATAGAACACAAAATACTTTCCTAGATCAAATAGAAGTGCAAATGGAAAGATAGATTGTTTACCTTAAATTTGCAGATCCCTTTCTCCTTCATTGGACCAATGCTCTAGCGCTGCCAGATCTTAAGCAAATAGACGTTGTTGAACATATAACAAACCAAGAATAGTGAAAGCATACATTTCATATGATAGATCTAAGTTAATAGTTAAGGAGGAAAACTCTAAACATCATCAATGCAACAACATTTATGGAAAGCAATTGTATTAACTGTATTGAAGAGTGGAGAGTACAATAGAAAAGAGGATTACAACCATTTCCTTAACGTTGCAAGCTCCTTTCGACAAGCCATGCCAAAGCTCCTAAAGAGAAGTGGATGTCTCCCAAGCTAGAGTGCTAAATCTATTAAGCCTGATTTCACCAGCATAAGAGTACCATAGACTTCCCCCCTTGGAGAGAGGTAGGGCCTCACTTATATAGGGCTAAGTGGATAGGATATGGATGAGGTATGTTGAGATATGGTATGAGAGAGATAGGGGATCCTCCCTAGAGGTTAGTAACTGAAGGCCAGCTCCCCCAATAGGTCAGGGATAGGGATCCAAGTCAGCAACCTTCGAGAATGATCTCGAAGAAGCTATTTTTTCCCATTAACCGACTTCATCGCACCCTGTAGTGGAGCAAGGTGCGACGTTGCAGGTTGCATGAATGCATCCTACGACGACCTCTCAGAACCTAGCATAAAAGCAGTGGTGTCCTTCCCAGGTAAATGACTTAACCAATGGAACTTCAAGGGTGTATACACTGAATCACATGATGGTAGGATTTTAGGTGTAACAGAATGCCCCCCAAAGCATGAAGCTGTTGAAATATCACACAGGTGAAATGCTTTGATAGAGAGAATGGAAAATGACTTGTCGGATGAAGGATGTTGCTGCAGTACAACTGACTTTGAACTAACAATCTCATATGATGTACAACATGGCTTCCGACCAATACAATGCAGATCCATGGTAGTAATGACCGACTGAACACAATCATGGCCACTAGACACAAGTGTAGATCCATGATGAGATGATAACACAGCCGCGACCAATACAAATGTGGACCCATGTAATATGACTCAGATACAAACTCCATCGCAACTTGGGTAAAACATGAATCCCCAGGGTCTTCAAGCTGAACCTGCAATGATACGAATCTATCCATGTGATTACAAATGTCTTGACGTCGAACTTGGTAGAAACCACTTGATTACCAATATTTGATGTATAACGTTAACAAGCGTGAGGGAAATCACCATTGATGTCAATGATCCCCAAGGTATCACAGTTCATATCACCAAGCGTGAATAAATGAGTTGAAGTCGAATGCAAGATGAAATATTTCAATCAAGAGTCAATGATGTAAACCCATGTTGAAAGCGAGGTAACCTGCCATTGAGGCATGCAGGGCCAAGGTACTTGGTTGGTTTCTAGATTCGATCCTTGGATGATGAGCTGAAGTCGACAAGGATGAATCCGTCGAAGGAGGGCCATGATGAATCCCCCATCATTGACATGAAACACGACAAAGGATGTGTAGAGTGGATCGGATGGTACAGTAACATGCGTGATTGAATCAGAGCAGACCGACATGATGGAAGGTGTACTGACTGTAGAAAATGAATAGTGAGGGTATTCTTGAACATGGGCATGGCATGACTTGGCAGTATTGACATGATGAGTATGACACTAACTCCTAAAGCAACTGATGGTGGAAGCTTTCTTTGAATGACTCAAAGGAGTAACAAGACTCAAGAAGTAAGCAAAACTCAAAGAAAAATAGATGATCCAAGTACTATATGCAAATGCATATGAGTGCCATGTTCAAGAATGACTAAGTACTGCCACAAATAAAGGTGTACTACAAAAACTTCCTTTTTCCCCATCATGAACGATGAGTGCCTCATGTGTTTTTTACGAGCTTGATGAGGGTAACCAGATGCTCGGTATAGCTCATCTCATAGATGAGTCCAATCCCAAATATTTTCAGAACCTGGGATGGGAGGGGTTCGTCCCATGGCGGGCCCTTCAATGTAATAATTTAACGAGACCATAGAAGGTAAACTCGGTTGTCATTT
This sequence comes from Larix kaempferi, assembly GCA_027924585.1. Taxonomy (NCBI): domain Eukaryota; kingdom Viridiplantae; phylum Streptophyta; class Pinopsida; order Pinales; family Pinaceae; genus Larix; species Larix kaempferi. Next base: position 5,123,000 of record BSBM01000498.1, read on the forward strand.
CATTTTTAGAGAGTCTTAAAAGAACTAAAGAAGACTCTAACGGTCCTTTTTCGTAGAGTTAGCCTCATTTCCCGAAAAAAGGGTAAAACAACGCGGAAGAGGACTCTTCCAGTCATGATTGGCTGGAGTATACCTTTTTCGTAAATAGTTCCCCCTAGTCCGAAAAAGGGGTAAACTATCACCAGGAAGACGACCATTCAAATTCTTTTACAAGCGTGAACGCGACAAGTTCGCTTGGCAATATTTTTGTATTTTGAGAACCTGAAAAGAGCTTAAAGATAGACTCCAGGGGGGTTCCTTTTCCGTAGGAGTTTAACGATCCCGGAAAAGTGATAAATCATAACTCGGTAACGTATTCTCATAGTTTCAAGAGAACGAGAAAGAACAAAGAGTAAGCTCACAATCATTAAATAATTACAATCTAATGAATGAAAAGATAAATGACAAAAAATCACAAAGGGTGTTCATACTTGAGATGACCGTTCCAACATGAAAATGGCATAAAAAGACACTTAATAACTCCCGCACACTCGAAAACTAGGTCAAGTAGTCAACTGAACGTTCAAATATGATAAGATCGATCCAAACTATAGCAAATGGCATAAAGGCATCAAATATTTGAAAAAGGAATATTCCATTTTGTTTATAAATAGAAATAAAAACCAAATATAGTCACCATTGTTCTATTTGCTAAATTTGGGAGGAATAGTGCCGTTTGGAGCCAAAACTTCACTTGTCGATTCCGGGAGCTACGAGCAGCCATTTCACCCACCGTCCGGAGCAGGTAACCCTAAACTTCATCCAGCATAATCGTAGTGGTTTACATTTTTGAATTTCATGTGTTTTTTGGGGTTTTGGCTTGATTTAGGAAGGGCCATTGTGCCCTCGGCTCGTTGCATCCCACCCTTTCGGGAACTGCGACGAGACTAAGTCATCGCAAATGTCTCATAGCTGTATTGCGATGACGTCACACTGTTTGCAAAAACGGGGTGCGACAACGGCAACATCCATCCCCAAATTCAAACCAAGCTAAAAAAAATACTTTTGGTGGTTGAAGCAAGTTCTAACAATGTTAAAACTCTCCTTTTGGCAGGTTCCAAGCATCCAAAATGGTTCTGGAATTGCAAGAATGGGAGCATGAGTTGGATGATGAACAAGCTGCAAATGATCCACGATGTGTGGAAGCATTGAGGAACTATGGGCTCATCAAGTTCTTCGAGATTTAGGGGATGGGATACCAAATCCCACTACTTACCCATATGATCCGATGCTGGGACACGACTCAACAGTACTTCGTGATCGGTGAGCACATGCTCAACATAGATGTCGAGGACATCTACTTCCTTACCGGATTGTCCTGAAGAGGGGACAATTTGCTTCTTACCGGATCACGTGGGAGTGATCGGAGTGTGGACGACATGATTTTGCAGCACTGTGTTCCCAACACTCGTGCTTCTAGTGGGAAGATTCCCATAAAGAACATGCGGGAATGTCCATTGTGCGCCATACTCTTCACCATTACAAGGATGGCAGGGAGCTAAGCTCCTCACTTAGCCACTAGGCACAGATGCTTTATGTGGAGGACTGTCTATCTCCAAATATCTATAACTAGTGCGAGGGACTCCTGGAAAACATGTGAGCTCAGCTGACCAAGTGTTAGCGGGAGAGCTCAAACAGTTTGGCTATGGTTCGATCATGATCTTGTTCTTGTTGGAACAGGTTCCCCTCTTGCACCCTCAGGTAGTACTGGATGATAGGGATCCTAGGGATCCACACATGGCCAGATGGACGGGGGTGATGACCCATCATGGTGGAGGTCCCATTATTGGATATGGTCCCGAGTTCTTCACTTGGCTAGAGGGCCAGTTACTGATGGTGGAGGACTTTCCGTACAGTGGTACGGACTTTAGAGATGACCCGGACTTGCCGCTGTCAAAAGGAATAGCATGGGGAGACCTTGGTAAGAACAATAAACCCTTGTACTTTTTAAGTTTTGTGCATTTATGATTTTTTTGATGTAGTGCTAACAGGTAAACAATATGTGTGTGCAGACGTGGGACCTGTATGACCGGTGGGAGTCTCTCTTCTTTCTAGGAGAGAGAGAGGATAAGGAGCAGTCATGGGACCTGCAGTGCATGCCGCCATCACAGAGATGGATGGATTTTATGCCAACCTGAGTGGGTTGACACTAGACATTCCTGAGCCGATGGTAGATGAGGTGCCGCGACCCATGCAGGTGTACACGGTTGGAGCGACTGCGTGCTTCAATGCATTGCTTAGCAGGGTTGTGAGAGCAGTTGACTGTTTCCACTCTCAGTAGGCCAGAGCTGTTAGACCACCTAGGGATGTACGGGCCAAGCACTAGGCCTTGGGTTGTTACTATGTATACACTGAGAGCTTAGAGGCCTCAGATTTTGTACTACTAAAAGCTGCGAGGCTTCAGATTTTGTAGAGACTCACTGAAAGCCGTCATGCTATAGATTTTTGTACCGGCACTACTTTTTGAGATATATATATATATATACAGACATTCCGGCGATTTATACATTATGTGTTTCAAATGGATGAATGATGTGATATTGTTTATATGTTTTCTTATAAAATAAATTATTCACATGCTATGTCTACTTTTAACAATTCATGAATATGCTTATGTGTGTGCAACGTACCAATCTAGGATGAAGTTGGCCATAGAATCGACAACTGTATTAACGTCTCGTGGAATGTGAAGGTACTGAATGGACTCAAAGGAACTTTCCAGAAGACGTACTCGTCGATAAATATGGAGTAAGGTAGGATCGCGGATAGCGTAGATTCGGTTAAGATGAGAGACCACTAGTTGAGAATCCAGGTGGATGACAACATAGTCCATACCCAAAGAAATGGCGTTAGTTAGGGTTCCAATGACTGCTTGATATTCTACAGCATTGTTGGTTGCGAAACATAGACACATTCCCCTTGAGTTGATGAGCTCTCCGGTAGGTGAATAGAGTACCCAGGCTGCCAAAGCAAGGTTGTGGGTATGCCGACTGGCGCTGTCCATGAATCCATAACACGTTGCCATCTACAATACAGATAGAACATGGTATAAGAAACGAAACAAGACCTAAACATGCAATAAATCAAAGCGTCACACCACACAGAAAACACACATGCACACAATGTACAGTATATACAAAAGTACTTATGCGTGAATGACTCAAGCATAGTACCTCTTTAGGTAAATCCCATTGCGGGGTTCACCCAAAGATATCCCGTCATAATCTTCAAGCTCATAGGTTCCCTTCTCTAATACGCGTTTCACTATGTAAGGTCCATGCCACATGGACTCAAAATTTCGTGCCCCCAGCTTATCATGCTTTTGGTCATATGTGAGGATCAAATCTCGCTCGCTTAGGTGCGAGGTTCGACCAACTTGTCGTACTACGCTTTAATGTGTTTCTTATGAGCCATGTTGGCAAGAGCGGCATCTTGGTGAGTCTCGTCGAGCTTAGCTAGGAAGACGAAGTGTTATTCCTTGGCAGTAGTGTTTGGGAGAAGTTCGATGGCGAGCTTGAGAGACAGAATCTCGCACTCAATGGGAAGGACCGCCTCCAATCCATACACCAGTTGGAAAGGAGTAAATCCGGTGGCGGTTTTAACAGACGTTCTATAATCCCAAAGCACAGAGAAGAGCATGTTATGCCAATTGGCCTTGTGCTTACCCACCATACGTTGGACCATAGTTTTCAAGACCTTGTTAATGGTCTCGACCTGTCTGTTCGACTGAGGGTAGTACGGTGTTGAGTTTTCATGGTGAAAACCGAATCTATTGCTCAACTCGTCAACCATTTGGTTCATAAAGTGTGAACCATGGTCGGTAACTATCACTTGAGGAACTCCAAACTGCGCTATTACATGGTTAAACATGAAGAGCGCGGCAGTCTTGCCGTCGTTCATATATGTAGACATTGCCTCGGCCCACTTTTAAAAATATTCCACAGCTATAATGGCGTAACTATGCCCCCCCACTGAGGTAGGATTACGATGCATGAAATCGATGCCCCATTTAGAGAAGTGGCCAACGGAAATAACCAGGTGTAATGGGGCGAGATGGGTGAACTTTTTCATATGAAAATGTTGACATGGAGGACATTTTTTTATGGCCTCGATACAATCTTTGAAGATAGACGGCCAATAGTATCCTACGCGCAAAATCTTCTGGGCTATAGCCATCCTAGAGAGGTGACCGCCACATGCCCCGGCATGACATTCATTCAGAATGCATTCAGCTTCATCATGAGTTAGACAACGTTGAAGGATAGAATCGATGCCATGACTGTACAAGGTATCACTGATAATCAGATAATACTTTGCATGGTGGCGTATTCGACGATGGTCATCATGAGACAATTTAGGGCTGAAACGTTGGGTTTGAAGATACAATGTGATATCTCCATACCACGGATCAAACGTACTGATAAGAAACAATGACTCATCTGGAAACAAGTCATTGGGCTCAGATTCTACATCAATACGGGGAAGGTCGGAGATGAGCTCAGTGAACACCAAAGACTTTTTTGACTTGGCTTTTTCGAAAAGAAGATCGAATTCTTGCAGTATCACGATCCAGCGTGAATACTTGCCCCCAAGCACCTGACAAGTCAGAACGTGGTACATGGGGTTCAAATAAGCTATGATAGTGGTGGTGCGGAGAAAAATGTAATGACGAAACTTCTGCACGGCAATGACTGCCGCGAGAGCGAGTTTTTCAACATGTGAATAGCAAGTTTCAATGTCAATGAGACCTTTGCTAGTATAGTATATCACATGCTCTTGGGCATTCTGGTATTCCTGTACCAAAACCATGGTGATAGTGGTGTCAGAAGCTGCGAGATATAAAATGTAATCTCGATAGTAATTCGGCGGTTGGATCACAGGGGCATGCGTGATGGCATGTTTCAAACTTTTGAAAGATTGTTGAGATTGATCGTCCCAAATGAACAGGACATCCTTTTTCATCAACCTCATATAACCCTGCGTCTTTTGTGCGAAATTACAGACAAAACGCCGTAAATAAGTCGCACATCCTTGCAGACTATGAAGTTCTGTAATGTTGGTTGGAGGTGGAAGAGCGACAATAGCTTCTACCTTCAAGGGATCAATGCAGATCCCTTCTTTCGAGACGATGAACCCTAAGAGGCATCCAGACTTGACACAAAAAATACACTTGTGAGGATTCAGATGGATATTGTAACATTTACACTTGTGAGGATTCAGATGGATATTGTAACATTTGCATCTGAGGAAAATGACCGTCAGATGATCTAAGTGGAACTTACGCTGCTTCGAGTGGGTAGGGAGGTCATCCAAGTAAGGTTCCACAAAGTCCTTCACATCATGGAAAGCATACGACATGGCTCATTGGAACGTGGCACCAGCGTTTTTAAGACCAAATGGAAGTTTAAGATATGCAAATTTTCCCCAAGGGCAGATGAATGCAGTCTTGTGTTGGTCGGCGGGGTGGATCTCAATTTGGTTGTATCCGGAAAAGCCATCCATGAATGAAAAAATGACACTTCTAGCACAATTGTCGATAATCTAGTCGATAAAGGGAGTCGGGTAGTTGTCCTTGGGACAAGCTTTGTTGAGATCCCGATAATCAACACAGACGCGAATGGTACCCTATTTTTTAGTAACGGGGACGACATTTGAGACCCAATCTATCAATGGGGCGGGATAGATGAAGCCGGCCTTCAAGAGTTTTTCAATCTCTGCCTTGATCGCCACAGTCTTCTGAGGGTGTACCGGTCGCAGCTTTTGGCAGACAGGTTTGATGTCGGGATAGGTTTTAATCTCGTGTAAAACAATGGAGGGATCTATCCCAGGCATCTCCTCGTAGGTCCAAGCAAAAACGTCTCGAAATTGCTTGAATAAGGCCGTACAAGCAATGACTTCTTCAGGGGAACACTTCTGGCCTATATGAATTTGTTCCACTACACCACGGGTGACCGAAATGTCTATCGAGGTGGTGGGTTTGATGTTGGCAAGGTTTCCTTCGGAGTCCATTTGACACGTAAGTATCGTGGACTGAGACCCACAGTAGATATCCGGTGTCACGATGGTGTGAATGTTGTTCTCTACAGTATCTAGCATAGGAAAAGAAGATGAACGATGGTGGAGGTCTTCCCACGGAGGATCATTTGCGCTCATGATTTCCATAATGGACTTGTCAGAATGAAAAGTCCGTAGCAAAGGATTAGATGATGTCCGTTGTAGAGAACAGGAAATGGAGGCCACAGTTAAGTGGTCCTCATGTGCTGATTGGATAGCCTCATACATGAGTTCAGCGGGTGATAGAGGCATAATGTCTCCAATCAGGTGTGTGGTGGCTTCATCAGGTACAATCCATGAATCAGTGGAGTTGGGTATAGATGTAGTCTACGAGGAGATCATGTTCACCATGGCAACATGATTTGGGGGATCCGAAGTAGGAAAGACGCCCATAAGGGATGAATCCTTAAGGAGGCCAACCCCCACACTCTCATACTTCTGCGAAGATTGTCCAATGGAAGGAACGTTATCGCCTGGGTGAGAAGTGGTGTCAGGTGTGCATAAATCCATTTGGTCGACTTCGACAATTCGGCCTTGATGGGGGAATTGTACTATGCGGAAGATATATGATGTGACCGCAGTCATGGAGTAAAACCAATTACGACCAAGCAGAATGTTATAATCTAATGGGGCAGCGACCACTTCCATGTTAAGTGTTACGATCTTTCCCCCCTGCTTGACTGGTAAAGCTTGTAACAGCCCATGAGGTTGAAATCCATGTCCGTCGAAGGCTCTCAAAGTGGTAAGAGAACGATTCAACTCGAGAGAACCAATGGCTCTCGAACAAGAAATCGACATGACTGACGTAGAGGCCCCTTCGTCCAAAGTGGTACGATGGATTATCTTCCCAGCAATGTTTGAGGCAACTTGAAATTTTAGTTGATGGGAGAGCCTCAGTTTAAAATACTCCAGCTAGAACATAATGGTGTTCGATGAATCCGGGTCAACTACACCAATGGCAGCGAGGAGAGTCTTGCACTGATTCAGACAGTTCTGCAAGACCTCAAGTGTTGACATAGCACAAGGAGCTTGTGCTAGGTCCTCTACAATGTTGTAGTTTTGAGCAGCTCGAGCATTAGGATTAAAAACTAATTTTCTATTCATGCTCTTGGGTGGACGCAACACTGACTCGAGAGAGGGCTTCTCTATGGTGAGAGGCGCAGCCGGTATGGTGATGTCGGGCATCGAAGTGGAAGCTTTGTCAGTATTGCTTCCAACAGGTTCCTTAGCTGGAACGTAGTCATATGAACGAGAGCGGGTGTTCAAGTTGATAGTCTCGTTACACACCATGAGAACATGTGCGGTGGCGTATGCTTCTCCTTGGGAAGAAGAAGTGTGAGAAATCGTTTGCTGATTTTGAGCAGGGAAGGGATCGTTGAGAACCCCAGGTGTGGGTTTACCCTTAAGAAACTTTTGAATTTCGTCTCTATGGGGGCACTCTTTGGAAAAGTGATTATCACCACACAGTATGCAAGGATACTTCAACTTCTTTTTCTATTTGGTATCATCAGCGGTGCTCTTTTGTTCCTGCTGGGTGGAATATTTCTTAGGTTTCCCCTTATTCTTCTTCTTACCACCAGAATTTTGAGGTGAAATTGATGAAACATAATTCACTTCCTCGGTGACAGCAGGAGTGGATGATTTGGTGGTGCCGTGACCAGCTTGCGTTGGTGATGGGGAAGAACCCGAGGGGTTCGACGAACCAATAGTTTGAGAAGAAGGATAGGTGGTAAGGGATCCAATGATGCCATCAGTTTGGGGTCCCTTGGGTGGTTTCATGGGGTCGTAAGTGTTGCGAGGTGCGTCAAGAAGGATATCAAACAATGTGCCAGACTGAGCATAGACTAAGTCTAGTAAGTGGGCACATGCGATGGCTTGTTCTTCAATGATAGCACCTCTCATGGAAACATCTCGTGCTATGGTTGGTATGAGAGACTTCGTAAACCAATCTTCTAGGAGCTGATCTGGAATAGGAGCCTTAATGAGATGTCGTCTCCTCCACCACTCATGTATATGATCTGATATATGAGTAGCGGTATTTTGACAGAGCGAGGTTAAAATATCTGTACCAGTTTCATACCATATAGGTAGCTGGAAATGAGTCAAAAAGTTCATAGCAAGAGAACCAAAATCAGGGAAAGAATGGGGTGGTAGTTCGATGTACCACTTGGCAGCTGAACTAGTGAGAGTCCGTTGGAACAACCGAAGACGGATCGAGTCATCCATCAGGGAGTTGGATGAACACCATAAGTGGTATGTCATCACGTGGTTTTTAGGATCTTCACCCGGCTTACCATCAAATTTTGGGATATTTGACGAAAGTTTCATCGAAATGGGTGGCCAATTAGTTCCGTGGTAAATGGGGTCATTTGTTAAATGAGATAGGTCAGGTAGATCTAGAGTAGCCAAAAAGGGCAGCTGCGGATTAGGATGCGAGTACTGATAGTATGGATAAGGCGTGTAAGGACCTGTGGGACCTTGTATCGACTGACCATAGGGTGTTCCAGGAGGAAACTGGCTGTAGGGGTACTGGACGCTCAGACCAAATGGAGGTCCACCGCCATAGTGAGGTGGTCCATAACCATAATAAGGTGGTCCGTTACCATAAGGTGGGGACCCACCTCTGCTGCCGGGAGGGGGTGGAATGCCTCCAAATGGTGGGGGTCCACCACCACCACCAGGGTAGGATGGGCCGCCACCACTTCCACTGGGAGGAGGTGGTGGTCCACTACCACCACCAGAATAGGACGGGCCTCCACCACCTCCGCCGGGAGGTGGTGGTGGGCCACCGCCTCCACTAGAAGGGTAAGATCCTCCTCTGCCACCTCCACCATAGTAGGGTGGGGGTCCGCCACCACCACTACTAGGATTAGAAGGTCCTCCACCACCACCACCACCAGGAGGGGGTGGTGCGCCTCCGCCACCACCGGGATGAGATGGTCCTCCCCCACCTCCGTCGGGAGGAGGGGGTGGTCCTCCACCTCCTCTGCCAGGGGGGGGTGAGCCATGATGACCGAAATGGGGCGGTCCTCCGCCAGAAGGTAGAAGTCCGCCTCCTCTAGAGTTATGTGGGGGCCTGTCGCCTCCAATGGGAGGTGGGGGTGGACCAAACGGGGGTGGAGGGACTTGTGAGACTGTAAGTGGGGGTCCATGTTGTAAAACATTTTGCTGTCTTCAGAGAGTGTAAGGATTGTCGGGGTAAGGTACCCCATAGAGTACGTTTCCGGGATTAAGTTGACCTGGAACAGGGTGAAGATCACCTGGATACGCTTGAATCGATGGAGGTTGAATTACATTGGACGGTCCCCCGACATGGGATAGTCCCGAAGTGGAAGGTCTAGGAGGTAAATAATTTCCAACAGAAGGCCCGATGGGAACTCCTGCTGCGGGATTATGGTTAAGAGACGGGGGTTTCCCCCCAACAACAACTTGCTGACCACTAGGAAAAGGTTGATCCAACACTGGTTGTTGATTATTCACCGTAGGATTACCACTACCCATAAAGAAGGTAGGGGGTAAAGAGTATCCTCCCCTCGAAGTTTTGGGTGGGGGAGGAGCAGGTGACATAGCTGTGGTAGTTACGGGTGTGTTGGACTGTTTTCCTTCAATGGGTTGGGTAGTGGGGGGTACTGAATTGGTCTCATGTCTAGGAGATACATGTGCAGGGATGGATGGTTGACCAATTTCAGTAGTGGTCACGTGTTGCGTGGATGATTCCGGTGACTCGAAACATAAAGAGCGACCTGGGATTGGTATGTCTTCAAATATTATTTGAAACTTTCGATTTCAAAACTCCTCACCCATAGCACGTAAATGAGCCAATTGTTCACGGTAAGGTGCTAAGCGGTCGTCGGGGCTATCCCAACTAGGTGGGGATGCAATGGCAAAATGGGCCACTGGGGGACTGGTAGAAGTTGTCCAATAAGCTGCTGCAGGACCAACAGCTACTGTAGGGTCGTCTTGGGGTTGATTTCTCCATTCCAACAATCTAGGCTCTCCCGGTGCAATGGGAGGTGAGTCTTGCGAAGTGGGGATTTATTCTTCTTCACCCCGAGGGGGATGAGAGGCAGGTGAATCTGGAGGAGTATGTGGAAACAAATGTCCTCCAATATTCAAAGTGGGGTTTTCCACTTCTTGTGACCCGACCCTGGCTTGTGGATCCATCCTTACCCTTGAAATTACCTCCTGATTAAGGGGATATTCGGGTGGCAAATTTTGAATCTTGCGAGACCTTCTCCAAGGAAAGTAAACCATACTGACTGAAACAAAAAGTTTCTCCTAAGGGAAAAATAAAAGAAAAGCAAACCAGACAAAACCCTACACAAACTAAGGCCACAAGCAAACTTATGTTATAAGAGTGGATTCAAGGTCTGGAACCTCACAAGATTGTCAAGGCTTCGCAACTCGCAAGATACCACAGGGTCCAACAATATGACGCGACAAGGAGGATTGGGACCATACCCTTTCCTGCATACCCGATTACCTGGACATTACGTGCGTAGTAGCTCCCCAAGTGCTTTTCAGTAGCTCCCCGAGTGCTTTTCTCAGTGTATTGCTCCGCCAAGATGGCCAAAAGGTTAACTCAATTGGTTTCAGTAATCCTAAGGGTGTCTCTCGATATACGCAAGGTATATGGGAGCTCAAATCTGTAGCGGTGTTGTCTAATGCACAACCGTTCGGCAAGAGACCTTCCGATATACTACCGAGTATGTGATACACCCTTCGATATATGCCAATTACTCAAGGTGACTTGGTGGGTACGTGAAGGAGTTCGATATAATGATAAGTACGTGGAATACTACAATACCCCCAGGATACAATGCTGGCAAATAATGACAGCTGCCACGCTTAACGACGCCGTAACACGTCTCTAACTTACACACAAGTTTCTAAATATTTTACCCTAGTTCTACCGTTAATTTTATCTGGATGGTTAGGTGAATGCATGAGGTGAGTACATAATCGTAAACATAATGCAGGCCCTAACTACATGCAAAAATACGCTTGTCTTTCAATGAACTCTATGTATGGGAAGGAGAAATTTTTCTTTTCTTTCCAACAACTTAACCAAAGCAATGCAATGTAATACAATCCCAAATCTACCAAAAATTGACTATGAAGTATTCTTTTTCCTTTTCAACGAAACACAAAAATTTTCACAACACTACTAAGCCAAATCAAGCATGTTTTTCTTTTTCTTTTACCTTTTCAAAACGAAAATGATGCTAAGTAATGAAAAGAGAGAATTTCTAAGTAAGGTATGCAAACCTTTTACTTTCACTATGATGGCCTAAAAGCATAAGAATCAAAAGATACAATGCAATTTCCAAAGCACGGAATTACTTTTGTAAAACTTGATCAATATTCGAATTTTTCAAGAAGACGAGAAACTCATAATTCATGAAAAATACAAACAATGTAATATTCTTTCAACTTTTCCAAAAGATCTATGAATGAGATATTCCAATGCTTATGCAATTCTTCAAATGAGCTTGAGAAGTAATGGAAATAAAGTATTATTGATCTTTCAATGAGTGCATCAAAATGATAATTTGACAACAACTATGCTTTTAAACATGAACACTGAACTAAAAAGATGACTTGCAGCACTATAATAACTCAGAAAATTTCAAGAGAAAGCGAGCACTCAATAGACTGAAAATACATAAACACTCAAAATCAATTAGCAACAAGCAATACTAAAAGTAAGCAAGACTCACAAAATGAATGTAAGTGAGTTCTGGAGACCGATCCAATACAATGATCAGATCTGGGAAGGAGAGGAGGGAATGCAAGGGTGAGTGGATGCAGGTGGGGGAAACAAAAGTATCCGCCACTACCAAGGATCAGGATTGTCCAAGATGGAACCCAAAACAACTCCAACAAAACCAAACGACTCAATCACACAAAGTAAAAAGGGATCTCTGTTTGGATCATATAGTACAGAGGGAGTCTGCCCGCAAACCAAACTCAATACAAAACTGGAGAGGGCATGCTTGAATGGAAAAAATGGTAGATCGGCACACTCTGTGCTAGTACATAGTGCGATGTCACAGTTCACCAACGCGGGGAGTACGATGGCGTCGCAGTATACCAATGGAAGGTCTATGACGACAGACTAACAAGAAAAGAACAGAGATCAAGAAACACACAGTGTCGCTCTGTGTATACTAACCAGGTGCGACAGGCGAGATCTGAGTTCAAAAATGAACCAATTCTCCAGATGGTGAGCATAAAAGGGTCTGCAAATGAGAGGTAAAGACTCAAAAGAAGCTAATCAAAGTCTTCAAAGTGAAGATCTAATGATGGAATCCACTTCAAGAAGGAGATGAAAAAATGATATGGCTTAGCAAGAAATCAACTGAAAAACAACATTCAAATCGAAAACTATAATGCAATGTTCTCCCTAGTATGGTCACCATATTTGTTTGATGGACAATCTACCGAGAGCGGACTCAAGCCCTGATCTCCCTAGCTTAACGTAAGTCTAGAACAAATAGGACAGAACGCAAAATACTTTCCTAAATCAAATAGAAGTGCAAATGGAAAGATAGATCGTTTACCTTAAATTTGCAGATCCCTTTCTCCTTTGTTGGCTCAATGCTCCAGCATTGCCAGATCTTAAGAAACTAGACCCTATTGAACATATAACAGACCAAGAATAGTGAAAGCATACATTTCATATGATAGATCTAAGTTAACAGTTAAGGAGGAAAACTCTAAACATCATCAATGTGACAACATTTATGGAAAGTAATTGTATTAACTGTATTGAAGAGTGGAGAGTACAATAGAAAAGAGGATTACAAACATTTCCTTAACGTTGCAAGCTCCTTCTGACAAGCCATGCCAAAGCTCCTAGAGAGAAGTGGATGTCTCCCAATCTAGAGTGCTAAATCTATTAAGCCTACTTTTCACCAGCATAAGAGTACCATAGAATTCCCCCTTGGAGAGAGGTAGGGCCTCACTTATATAGGGCTAAGTGGATAGGATATGGATAGGGTAGGTTGAGATATGGTAGGAGAGAGATAGGGGATCCTCCCTAGAGGTTAGGAACCGAAGGCCAGCTCCCTCAATAGGTCAAGGATAGGGATCCAAGTTAGCAACCTTCGAGAATGAGCTCGAAGAAGCTATTTTTTTCCCATTAACTGACTTCGTCACACCCTGTAGTGGAGCAAGGTGCGACGTCGCAGGTTGCATGAATGCATCCTACGATGACCTCTCAGAACCTAGCATAAAAGCAGTGGTGTCTTTCCTAGGTAAATGACTTATCCAATGGAACTTCGAGGGTGTATACACTGAATCGCATGATGATAGGATTTCAGGTGTAACACTCCCTTAGTTGAATTCTCATGAGTTTTAAGGGGGGTTCCAAAAAAACCGCCTCCAAAAGTTCAATTCTCATGACTTTTAGTGGGGGTTTTGACAAACCGCCCCACAAGTTATGAGAATTGGGCTTTTAGGGGTGCTTTTCAAATGACCGCCTCCAAAATTTCAATTCTCGTGCCTTTTAAGGGGGGTTCCAAACAAGCCGCCTTCCAAAGTTCAATTCTCATGACTTTTAGTGGAGGTTTGACAAACCGCCCCCAAAATTTATGAGAATTGGGCTTTTAGGGGGGGGGGTTCAAACAACCGCCTCCAAAAGTTCAATTCTCATGACTTTTAAGGGGGGGTTCCAAAAAAAGGGCCTCCAAAAGTTCAAATCTCGTGACTTTTAGGGGGGGTTTTGACAAACCGCCCCCAAAAGTTATGAGAATTGAGATTTTAGTGGGGGTTTTCCAAAAAAAACGCCTCCAAAAGTCAAATTTCAGGACTTTTGGGGGCGGATTAAAAAAAATCACCCCCAAAAGTCCAATTTCCATGACTTTTAGGGGCGGTTTTAAAATACTGCCTCCAAAGGTCTGCAATTTATTTTAGGGGGGGGTTTACCAAGAACCCTGCAAGCCAAAACTGCCCCTAAAGGGTTATTTTGTTGTAGTGACACCATTGATTGCTCTTCCTGTGTAAGCAGTATGATACCAATAGAAGGATGTAATGTCCCTGACCCTTAAATAAGGTTAAGGGTGCTAATATTAAGACTAAGCTAAGTTTAAGCGCAGAATATTGAGACAAAATATAGTTAGCCAACACTTCAAATCATCAAACTCTTGATTCTAGAGTCAAATTATTTATTAAAGATGTGATATTTAGTTAATTACTTATTAAGATAATTATGACACTTAATTAAATTAATTGTGACACTTAATTAAGTTAATTACGATACTTAATTAAGTTAATTACCAAAGGTCATAATCACAACAAAACATGATTAAGGCATATTATTCATCATCCTTAGTGATAATAAGGTCCTAAAACCCATTCATGCATTATAAATTGTATTAAGGTCAAAACCACAATTGTTAAATAGTTGAGTATTGTTGTTATCACTTTTTCCACAAACTAAGTTAATTTCTAGTGTTATTATGAGTGTGCTATTGGTGAGGATGAACAGTAAGAAAATAAAGACAAATCCATAGGCTATAATATACATCCACACCACAACCAAAGAAAAACAAAAGGCACTGGCTACAATCACAACCCACAAAATGAACTCTCGATGGTTACCCCCTACAACCATTTTTCACTAATATATTTTAGATTGTATGGTTGCCTCCCTCCAAACATCAATCAAATTTACATTCAAATTACATTATTCAAACTCTAATATGCAAATAATATCATATCCATGCACATAACATTTCCAAACAAAAATATGGTGCGGTCAACTTGGCACTGAGAAAACCGTCAGACCAAAACAAACATATCCTGGTCATACGAAAAGTCTTTTTGACGAAACAAGAAGTGGTCCTTACTAGAAATGTTGTTATGGAGGCAATGAAATAGGTCCCAAAACAAATAAATGAGCAGATATGGGTGAACCATAGTATATGGTTGTGCCCCTCTCAAAACCGTAGAGCTACTATTACGGTTTTTGAAGAAGAGAAAGAAGATCAGAAAGAATAACATCTCATTTTTTTAATCCTATGGAGTCCATTATTATTGTAATCATATATTAACATAAAATAACCAATCATATGGATAAATAAAATCATCCAGCATTGCACATATTCATCATAATGTCATATTAAAACATAAATAAAAAAACATATTAGAAATACTTATCTCAAGATATGGGAAACTGGCTCCAAAGGGACAACATTCCTCCCAGTCGTAGGCATAGTCAATACATAAAACTGAACATGCCACCCTCGAGCTGAGGCCACAAATACACAAGTAGAGTATCCTCAGTCTAGTAATATACTCCCATAAACTTCACACGACCATCTACTACTTGTTTGTCTCTACTGCCGATGGGATCCTCCCATACCTAGCAGATAACCTCGACGAGAAGAGGTACTTGTGTAGAAGCAAGGTAATTGTGAAACCATGGCCTCCCATACTCTTTTAGTTTCCCATTGAGCTAATTGTTTATTTATTTAAGAGAAACATCAATAATAATATCAACATCTAAGTCCATAGTTCATAGTCACATGATAAAAAATGTCTTATTCACGTAATCAAATAATCAAATAATCAACCAATTCATCCATCATCAGACAACCATACATTTCATAATCAAATAATCAAATAATCAACCAAGTCATCAATCATCAGATAACCAAACATGTCATAGTCACATGAACAAATAATCACATTCATGTCAACTAAACAAGTAATTATAAACCATAGTCAAACAATAATCATATAGTCGTGTCATCATACCATTAATTAAGAAAATCATAGTCACCTAAGCAAATTATTATAATAAGTTCAGGGCTTAACAACTGGGGTATTACATCCCTCTCCCCCTTAAGAAAATGCATCATCCTTGATGCATATTTATTACACATATATATACCATAACACCAGGTTTTCAAAATAGATGAGGGCATGCTTCCCTCATGGTATCCACTAGTTCCCATGTAGCATCCTCAGGGTTGTAATGATCCCACTGGACCTTAACTTGCATGATCTCCTGATTTCGCAGCAACTTAACCTTGTTTCCCACAATGGCAACTAGATGTACCAAAAATGCCCTTTCCGGTTCCACTTGCATCATAGTCCATTTAATCATATGATTAGTATCACGTACATATTTATATATATCAGCAAATAAAATAATAGTACTCTAATTACCTGGATCACATTCCAATCAATCATGTGGTTAGCATCAGGTATGTACTTTTTCAATAAAGACACATGAAACACATTATGTACTTTAATGCAAGTGGGAAGAGAAAGCTCGTAAGAAACCGATCATATCCTAGATAAGACCTCAAAAGGACCACAGTATCTGGCAGCTAGCTTGGAGAAATTTTCCAAGTTCAAGGAACTCTTCTTGGGTCTAACTTTCAAAAACACATGATCCCCAACTTGAAACTGTTTGGCAGTCCTGTTCTTATCTGAATAGAATTTTTTCTTGTCCTGTGCTACCTTTAGATTCTTCTTAATCTTAACCATGTGATACTCCATATCCTTTAATAATTCTAGTCCAAAAATGACTTTGTCCGTTGGGTTATCCCAACTAATGGGAGCATTTCACTTCCTTCCATACATAGCTTCGAAATGACTCATTTTCAATGATGCATGATATCCATTATTGTAAGCAAACTCTACCAAGTGTAAATAATCTTCCCACTTAGATGGTTTATTTATCAGATACATCCTTAACATATCTTCAATCACTTGGTTAACTCTTTTTGTCTACCCATTTGTCTGAGGGTGCTATGTTGTACTCGTGTTTAGACTTGTGCCAAAACCTTCGAATAGTCCCTTCCAAAATTTAGAAGTAAAATTTGAATCCTTGTCTGATATGATAGATTTCATAATACCATGCAATATGGATACTTCTTTCATGTAAATATATGCGATGTTAGCTGCTTAGTGAGTTGTCTTTATTGGAATGAAGTGTGCTTCCTTGCTCAACTTATCTACAACAACCATGATGGAATCATTTTTCAATCTTGACTTATGAAACTTTGTGATAAAATCCATTGTTATTACATCCCATTTCCATTTTGGTATTGGCAAGGGCTGCAACAATCTTGCTGGATGTTGATGCTCAACTTTAACTTTTTGACATTCCATGCACTTGGCTATATATTCTGTTGATGTATATGTAACTTCGGAATGTATTTCATCTGTGTATTTTATATATATTTATTGTACCCTTATAAGAGATGTGTTATTCTTCTATAAGGAAGTGTCGTCATGTGGATTGACAAGTGTCGCAAGTGTGTGTACTTGCCGATGGGTTATTAGACCACCATGTGGGGTCGGCCATGAATTATATATAATACAATGTGGATGTACCTAGCTAGACAAGTCGGCCCCATAAGGTCACTGGGCAAAAAGGTAAGTATAAATAGAGATAGGAGATCTCTATTTTACTCACTCGGAAAAGTAACTCACTCTCACTTGAAAAGTGGCGCACTAGTGAGGAGGAGGATCATCTGCTATCAGGAGACTATCTCAGTGTTATTTGGTTGTACTTTGGTTGAGCCATTGCTCTCTCTATCTCTGAGGAAGTTGTGGGGTTTTTCACCTTAGGGTTTTCCCCATGGAAACTCTGTGTCTCTTGTCTTTATGCTTTTGATTCTTATGATGCTTGTCATATTGTGATTGTCATGCATTGATATACTATAGATGTTATTCTCTCAGCAAAGATCCTAGAGTATTGTGAATTAATGCTCCAAATTTAACATGGTATCAGAGCTAACCTGAGAAGAAGACATTTTACAGTGACGGAAGCTTGAGTTCCTTGTTTATTGGGTTTCTCTCCACATATTTTTGAAAATCAGTATAGTATATTGACTCTACTCATCAAGGCGCATCTATCTGTCCAGTTAGAATTCAATTCCGAGCATTTTCAGATTTGGCCCTAAAAATTAGGGTTTCCACAAAAATAGGAATTTCTGAAATCTGAAGACATAGCTGGAAACGTCTTGCAAAAATCGAAGTTTAGAGCTTTGGATAGAGATTTTTGGTTGGGTAGATCTCCGGGAAACGCAAACCCTAATTCAGGGCTCTCCGTAGTGAACCCGGGAGGACAAAAAGGAAATTCTGAAGGGCAAAACTTTGCTGATCTCAAATTCTGAATGCACCAGGCTGATCAGTTCATCAAAGCGCATCTTTCTATCCTCTCATAAATTTGAAATTCACATTTTGAATTTTTAGGGTTTTTTTGACAAACCCTAATTCGGGACCAGATCCAGTTTTCAGCATTTCAAGTGGTAAGACCTAAATCTTTTCTATTTCCATTTGAAGTACTCTTTAAGATGTCTCTCCACACCAAGCTTGAGGATAAGATTGAAGGGGCTGATAACTTCCGAGCATGGAAGTATAGGATTGAGTTAATCCTGGAAGAGAATGAGTTGGACTCATATGTGAAAGAAGACATCCTTATCCCAGAGGATGAAGAGGCCAAGGCATTGCATAAGAAGAACTTGGTCAAGGCAAAGATAATCATTGTTGATTCTATCAAAGACAATCTCATACCCCATGTGTCTTCTTTTAAGACACCCAAAGAGATGTTTGACTCTTTGACCAAGCTATTTGAAGGGAAGAACATAAATTGGAAGATGACCCTGCGGAACCAATTGAAAGGAGTAAAGTTTCAGAATGGAGAAACCATTCAATCTTATTTTTCAAGGGTCTCCCAGATCAAGGAACAACTAGAAGCAGTGGATGAAATGTGTGAGGCACCTGCAACAATTAATTAACAAGAATACGCGAAATAGCAGAAATGACAGAACTCAGAATCACTTTTGTATTGATCACAGGCCACTTCGAGGGGGCAACCTCCTTTGAGCAAGCTCAATACAAATAACTTCACGGTGCCTTCATAGGTCTCAACACACACTTATATACTAATTCTAGGTGCCAATACTATGGGTCGAAACCATGGGCCGTTATAAACTATGGATCAACAATACTACGGGCGACTTACAAAGCATATGCGCCAACAACAATAACACAAACTATTGATCAACAAATACTACAGGACGACTTACAAAGCATATGCATCCAACAACAACATACTAACAAAGTAAAGACATGGTTTCCTAAGATCCCCTCCCCCTTAAAAAAAGCTTTGTCCTCAAAGCTTTAGGTGTGGAAATTGTTGTTGAATTTGAAGGAATGGTTCCCATGTAGCATCCTCTGGTTGCATGCCGTGCCACTGAATTAAGACCTCTGTGATAGAGCGAGAGCGAAGTTGACGCGTGCACCGATTGAGGACGGCCTCTGGCTCCAAAAGGATGGATCCTTCATTATCCAGTTCGGGTAAAATCGTTTGGCCACTGATGTTTGTGCCAAGAACCTTCTTCAGACAAGAGACATGAAAGACTGGATGAATGCGGGAAGAAGGAGGAAGTTCCAATTTATAAGCAACAGACCCAATCTGCTGAAGAATCCGATATGGCCCATAGAACTTTGGAGCGAGCTCATGACTCCCTTTGATTTTCAAGGAGGATTTTTTGTACGGCTGGAGACGAAGAAAAACCATATCGCCGACTTGAAAAGTGCGCTCCGAACGTTGCTGATCAGCTTGTTGCTTCATGCGATTTCTTGCCATGTGAAGATTGTCTCGCAAAATGCGAAGAATCTGATCGCGGTTGCGAAGGACCATGTCAACTTCCTGAACTGGTGAACTGGTGGGGGTGTATGGAAGAAGAGCTGGAGGTGCCTGACCATAGACTGCTTCATATGGTGTCATTTTAGAGGCAGTGTGGTAAGAGGTATTGTACCACCATTCAGCGAGAGGGAGCCACTTTGCCCACTGATGTTGTTGTTCCGAGGTGAAGCAACGAAGATAAGTTTCCAAGCATTTATTGACAATTTCAGTCTGACCATCTGTTTGTGGGTGATACCCTGAACTCATCTTCAGTTTGGTGCCAGTGTGGCGAAATAGTTCTGTCCAAAAATGACTAGTGAAAGTCGCATCACGATTCGAGATAATGGAAGAAGGGATGCCATGAAGACGAAAGATCTGGTCCATAAAAATTTGAGCGACGGAGGAGGCTGTATAGGGATGGCTGAGAGCACAAAAATGACTATATTTGGAGAGACAATCAACCACAACGAGAATCACTGTCTTCCCTCCAGATTTAGGGAGCCGTTCAATGAAATCCATAGAAATATCTGTCCAAATCCGTGTAGGTATGGGCAAGGGTTCAAGCAATCCTGGAAGGAGTGTTGTTTCACCCTTATTGCGTTGGCAAGTATCACATTCGGCCACCATTTGTTGAATTGTCATTTTCATGCCCTGCCAAAAGAAGTTACGCCGTGCTCGTTCATATGTTTTGAGGAACCCAGAGTGCCCGGCCGATGGAGAAGCATGGAGTTGATAGAAGACAGCCTGTTGAAGATCTGTGCTCTGGGGAAGCACCAGACGACCCTTGTATCGCAGAGAAGCACCATCCCAAGAGTAATGTGGGACAACAGAAGGATTGTTGGTCAAGCGTTGGATGATCTGAGATAAGGAAGAGTCATTGACATAACCCTGTTGAACAAATTGCAACCAATTTGGAATAGGCATAGAAATAGCTGAAAGAGAACCTTGGGCATCAAATGTGCGAGAAAGAGCATCTGCCACAATATTGTCTTTACCCTTCTTGTAAGTGATCTCATAGTCATAACCCATGAGTTTGCTAACCCATTTCTGTTGTGTCGGTGAGAAGACACGCTGGTCCAAGAAATATTTCAGACTCTGGTGATCAATCTTGATGTAGAAATGATTCCCTAATAGGTATGGACGCCACTTCTGTACTTCATGCAAAATAGCCATCATTTCCTTCTCATAGGTAGAGGTAGCTAAATTCTTACCTGAAAGGGCTTTGCTGGTGAACACAATGGGGTGTTCATCTTGAAGGAGAACAGCACCAAGTCCATTGCTGCAAGCATCACTCTCAATAGTGAAGGGCTTGGAAAAATCAGGCATAGCTAGCACCGGTGTAGTACACATAGCTTGTTTTAGTTTGTCAAATGCACACTGAGCAACAGGTGTCCATGTAAAAGCATCTTTTTTCAATAGAGCAGTTAATGGAGCTGCAATCTTCCCATAATCCTTGACAAACTTGTGGTAGTAGCTAGTCAACCCCAAAAAACCACGAAGGCTCTTGAGTGTCTGAGGATGTGGCCAATTGTTCATGGCCTCGATTTTGGCAGGATCCATGCGAACCCCTTGTGCTGAGATAATGTGCCCGAGATACTCAACTTCCTTTTGTCCAAAAACACATTTAGATTGCTTGGCATGGAGATGATGGTCAGAGAAAAGTTGCATGACAAGATCCAGATGCTGGAGATGTTCATCCCATGTTTTACTGTAGATGAGGATATCATCAAAGAATACCAAAATGAATTTCCGCAAGTAGGGTCGAAATATTTTATTCATTAAAGCCTGGAATGTGGAAGGAGCATTAGTGAGGCCAAAGGGCATGACCAAAAACTCATAATGGCCATCATGTGTGTGGAAAGCTGTTTTAGGAATATCATCCTCATGAACCCGAATTTGATGATACCCAGAACGAAGATCCAACCTGGAGAAAAAGTGAGCCCCATGAAGCTCATCAAGAAGCTCATCAACAACAGGAATTGGAAACTTATCCTTGATGGTGAGGTGATTAAGTGCTCGAAAGTCAATGCAGAGGCGCCATGACCCATCTTTTTTGCGTACAAGAATAACTAGAGAAGAAAAGGAACTAGTGCTTGGGCGAATGATACCTTGCTTCAATAAGTCCCGAACGAGCATTTCAATCTCCGTTTTTTGGTGAAATGGGTAGCGATAGGGCCTGATGTTGGGAGGAACACTGCCAAGAAGGAGCTCAATACGATGGTCTTCTATCCTGGAAGGTGACAATCCCACTGGTTCAGCAAAGACACCTGTATATCGATCCAGAATTTGTTGTAGATCCAAACGAGTAGTGGAGACCGCTGATGGTTGCATCTGGATGGAATGGATCTGAGCGATGACACCATGTGAATTTTTCTTGAGGAGTTTTTCCATGTGATGTGAACTGATGATGCTGAGAGAACCTGGTTGTAATCCTGTCAATGTGTGTTTGTGTCCATTCTCAGAAAACTGCATCCAAAGTTCGGCAAAATCCCATAAGATAGGGCCGAGTGTGCGTATCCATTGAGCGCCCAAAACCACATCACATCCGCCTAAGGGCAAGGCAAACATGTCAGAGCGCAAGGTATAATATCCCATAGAGATACGCACATTTCGACACTTCCCTTTGCAAGGTAAGGTGCCCCCATTAGCAATCATGACTTCAAAGTTGGAGCAAGGATGGATAAAATAATCAGCTTGTTTAGCGATCCGAGGGTCAATGAAATTATGCGTGCTACCAGAATCAATGAGGATTGTAAGATGAAGCTTCTTGAAGTAACCGCTGACCCGCATTGTTTGGGGGGTGGTGATTCCAGCTAAAGCATGGAGAGATATCTCTGGCTGGTCATCCTGAGACGGAGGGTCAATAGGCGGTTCCTGAATGTCGACCGGAGCATCCAGTGTTTCTGGATCTTCATCACCCATTTCAGAGGCAAGCGGAGACTCCACATCCAGGAGATAGAGCTTTTTCTGAACACATCTATGTCCCCGAGTGAATTTCTCATCACAATTATAGCAAAACCCCCTTTGTCTGCGTGCTTGCATCTCTATTTCAGACAAACGCTTGATAGGAGTCGGTCGAGGAGCCTGCGGTATAGGTGGTCGCTGAGAACCCATATTTCGAAAGGGAACAAAAGTGGGCTTGGAGCGTTGTTGGGCTGCAATCTTGTCTTCTGCCAACTTAGCCAACCCGAGTGCTTCCATCATTGTGTTGGGACAGAACATTTTGACCTCAGAGCTAATGGAATCCTTTATATCACTGATAAAACAACTCCGGTAAAATTCATCAGACAATCCTTCGGTGTGGTTGGCTAGATTCTCAAATTCGGTTTGATACTCTCTCACAGTGCCAGTTTGGTGAAGTTTAGTGAGGGCTCCTGTGAAGTCATCAAAAGCACTAGGACCAAATCGTTGCAAAAGGAGCTGGCAAAAGTCTGGCCAGTTGGGCTCTGGATGAGCCTTGATGTACCAACGGTACCATTGAAGGGCTTCCTGTTCCAAATGAAATGATGCCAACGGAACATTGTTGACATCAAAAGTATTATGCAGACTGAAGTACTGTTCTGCACGATAGATCCATCTAGTTGGATCGGTATCAGTGAAGCGAGGAAAATCAAGCTTCGGACCACGGAAATTGCTGGAAGAAGAGAACCCATTGTCTACTGAAGACTCGGACTGCCGTTTGTTGTTCATAGCTGAATGTTCAAGATGGAGACTGAGAAATTTTTCATCTAGATCCTGGAGTTTGGCTTGGATGGCTGCAAGTGCTTCCTCCATGGTTTTTGCTCTTGTACGAGTGACAACCATAACCAGGGATTTTTTTTTTTTTTCTTCTAACTGGGTAGGAAAACAAAAACAGGAACTACTTCAGTAAGGGAAAATTTGGATTTGGGAAAAAATCAGAAGGGTAATTGGGGTTTGACTAGGTTTTGGACACTGTTGGATAGACAGGGAAGCAAAAATGAGGATTTCAGAAACGGGGTGAAAGAATGGGAAAATTTGGCAGAGGGGAACAAAGAAGCAGAATTCAGAAAGGAACTCTGTGGTAAAATTTGAAGGTGATTGGGTGAAATCTGAGGAAGTTATGGCAAACCCTAAAAATAGACAAATGTGGGATTTCGGGCTTTGGGAAGGGGAATTGGGGATAGGGTCCTCAGGACTGAAATATGTAGAATGGGATGACAGGGCTTCCCCAAAAATTTAGGAAAACAGAGTGAAAATAAGGGAGATATGGAGAAAAAACTGGTTTTTTTTTTCTTTTTCCAGTTCAGACTGGAGCGACTACGGCTTGAAAGAGATCTGGAACAACGCTGAATGGATTGAAAACGGCTGAATCTGGAACGGCTTGCAAAATAGATCTGAGACGGCGCAACAGTGATTGACAATAGTTCAGCTAAAAGTAGATATGGACCCCAGGTATGTGCGGCTTCCTAACAGTTCAGGGGTTTCACTCGGCCACCAATGCTGTCTGACGGCTTGCGTATTGGGGCAATACCCCTCACTCCACAGCTCAGGTAAAACTGATAATCGCTTTGCCACAAACGACAGCTCTTGGTTTACCTCACGGGTGGGAACTAGTCAATCAGGTAGGGGTCGTTGCCCTTTTCGCTGGCAGGTCCTCTCAATGGGCCAGCTACTTCGGGGTTCCTGTGGTACTCCTCACAATGAGTTTTAGGGCTTATGCCCAAGTACTTCCCACATTTAAGCGGATAGGGATTATTCCCAAATCCGAACCTGCAACAGATGCGAAAAAAAAAATTTGGCGGAAATTTCACCCAGCGAGCCCAAGAAAGTGCTCTGATACCAGATGTGAGTCACCTGCAACAATTAATTAACAAGAATACGTGAAATAGCAGAAATGACAGAACTCAGAATCACTTTTGTATTGATCACAAGCCACTTCGAGGGGGCAACCTCCTTTGAGCAAGCTCAATACAAATAACTTCACGGTGCCTTCATAGGTCTCAACACACACTTATATACTAATTATAGGCGCCAATACTATGGGTCGAAACCATGGGCCGTTACAAACTATGGATCAACAATACTATGGGCGACTTACAAAGCATATGCGCCAACAACAATAACACAAACTATTGATCAGCAAATACTACGGGACGACTTACAAAGCATATGCATCCAACAACAACATACTAACAAAGTAAAGACATGGGTTCCTAACAAAATGGTGGAGAATGGTGAAGTGGTGATGACCACTCTAAATGGCCTACCCAGGTCATGGGATTCATTTATCCAAGGAATTTGTGCAAGGAAGAAGTTGATCTCCTTCAGTAGACTACGGGAAGAATGCTCACAAGAAGAAGCAAGGCTTATGGCACAAGAAGAAAAGATGGGGAATGAAGATCAAGCTCTCATAGCTCACACCAAGAAAGGGAAGTCCAAGAGAGAGCCATCTCACTCCAAGAAATCTTCACATCACTTCAAAGAAAGAATAATATGCTTCACCTGTAATGAGAAAGGACATATTGCCATAAATTGACCCATGAAAAAGAAGGACAACAACATCTCCAACAAGAAGAAGAAGGGTAGCAAAAGAAGGTTTCATGCTCATGCTGCCGAAGATGATGAACCCCCAAAGAAGAAGGCTAGGGCAGAAAGTGATAGTAATGATGACTCATAAAGTGAAGAAGAGTATGTTCTGATCTCTGCTCTCACAGGTACCATCTCCCATGGTTGTAATGATTGGTTGATTGATAATGAGGCTTCCAAACACATGACTGGGTTTAAGGAATCTTTTGTGAACCTATATGAACATGAATCACCCCATAAGGTGAAACTTGGGGATGATTATCAATACCCAATCAAAGGAAGTGGTGAAGCCTCCTACAACCTAAATTCTGGAAAATCTTTGAAAGAAGTCTTTTATGTACCTGGGCTCAAGAAGAACTTACTCTCCATCTCTGCATTGGATGCAAAAGGTATGAGGGTTGCACTTGTGGATGGCCAAGTCCTAATGTGGCCAAAGGGAAAGAACATAGATGATGCAGTAGTAATTGGAGAGCAAGAGGGAGGTTTGTATAAATTGAAGGGACAACCTGAACATGCCATGGTGCATGAATCCATGGAGCCAAGTGAACTTTGGCATAGAAGACTTGCTCAGATGCACTATAGGGCACTTCCAATTGCAAGCAAGGCTGTAGGGGGTCTTCCTGAAATCAAGACCAAACATGAAGGTGTTTGCAAAGGATGTGCAAAAGGTAAGAACATTAAGAAGGCTTTCCCAAGCAATGAAAGCAAGGAAAAAGACATCCTGGAAATGATCCACTCAGATGTATGTGGCCCTATGTCATCCAGTTCCCTGAGTGGGTATGTTTACTATGTCTCATTTATTGACGACTTCTCCAGGAAGACTTGGATATACTTCTTGAAGAACAAAGATGAGGTGTTTGATAAATTCAAGGAATTCAAAACCTTGATGGAGAATCAATCTGAAAAGAAGATCAAAACATTCAGATCCAACAATGGTGGAGAATTCACCTCAGGTGACTTCAAGAAGCTTTGCAATGATTCAGGGATTAAGAGGGAGTTGACTACTCCTTACAATCCACAACAAAATGGAGTTGCAGAAAGGAAGAACAGAACAATCATGGAAGCAGCAAGAGCAATGCTCCATGGCCAGGATCTACCTATGCATCTATGGGCAGAAGCAACTAGGACAGCTGTATATGTGCAGAACAGAACACCCCACAAGATGTTGGACAACAAGACACCAGAAGAGGTCTTTTCTGGGTTCAAGAAGATTGATGTCAGCAAGGATGAATATTAGTTCAAGGACAGGTAATCCAGGAAGCAAAGATCAAGAGACAGCACACTCCAGCAGCTCCTGCAAGGATGCAAATTTTGAGAGGGAGTTGACCATCTTCCTACATTCCACAATAGAAAGGTGTAGAAGAAGCTACTTCAGCAGCTCCTGCCAGGAAGCAAAGACTCAAAGGGAGTCCACCTAACAAACAAACAAAGATAAGTATTTCAATTATCATTTCTTGCCTATTTTGTTTAAATAATATTATGCTTATGTTCCTAGACTTAGGAGATGTATTGTGCATATTAGAATGATTGCATTAATGAACAGTATACTACTAATATGCATGTGATGGGTAAGTGGCCTATGGCACTGTACAACATTCCAGTGCTACTTATCTAGAATGAAACCTCTTTGCTGACATGTTGGGAGTAGTGTAAACTCTTAACAATGTTCTGGTAGAGACTGGAAGGCATCTAGAAAGTTGTGGAACATGGATAAATGTTGTATTGAAGCATTGGCTAAGATAACTGCATGACTACATGACATATTTCTTTATGTGTAAAGAATTTGTTTTGAAAATTATAAGATGTTTCTAATCATGCAATTTAACTTGTTTTGTAGGAAAGATCGTATATCTTCACCTACAAAAGGACTACAACATTTGTTCCAGCAACAAAGATATATATTGAAGATATTGAAGATATTGAAGTTCCCAGGAGCTGGGATGAAGAAATGGAATGCCATGATCCGTCGATCATGAAGAAGATGTTTGGGATGCAGTCCCAAGACCTAACAGGGAGTCACATGTGTGCAGATTGAAGGAAGCCTTGTATGGCTTGAAGCAAGCTCCCAGAACCTGGTATGGTAGGATGGATAGTTTCCTATATACTTTGGGCTTTACCAAGAGTAAAGCGGATTCCAACCTTTACTACAAGGTTGAGGAAGGGAATCCTTTGATTCTACTCCTGTATGTGGATGACTTATTTGTAACAGGAGACGACAGAATGATTGCAGATACTAAGAGGAAGCTTGATGTTGAATTCAATATGAAATATTTGGGAATGATGCACTATTTCCTAGGCATGGAGGTGTGTCAGAGTGCAGGTGGGATCTTCCTTGGTCAAGGGAAGTACACAGTAGATATCCTGAAGAGATTTGGGATGATGGATTGCAAGGCCATGGCCACACCTATGGCATCGAATCTGAAGCTTCTATGCGATGCTTCATCTGAGTCGGTTGATGTCTCTATGTATCGTCAGATGATTGGGTCCTTGATGTACCTAACGAACACGAGGCCGGACATTTGCTTTGCTGTGAACACATTGAGCCAGTTCCTGACGGATCCGAGGAGTGTTCACCTGATTGCTGTAAAGCATGTTCTGAGGTACCTGAAGGGTACAGTGGATTATGGGCTCAAGTATGAAGCGAATCAAAAGTTTAACTTCCAGGGTTATGTTGATTCAGATTGGGCTAGCAGTGCTGCAGATAGGAAGAGCACATCTGGGTGCTGCTTCAGTATGGGATCAGGTGTGATCTCTTGGTTTAGCAGGAAGCAATCCTGCGTAGCACTAAGTATAGCTGAGGCAGAGTATGGTGTAGCCTGTTCAGCTAGTTGTGAGTTAGTATGGCTACGGAAGCTACTGTCTGAGTTATTTGATCTCCCGTTCGATGCTTCTGGTATCTTATGTGATAACCAGAGTTGTGTGAAGCTGTCCGAGAATCTAGTGTTTCATGGCAGGTCGAAACACATAGAGATCAAATATCACTATATCACTTATATGGTGCAGAGAGGAGATGTGAAGCTCCTGTGTGCTGACGAAGCCACTAGCCAGAGTGAAGTTCGCGTACTTCAGAGAGAGGCTTGGCATTCTTCAGATCGAGGACACTTCGAGGAAGAAGTGATGGACACATTTGCTGAAGCCATTCCAAGCATGTTGGAAGGAGGATCCTTCACATGGATGTGGATGTAAGCACTGGATGATGAGCATCAGGATGATGTTCTGGTTTCTGCTGGATATGATCAGTTGGATCATTTTTATGTATGTATGTATGCATCATGTTGGATGCTGGATATGATCAGTTGGATCATTTTATGTATGTATGCATCATGTTGGATGATGGATATGATCGGTTGGATCATTTGTATGTATTGTGTATATGCATCATGTTGGATGCTTGGACCATGTATCTGTATATGTATCAGGGGGATACATTGTATGATCAGGTAGATCATGTATATTGATATGTATCAGGTATGATCAGGTAGATCATGTATGTTGATGGATACATTGTGTGGATCATGTATCAGTTGGATACACTATGTATGATGATATGTATCAGGTAGATACTTGGTGTGCATCAGATGGATGCATTGTATGATCAGGATGATCGTGGATGACAAGCTTCTCCAGAAGACATGCAGCAGGATGTTGCAGTGATGATGATCAGGGTGATCATGTGTACATCAGGATTATGTATGATGAGTATCAGATGATACTATGTGGCCGTGGATCAGGTTGTGCAAGTAAGCATGTAATTTGTGCCCTGGTAGATTTGCAGATGGTCTTTCGAGGTTTTGTCTATGGCATGTAATTCGGTGCCCTGGGACATCTGGCAAATGCTCTTTCGAGGTTTTGCTTTGAGAGGACATGTAATTTGTGCCCTGGGAGATCTACAGATAGTCTTTCGAGGTTTTTCCTATGGCATCTAATTCGGTGCCCTGGGATATCTGGCAGATGCTTTTTCGAGGTTTTGTCCTATGGCATGTAATTTGCTCCTGGGAGATCTGGACAGGATGAAAAAGGCCTCAGATGCTTCAGCCAGGTTTTGCCATGACCACATGTAATTTGCTCCTGGGAGATCTGGACAGGATGAAAAAGGCCTCAGATGCTTCAGCCAGGTTTTGTGGTGGACCACATGTAATGTGCTCCTGGGAGATCCCACAGGTAGAGCCATGTGCTCGTAACAGCCTGGGATGCTTCAGCTAGGTTTTGTGGTGGACCACATGTAATGTGCTCCTGGGAGATCCCATAGGTAGAGCCATGTGCTCGTAACAGCCTGGGATGCTTCAGCCAGGTTTTGTGGTGAGATCACATGTAATGTGCTCTCGGGAGATCTGACAGGTAGAGTTGTGTGATCGTAATAGCCTGGGATGCTTCAGCCAGGTTTTGTGACGAGTCACATGTAATGTGCTCCTGGGAGATCCTACAGGTAGAGCTGTGTGCTCGTAATAGCCTGGGATGCTGCAGCCAGGTTTTGTGACGCACGTAATAAGTCCTGAGGATTCCACAGTATGGCCAGTGATGATGAAGACCTGCAGGTGGTGGGCCTACATCCAGTATGAAAAAGGACTGGCTCTGTAGAACTTCCTATGACGAGTAGAGTCAGAGATTGGTTGAGATAGCAGCAGCAGTGACGATGATGATGACGATGCATCGATGACGATGATACAGAGAAGAAGACTTGTCTAGCAGATCTGTGTCGAGAAATACCTTCATAGTTAAGAGGGAGTGTTAATGTATATGTAACTTCGGAATGTATTTCATCTGTGTATTTTATATATATTTATTATATCCTTATAAGAGATGTGTTATTCCTCTATAAGGAAGTGTCGTCATGTGGATTGACAAGTGTCGCAAGTGTGTGTACTTTCCGATGGGTTATTAGACCACCATGTGGGGTTGGCCCTGAATTATATATAATATAATGTGGATGTACCTAGCTAGACAAGTCGGCCCCATAAGGTCACTGGGAAAAAAGGTAAGTATAAATAGAGATAGGAGATCTCTATTTTACTCACTCGAAAAAGTAACTCACTCTCACTTGAAAAGTGGTGCACTAGTGAGGAGGAGGATCATCTTCTATCAGGAGACTATCTCAGTGTTATTTTGTTGTACTTTGGTTGAGCCATTGCTCTCTCTATCTCTGAGGAAGTTGTGGGGTTTTTCACTTTAGGGTTTTCCCCACGGAAACTCTACGTCTCTTGTCTTTATGCTTTTGATTCTTGTGATGCTTGTCATATTGTGATTATCATGCATTGATATACTGTAGATGTTATTCTCTCAGCAAAGATCCTAGAGTATTGTGACTTAATGCTCAAAATTTAACATGGTATCAGAGCTAACCTGAGAAGAAAACATTTTGCAGTGACGGAAGCTTGAGTTCCTTGTTTATTGGGTTTCTTTCCATAGATTTTTGAAAATCAGTATAGTAGATTGACTCTACTCATCAAGGCGCATCTATCTGTCCAGTCAAAATTCAATTCCGAGCATTTTCAGATTTGGCCCTCTAAATTAGGGTTTCCACAAAAATAGGAATTTCTGAAATCTGAAGGCATAGCTGGAAGCTCCTTACAAAAATTGAATTTTAGAGCATTGGATCGAGATTTTTGGTTGGATAGATCTCCGGGAAACTCAAACCCTAATTCAGGGCTCTCCCCATTGAACCCGGGAGGACAAAAAGGAAATTCTGAAGGGAAAAACGTTGCTGATCTCAAATTCTTAATGCACCAGGCTGATTAGCTCATCAAAGCGCATCTTTCTATCCTCTCATAAATTTGAAATTCACATTTTGAATTTTTAGGGTTTTTTCGACAAACCCTAATCCGGGACCAGATCCAGTTTTCAGCGTTTCAAGTGGTAAGACCTAAATCTTTTCTATTTCCATTTGAAGTACTCTTTAAGATGTCTCTCCACACCAAGCTTGAGGATAAGCTTGAAGGGGCTGATAACTTCGGAGCCTGGAAGTATAGGATTGGGTTAATCCTGGAAGAGAATGAGTTGGACTCATATGTGAAAGAAGACATCCCTATCCCAGAGGATGAAGAGGCCAAGGCATTGCATAAGAAGAACTTGGTCAAGGCAAAGAGAATCATTGCTGGTTCTATCAAAGACCATCTCATACCCCATGTGTCTTCTCTTAAGACACCCAAAGAGATGTTTGACTCTTTGACCAAGCTATTTGAAGGGAAGAACATAAATCAGAAGATGACCCTGCGGAACCAATTGAAAGGAGTAAAGTTTCAGAATGGAGAAACCATTCAATCTTATTTTTCAAGGGTCTCCCAGATCAAGGAACAACTAGAAGCAGTGGGTGAAATGGTGGATAATGGTGAAGTGGTGATGACCACTCTAAATGGCCTACCCAAGTCATGGGATTCCTTTATCCAAGGAATTTGTGCAAGGAAGAAGTTGATCTCCTTCAGTAGACTACGGGAAGAATGCTCACAAGAGGAAGTAAGGCTTGTGGCACGAGAAGAAAATATGGGGAATGAAGATTAAGCTCTTACAGCTCACGCCAAGAAAGGGAAGTCCAAGAGAGAGCCATCTCACTCCAAGAAATCTTCACATCACTTCAAAGAAAGAAGAATATGCTTCACCTGTAATGAGAAAGGACATATTGCCATAAATTGTCCCAAGAACAAGAAGGACAACAACATCTCCAACAAGAAGAAGAAGGGTAGCAAAAGAAGGTTTCATGCTCATGCTGCCGAAGATGATGAACCCCCAAAGAAGAAGGCTAGGGCAGAAAGTGATAGTAATGATGACTCATAAAGTGAAGAAGAGTATGTTCTGATCTCTGCTCTCACAGGTACCATCTCCCATGGTTGTAATGATTGGTTGATTGATAGTGGGGCTTCCAAACACATGACTGGGTTTAAGGAATCTTTTGTGAACCTATCTGAACATGAATCACCCCATAAGGTGAAACTTGGGGATGATTATCAATACCCAATCAAAGGAAGTGGTGAAGCCTCCTACAACCTAGATTCTGGAAAATCTTTGAAAGAAGTCCTTTATGTACCTGGGCTCAAGAAGAACTTTCTCTCCATCTCTGCATTGGATGCAAAAGGTATGAGGGTTGCACTTGTGGATGGCCAAGTCCTAATGTGGCCAAAGGGAAAGAACATAGATGATGCAGTAGTAATTGGAGAGCAAGAGGGAGGTTTGTATAAATTGAAGGGACAACCTGAACATGCCATGGTGCATGAATCCATGGAGCCAAGTGAACTTTGGCATAGAAGACTTGCTCATATGCACTATAGGGCACTTCCAATTGCAAGCAAGGCTGTAGAGGGTCTTCCTGAAATCAAGACCAAACATGAAGGTGTTTGCAAAGGATGTGCAAAAGGTAAGAACATTAAGAAGGCTTTCCCAAGCAATGAAATCAAGGAAAAAGACATCCTGGAAATCATCCACTCAGATGTATGTGGCCCTATGTCATCCAGTTCCCTGAGTGGGTATGTTTACTATGTCTCATTTATTGATGACTTCTCCAGGAAGACTTGGATATACTTCTTGAAGAACAAAGATGAGGTGTTTGATAAATTCAAGGAATTCAAAACCTTGATGGAGAATCAATCTGACAAGAAGATCAAAACATTCAGATCCAACAATGGTGGAGAATTCACCTCAGGTGACTTCAAGAATCTTTGCAGTGATTCAGGGATTAAGAGGGAGTTGACTACTCCTTACAATCCACAACAGAATGGAGTTGCAGAAAGGAAGAACAGAACAATCATGGAAGCAGCAAGAGCAATGCTCCATGACCAGGCTCTACCTATGCATCTATGGGCAAAAGCAGCTAGGACAGCTGTATATGTGCAGAACAGAACACCCCACAAGATGTTGGACAACAAGACACCATAAGAGGTCTTTTCTGGGTTCAAGAA
Source organism: Larix kaempferi (assembly GCA_027924585.1). Lineage (NCBI taxonomy): Eukaryota > Viridiplantae > Streptophyta > Pinopsida > Pinales > Pinaceae > Larix > Larix kaempferi. The sequence goes on from BSBM01000498.1 coordinate 5,156,180, forward strand.
GATTGATGTCAACAAGGATGAATATAAGTTCAAGGACAGGTAATCCAGGAAGCAAAGATCAAGAGAGAGCACACTCCAGCAGCTCCTGCAAGGATGCCGATTTTGAGAGGGAGTTGACCATCTTCCTACATTCCACAACAGAAAGGTGTAGAAGAAGCTACTTCAACAGCTCCTGCCAGGAAGCAAAGACTCAGAGGGAGTCCACCCAACAAAAAAACAAAGATAAGTATTTCAATTATCATTTCTTGCCTATTTTGTTTAAATAATATTATGCTTATGTTCCTAGACTTAGGAGATGTATTGTGCATATTAGAATGATTGCATTAATGAACAGTATACTACTAATATGCATGTGATGGGTAAGTGGCCTATGGCACTGTACAACATTCCAGTGCTACTTATCTAGAATGAAACCTCTTTGCTAACATGTTGGGAGTAGTGTAAACTCTTAACAATGTTCTAGTAGAGACTGGAAGGCATCTAGAAAGTTGTGGAACATGGATAAATGTTGTATTGAAGCATTGGCTAAGATAACTGCATGACTGCATGACATATTTCTTTATGTGTAAAGAATTTGTTTTGAAAATTATAAGATGTTTCTAATCATGCAATTTAACTTGTTTTGTAGGAAAGACCATATATCTTCACCTACAAAAGGACTACAACATTTGTTCTAGCAACAAAGATATCTATTGAAGATATTGAAGTTCCCAGGAGCTGGGATGAGGAAATGGAATGCCATGATCCATCGATCATGAAGAAGATGTTTGGGATGCAGTCCCAAGACCTAACAGGGAGTCACATGTGTGCAGATTGAAGGAAGCCTTGTATGGCTTGAAGTAAGCTCCCAGAACCTGGTATGGTAGGACGGATAGTTTCCTATCTAGTTTGGGCTTTACCAAGAGTAAAGTGGATTTCAACCTTTACTACAAGGTTGAGGAAGGGAATCCTATGATTCTACTCTTGTATGTGGATGACTTATTTGTAACAGGAGATGACAGACTGATTGCAGATACTAAGAGGAAGCTTGCTGCTGAATTCAATATGAAAGATTTGGGAATGATGCACTATTTCCTAGGCATGGAGGTGTGGCAGAGTGTAGGTGGGATCTTCCTTGGTCAAGGGAAGTACACAGTAGATATCCTGAAGAGATTTGGGATGATGGATTGCAAGGTCATGGACACACCTATGGCATCGAATCTGAAGCTTCTATGCGATGCTTCATCTGAGCCGGTTGATGTCTCTATGTATCGTCAGATGATTGGATCCTTGATGTACCTGACGAACACAAGACCGAACATTTGCTTTGCTGTGAACACATTGAGCCAGTTCCTGACGGATCCGAGGAGTGTTCACCTGATTGTTGTAAAGCATGTTCTGAGGTACTTGAAGGGTACAGTGGATTATGGGCTCAAGTATGAAGAGAATCAAAAGTTTAACCTGCATGGTTATGTTGATTCAGATTGGGCTGGCAGTGCTGCAGATAGGAAGAGCACATTTGGTTGCTGCTTCAGTATGGGATCAGGTGTGATCTCTTGGTTTAGTAGGAAGCAGTCCTGCGTAGCACTGAGTACAGCTGAGGCAGAGTATGTTGCAGCCTGTTCAGCTAGTTGTGAGGCAGTATGGCTACGGAAGCTACTGTCTGAGTTATTTGATCTCCCGTTGGATGCTACTAGTATCTTCTGTGATAACCAGAGTTGTGTGAAGTTGTCCGAGAATCCAGTGTTTCATGACAGGTCGAAACACATAAAGATCAAATATCACTATATCAGGGATATGGCGCAAAGAATAGATGTGAATCTCCTGTATGTTGCGATGGACGAGCAGATTGCAGATGTGCTGACGAAGTCACTAGCCAGAGTGAAGTTTGAGTACTTCAGAGAGAGGCTTGGCGTTCTTCAAATCGAGGACACTTCGAGGAAGAAGTGATGGACACATTTCCTGAAGCCATTCCAAGCATTTTGAAAGGAGGATCCTTCATATGGCTATGGATGTAAGCGCTGGATGATGAGCATCAGGATGATGTTCTGGTTTCTGCTGGATATGATCAGTTGGATCATTTTTATGTATGTATGTATGCATCATGTTGGATGCTGGATATGATCAGTTGGATAATTTTATGTATGTATGCATCATGTTGGATGTTGGATATGATCAGTTGGATCATTTGTATGTATTGTGTATATGCATCATGTTGGATGCTTGGACCATGTATCTGTTTATGTATCAGGGGGATACATTGTATGATCAGGTAGATCATGTATATTGATATGTATCAGGTATGATCAGGTAGATCATGTATGTTGATGGATACATTGTGTGGATCATGTATCAGGTGGATACACTATGTATGATGATATGTATCAGGTAGATACTTGGTGTGCATCAGATGGATGCATTGTATGATCAGGATGATCGTGGATGACAAGCTTCTCCAGAAGACATGCAGCAGGATGTTGCAGTGATGATGATCAAGGTGATCATGTGTACATCAAGATGATGTATGATGAGTATCAGATGATACTTTGTGGCCGTGGATCAGGTTGTGCAAGTAAGCATGTAATTTGTTCCTTGGGAGATTTGCAGATGGTATTTCGAGGTTTTTCCTATGGCATGTAATTCGGTGCCTTGAGACATCTGGAAAATGCTCTTTCGAGGTTTTGCTTTGAGAGGACATGTAATTTGTGCCTTGGGAGATCCGCAGATAGTATTTCGAGGTTTTGCCTATGGCATGTAATTCGGTGCCCTGGGATATCTGGCAGATGCTCTTTCGAGGTTTTGTCCTATGGCATGTAATTTGCTCCTGGGATATCTGGACAGGATGAAAAAGGCCTCAGATGCTTCAGCCAGGTTTTGTGGTGGACCACATGTAATGTGCTCCTGGGAGATACGACAGGTAGAGCCGTGTGCTCGTAACAACCTGGAATGCTTCAGTCAGTTTTTGTGGTGAGATCACATGTAATGTGCTCCTGGGAGATCTGACAGGTAGAGTTGTGTGCTCATAATAGCCTGGGATGCTTCAACCAGGTTTTGTGATGGGTCACATGTAATGTGCTCTTGGGAGATCCTACAGGTAGAGCTGTGTGCTCGTAATAGCCTGGGATGTTGCAGCTAGGTTTTGTGACACACGTAATAAGTCTGAGGATTCCCAAGTATGGCCAGTGATGATGAAGACCTGCAGGTGGTGGGCCTACATCCAGTATGAAAAAGGATTGGCTCTGTAGAACTTACTATGATGAGTAGAGTCAGAGATTGGTTGAGATAGCAGCAGCAGTGACGATGATGATGACGATGCATTGATGACGATGATCCAGAGAAGAAGACTTGTCTAGCAGATCTGTGTCGAGAAATACCTTTGTAGTTAAGAGGGAGTGTTGATGTATATGTAACTTCGGAATGTATTTCATCTGTGTATTTTATATATATTTATTGTACCCTTATAAGAGATGTGTTATTCCTCTATAAGGAAGTGTCATCATGTGGATTGAAAAGTGTCGCAAGTGTGTGTACTTGCCAATGGGTTATTAGACCACCATGTGGGGTCGGCCCTGAATTATATATAATATAATGTGGATGTACCTAGCTAGAAAGTCGACCCCATAAGGTCACTGGGAAAAAAGGTAAGTATAAATAGAGATAGGAGATCTCTATTTTACTCACTCGAAAAAGTAACTCACTGTCACTTGAAAAGTGGCGCACTAGTGAGGAGGAGGATCATCTACTATCAGGAGACTATCTCAGTGTTATTTGGTTGTACTTTGGTTGAGCCATTGCTCTCTCTATCTCTAAGGAAGTTGTGGGGTTTTTCACCTTAGGGTTTTCCCCATGGAAACTCTGTGTCTCTTGTCTTTATGCTTTTGATTCTTGTGATGCTTGTCATATTGTGATTGTCATGCATTGATATACTGTAGATGTTATTCTCTCAGCAAAGATCCTAGAGTATTGTGAATTAATGCTCAAATTTTAACATATTCTACAACATCATTCTTCATCCATGGCCAATAATATTGCTTTTTCAAGGCTGCCATTGTCTTCTGGTAGCTTGAATGTCCTGCATAAGGAGCATCATGCATTTCCTTCATAATATTTTTCCTTGTACTTTCAGAGTTGGGAACATAAATTCTATCTTTATGCATGAGGACTCCATTTTCTTCCAACTTATTATTATCAAAATTTTGTTGTATTTTTTGTTGTTTTAAGCCCTCTTTTACATGCTGATAATGTTCATATGTAATATTGGATTCAATGATTTTCCTTCAGATCTGGTGTACCAGTTTTGATAGCCGCGATATGCATTACATGAATCTTTCTACTAAGTGCATCTGCAACTTTATTCTCCTTACCTTTAATGTGCTTGATGTCAAAGTCATATTCGCATAATAATTCCATCCACCTTCTTTGCCTTTCATTCAAATTAGGTTGGTCAAACAAATACTCTAAGCCATAATGATCGGTTCTTAACTCAAAAATTTTACCCATCAAATAATGTCTCCACATATGTAAAGCATGGATGATAGCTACAAGTTCTAATTCATTAGTGGCATAGTTCTTCTCATGTTACTTCAACTTTATGGATTCATAACTAATCACATGTCCATCCTACATTAGTACTCCACCTATTCCTTGCTTAAATGTGTCAGTGCACACTATAAAACTTCTGTCAGGATCTACAATCTTTAGAACTAGTGCACTAATAAGCATTTCCTTAAGTAAGTGAAAACTATCTTCACACTTATGAGTCCAGTCGAATTTCACACCCTTCTTCTACAAATATGTGATAGGATGAACCAAATTTGAGAATCCTTCGATGGACCTTCAATGGTAACCAACCAATCCCATAAAATATATTACCTCTACAATCTTTAGAACTGGTGCACTGGTAAGCATTTCCTTAAGTAAGTGAAAACTATCTTCACACTTATGAGTCCAGTTGAATTTCACACCCTTCTTATACAAATATGTGATAGGATGAACCAACTTTGAGAATCCTTCGATGAACCTTCAATAGTAACCAACCAATCCCATAAAATATATTACCTCTAATACATTCTTAGGTGTTTTCCATTCCATAATGGCTCTTATCTTCTCAGGATCTACTGAAACACCTTCTTCATATATGATATGTCCTAAATAGTGGATTTTTCTCTGATAGAAAGAGGATTTACTTAGCTTGGTGTACAACTAATGATCTCTTAATACTTGCATTGCTAGCCTTAGATGTTTTTCATGCTCTTCTTTTGTCTTTGAATAGATAAGGATATCATCCAAGAAAATAATCACAAACTTATCCAAGTATTCTCTAACAACCTCATTCATCAAGCTCATGAATACTGCAAGTGCAATTTTTAACCCAAAAGGTACCACGGTGAACTCATAATGCCCATACCTTATTCAGAAAGTTGTCTTATTGATGTCTTCATTCTTAACCCTAACTTGGTGGTATCCTGATCTCAAATATATCTTTGAAAACACCTTTGCTACCCTTAAATGGTCAAATAAGTCATCAATCCTTGGTAGGGGGTACTTTTTCTTAATTGTTTCTTTTTTAAATTGCTTATAATCCATGCAGAGCCTTAGAGTCCCATCCTTCTTCTTTACAAATAGCATAAGATCTCCCCATGGTGAAACACTAGGTCTTATGTAACCTTTCTTCAACAACTCCTCTAATCTGTAACTCTTTTAACTCTGGAGTACTCATTCTATAAGGTGCTTTGGATAAAGTTATTTTTCATGGCACCAAATAGATAGAGAAATAGATGTCCCTCTTAGGAGGCATTCCTGGTGGTTCTTGAAATACATCTACAAACTCCTGTAATACTGGATAATCTTGCAACTCTGATTCCTTTCCTTCTTTTGACTCTTCTACATGAATCAAAAACAACTGACACCCTTTTCTAAAACACTTCTTAAGTTGCATAGTCGAGATATGCCTCAAGGATATGGGTCTAAGTATGCCTTTAACTATTACCCAATTTTCTTCTTCATTCAAGCATGTGTAAGTCTTATATGGCAATTGAGTATGGCATGATGTGCTTCTAACCAATCCATGCAAACCAACACATCATACGACCCCAAGGGTATGATGTTTAAATCTACAAAGGTTTTTAATCCATTCATTTCTAAAGGACACCTCTTTATAACCTCAGTGATTTTTCTCTTGGTTCTAGTAGCTAGCTGCACTAAACTTGTTGTCTCAAGCTTACGTTTCTTTAACCCACATTTATCAGACAAGCTAGGTGTAATGTAACTATTGATAGCTCCAGAATCAATCAAAATAGATATGGTTTTGTTAGAAACCTTACCTGTCACCTCAATCATTCGATATTAGTGGTCAGTTCGCCTTCCATCTAGGGCTACGGAGATCCTTTGAACACTTCCTCCAACATATCCAACATTTTAAGCTTCCTAAACACGACTTCTCTTTTGTGGACATTGGTTGGGATAGTGGTTCCCCTTTCATTTTGAACATTCAATTGGCTGTCTTTTGTCTGATTGTTATTTCCTTGGTTGTATTTGCTGATATGAGTTATTGTTTTTTACTCCTGGAGGTTGGAAACAGGGATGATTTTAAGAACCCCCCCCAAATTTATATGGTAAAAAAATTGGCGAATCTCCCCGATATATAGGAAAATTCGAAAGCGATTTTATCAATAATATAATATGTATATATAATGTTTTGGCGAATCTTTCATTTTATTATATGATATTGTAAAATCTTGGCGAATCTTTCACTAAATTATAAGATATTGTAAAATCTTGGCGAATATTTTACTGAATTATAAAATATTGTAAAAAGTTGACGAATATTTCACTAAATTATAAAATATTGTAAAAATTTGGCGAATATTTCACTGAATTATAAAATATTGTAAAAATTTGGCGAATCTTTCATTGATCTATAAAACACATTGAATGACACTCTGCTTGTTAATTATGAGTTCAAGGCTTCTTCAAATGTTGAGTTCAATTGCTCTATTTCAAGTTTTGGTCTCAGTACCAAATGGTGGTGGCATTAATGAAGCCTTGATATCCAAGCAAAGCCGAGTAGATCTTGGAGACATGTATTCTAAATGTGGGTGTTTGGAGGATGCACATAAAGTGTTTGGCCAAGTGCCAAAGCGAAATACAGCCTCATTGAATGCAATGCTTTCAAGATGTGCTCAACATGGACATGGAAGGGAGGAACATTATCAGAGGGGTTCTTCGGATGGAGATTGTCATTCATAGCTCCGATGACGTTAGCATTGCATCTTCTTCTTACTTACAATTTTTTCCTCTACTACTTGAGTTTCTAGAATCTATTTGTAGTCCTCCCTGCAATTATTAGAGATTTCTTCTTTTTCTTCTTTTTCTTCTTTAATAGTCTTGGGAGATGACTTTTTTGAATTGCTTAAATCAACAAAGGAATTGCACCCACAGACTATCCTTCAATAGATTGTGTGGCTACCCTAGACTGTTTTTGATACTTCAAGGCAAGTTTGTACATAGGTTTTAAGCTAGGCATGTTCCTTAAGTATTTTTCTTGGCACATACTTTGAATAACATTATAGTGATTTTGTTGGCATCCTGTAGTGTCGACTATTGGGGGCTATCTTATTGTTGTGTCATACTTTTGGACAATGTAACTTTTTTCCATCTAAATTCCTCAACACTAGTACCATATCTAAATGTTATACCATTTGTTGATACCATATCTAAATGTGTCTAGTAGTTGATTTTGATTGTAGATGTTGTATTGTTTGTTGATATTGGTGTGTAGATGTTATTATAACCCATGTTAGAGCTTTTATTACAAATTGTTTTTTTCTATTGATTAGAGTTTCCATGACATGTGGGGACTTGGACCTTGACAAACCGATAAACTAATAGAATCAGACATTATGCATCATTTTGGCCTTCACTAGCCAATTATGCCCATGGAGGCTAGGAAAATTTTGAAACGTAATTATGCCAATTGGACTAGAGGAATGTTGGTCTCGTGCCAATAGGTCTCCTATGATCAATGCATAGGAACCTAGTGCATAGACCATTTTTCTCTTCGCTTAGCTATGTAGAGCTCATTTATTTTTCTGAATAACGATAAGTATTTACAAAGAAAATATACAATCAGCATAAACAAATCGAAAAAGTGAAGACAATTAATTCATGCAAATAAAAGGTAATAAAAACTTATTTTCTCGAACCCTAAATCAATGGAAATCAACTAAATCTAATATTGATTCAAGCTACAACAAAGGGCTAAATCAAGCATCAAATGAGAACTAGAAGCATTCAAGGGTCTAACACAATAATTAACCAAAATACATGCAAACTCCACAAATCGACAAAATGTTTCAAATAAAAGCAATAAACAAACCATAAAAATTTGCACAAAATATTTGAGATAAACACCAACATGGTTTCATGTACTTGAATGAGCTCATTCTTGCTTAGCGAAAGTGTAGTCAAATTAGTTATTTATCCTTCAATGTCAGGACACTATCTATGTGAAGAGATAGCTCCTAGGCCTAGTAGCTTAGTGGTAGAGCACCATGACTTGGTTGATCGTCCTAAGTGTTTGGAAGGTCCTAGGCTTAGTCCCTAGTTGTTCCTATCAGAATACATTGAGAAGACTTGGGTGCACCATCAAAATAGTTAGAAGACTTGGGTATCCTTCATGAACAAGAATTTAGAAGCATTCAAGACCTTCATTAGATTATTAGTGGAATTAAAAGGTAGAGAGTAAACAAGATTTAGCTCTGACAGTGGCAAAGAATACAAATCATTGCCATTTGAGAATACTGCAAGGATCAAGGGATCAGAAGGAAGGTCACAATTGTGAAACACCAGAGCATAATGGTGTTGTTAAGAGAAAGAATTAGACAATTATGGACATGGTCCACAACATGTTGAAGTAGAAAAATATCGGTAGTATGTTCTTATCAGAAGCAGATGACTGTGTTGTCAATTTAGATGAAGGGTTCAAATAATAACAATGGGAAACAAATAATAGAACTTGATGTCTAGTTGAAACCTTAGGTAAATTTTCTAAGAGGAAGTCAAAATGGTACTTGAGTTCAGGTCTTAGCTAGTCCTTGTTTGCTCCTCAACATGGTATCGTAGCCTGGTTGACAGTTGGGTGTGTTCAAGCCAACGTGTGACTTGATGGGAGGTCTTGGCAGTCAAGCCACCCTCCAAAAATATGCTCGAACATGTGTGCCAGTAGCTTAGCCGTAGAGCACCATGACTTGGTCGATCGCCTTGGTAGTGTTTGGAAGGTCGTAGGTTGAGTCCTCGTTGTTCCTATCAGAATACATTGAGAAGACTTGGGTACACTATCAGAATACAGTTTAAAGACTTGGGTATCCTTCATGAACAAGAATTTAGAAGCATTCAAGACCTTTATTAGATTATTAGTGGAATTAAAACATAGAGAGTAAACAAGATTTAGCTCTAACAGTGGCAAAGAATACAAATCATTACCATTTGAGAATATTGCAAGGATCAAGGGATCAAAAGGAAGTTCACAACTGTGAAACACCAGAGCATAATGGTGTTGCTGAGAGGATGAATTAGACTATTATGGACACGGTCCATGACATGAAGTAGAAAAATATTGGTAGTGTGTTCAAGCAGATTATTGTGTTGTCAATTTAGATGAAGGGTTCAAATAACAAAGGGAAACAAATAATAGAACTTGATGTCTAGTTGAAACCTCAAGTAAATTTACCGAAAGGAAGCCGAAATGATAGAATCCTATTGTCTCCTAGATCCACACGAGATGCCTCCTAGAGCCGCAAAAGAAGGTGAGAAAAACCTCAACTCACTGAGAGCGGCCTTGGGGGAAAGTCTCGAGTCGAGTGCAACTGTTACAACAACACTCGACTCCTATGTTTAAGCCAACTCCTAAAAAATCTAAGGATGGTCACTTTGGAAAAAACTACTTAGGGGTTATTAAAAATTGAGCAATTAATCTAATATACAAACATACAAGATTGATACGCATATATAATCAAAGCACGTAAAATGAAACATGGAGTGCAAACCAATGCTTGTTAAAATGGAGGAACAAAAAGGAAAATGAGCCACCGAATTGTGAACTTGTTTGATGTAGGGATCGATTGTTAGTTATTATTGGATTATTAACGAGAAATGGGAGTTTCCAATATACATAAGGTACGTGGAAACGAGTCCAGGTTCAATGATGTCAAATTTGGTACTACACGAAGAGGGGTACTAGATTAAAGTCTATAGGGATGTCCAACGCAGTATACCAAATGAGGGTGTAACTTGACGAGTCATGATTAGCGATTACCATTAGAGCAAATTTGGGGTCTAAAATTGGCCTTATAAGAAAACCAACCACCTCATAAGAAAACAAGCCATTGAACTCAAGAACCAATAGAATTTCAAGAAAATAGTCAGCCATAATGGTTGAGTTGGCATATTTGACATTAAAAAAAACTATTTTTTAATTCATATTTTCAACATATCTCCCTGTCATTTTACTCAAATTTCGAGCGGGAGCATTCGTTGGATACAAAATTAAATTCTGCATCCAACGAGTACCCACACTGCATACTTTTGAGGGACCCCACCCCACGAAAAATGAGAAATACATAGGAAACAAAAAAAAACATGTTACTTTCAAGTAAAATTACAAAGATATATGTTGAAAATACGAAGAAAAAAAATACTTTTCCTCCAAAATTCATAAATATTATTTTATTATTTTCCTTAGGAGGCCCATTTTAGACCTCAAATTTGCTCTAATGTACCTAATATGGTTATCTCAACCGTAGAATTTGCCCACAAAGTGACAATCTTGTGGATCTTTATAAACATCGGGATACATCTTTAGGGAAGATTAATTTTAAATTAACGTGAAGTGATTAGAATGTTACTTTGGTAGGATTAATAACACTATTATAGCATGCATGAATAAAGTAAGTAGTGTATACTAGCATGTAGCATGCATGAATAAAGTAAGTAGAGTATACTAGCATGTAGTGGGGTTCTTTTTCCAATTGAAAGTAGATGTGATGTAATTACTACTTAAAACAAAATAAAGCAAATGTAAGCTGCGCTACGTTGAGCTCCAGAAAATCAATGCAAAATCTTGAAAAACTCAAAACACGAAAGTTGTAGCTCTTGTCAAGACCTTTCCAACGGTATGAAAAAATATCGAATTTTGAGTTTAGAGAAGAAATTTATCGCAAAAATAACAAACAATTATTTTCACTCCCTTTCTTATTTTTTATTTATGATATTTTTTTAAATATTATTTATTTTTATTTATGAGATTAATTATATAAATGTTTTTATTATTTCAAAGTTACTGCACTTTCATTTTAATCAATGTGATATTTATAATTTAAAGGACATGGAAGTAGTGATAATATAAAATAAAATAAAAAATAGCGATTATTTATTTTTAGTATTATTGTAATTATATTTTTTCATTATAATTTTAGTCTTTTTAAAGTTTTAGATTTTATTAAATATATAAAAAATAAGTAATGGTATATTTATAAAAAAAATTAAAAAATTATAATATCAATTTAAAATAATTACCACTATATCATTTATTGTGTATGCACAATAATCTAAGCCCTTCATTATTATTTTCAACCATCATCTTTTCATTATTATTTTCAACCATCATTTCTTAACTATAGACTATCTCAACATATTTGTCAACTACCATTAATGAGATATTATAAGTTGAAATTCACCTTTAACTTAGTGTGACATGGCATATTTGTAGTATGACGTGGTTTTTTTTATTATTTTCCTTAGGATGCTCATTTTAGATCCCAAATTTTCTCTAATAAAGTGCAAAATACAACTGGGCAGAAGACTACCTGATCTGGATGAGGAATTGAAAAGGTCCCTGGCTGAGTAATGTCTTATGTCTGCTGAAAATTCAGGGCAAACTAGGTGTTAACAAAGCCCATTGAAGATTTAAGCATATCAGAATCAGAGAAAAGTGAACATAGAAAGACAAAGCAAGGAAACTCACAAGGGGCTGATAATTGGTAACTTAAATGCAGGAGGAGCCCTTGGAATCAGAAGTAATGGGAAATCAATTCACGTTAATGACTACTGAAGGAAGCTTGCGACTGATAAAAATTATCCGTCACCCTTCCTGTGGAATCTAACCCCTGTGAGGAATATAACACTACAAAGCTTTCACTGATCCAGTTGCATCTCATTCATGTGGAATTATGATCAAAATCAGGCAAGAGATTATGGTTCCAGCCCAAAAATATTAAGACAATATGATTCAAGCTAGCCTGATGATCAGGTTAGTGTTAGTTCCAGCCCAAAACTATTAGACAAGATGATTCAAGCTAGTGTTTTGCAAGATGATAGTTCAAATGGTAGATATTTTCACCAAGGAAGAGTAAAGAGAAATTCCAAAAGTTTCTAGAAACGTTGAAGGTGAAGGAGCAGCATTCGTTATTAGGAGGTTACCAGATATAATGGAAAACCATAGGGATGTAACTTGGAAATTGTGGAGACTTCCAGTCAAAAGTTGAGTGTTCAAATAAAAATGTCAAATTAAAAGTTCAAATCAGTAAACGAGATGTGGCAGTCCAAAATGGAATCGCTGAAATAAAGCCCCAATGTCATATTGTCGAATAAGACACAATAGGCAGAAGTTCAAATGTGGATGGCCAAGAACCTGCAAAGGGACTCTACGGGGCTGCAAGGTGAAAAAGCAGATGCAGAGATGTGGATGTGAAATTTTGTGAACCCACAGAGGAGTTTTACAAAGCTGCAAAGGTTGTGAGAGAAGATCACAGAGGTCTGCTGTAATGATCAAGTCCAAAAATGGTAGTTAAAAATGGTGAATTGCTGAAATAAAGCCCCAATGTCATATTGTCAAATAAGACACAATAGGCAGAAGTTTAAATGTGGATGGCCAAGAACCTACAAAGGAACCCTACGGGGCTGCAAGATGAAAATGTAGATGCAGAGATGTGGATGTGAAAGTTTGTGAACCCACAGAGAAGGTTTACAAAGCTGTAAGGGTTGTGAGAGTAGATCACAGAGGTATGTTGTAATGATCAAGTCCAAAAATGGCAGTTCAAAATGTTGAATCACTGAAATAAATCCCCAATGTCATATTGTCGAATAAGACACAATAGGCAGAAGTTCAAATGTGGATGGCCAAGAACCTGCAAAGGGACTCTACGGGGCTGCAAGGTGAAAATGTAGATGCAGAGATGTGGATGTGAAAGTTTGTGAACCCACAGAGAAGGTTTACAAAGCTGCAAAGGTTGTGAGAGTAGATCACAGAGGTCTGCTGTAATGATCAAGTCATGGAAAATAGGGATTATGGACCCATAGCAGTTCTGTGAAGTCAGTTAGTGTCCTATAGGTGCAATGCAAAGCAAGCAACAAGTGGTGCGGTGATTTGAGGTGCAGTCTGCAGATAATTAAGAGTGTGGAATGGAAAACCTAAAAGATGAGGAATGGGCCAAGTATGGAACATAGGAGAAGTGGCATTGAATGTTTTGAGGACTGCAGGGACGGAGAAAGTGTCAGAAAGTTGAAAATCTAAAAGACAAAGAAATAACCAGTTATTAGAGCAGCAGCAAGTAGTCAAATCTGACAATTCAAAGTAGTGTAGAGAAAGATATCAATATGCTCCTACGTAAGTGTTAATAAAAGATTTCAGTCGGGAAACCAAAGATGACCAAGAAAAAAATTATCTTGTTGATTTCTGATGTGCAATCTGAAAATCCAGAAGCGAATTATGGTGGCAACAACCACAACAAATCAGAGGAATAAGTCAATAATTGAAACCCTAGTTATCAAATATAAATATGTAAAAGCCTGGGGAGGCAAAGATAAATACATTAATCCAACAGTGGGAGTTAGAGGGGCCTTACCCTTGCAACTTATAAGGACCTTAGCACCTACACCGTAGGGATTGTTGAACCACAAATCACAACCCTTGTTGTAATCTAATGTACTTTGTATTTCAATCTTTTATTATGGAATGCAAGGTCTTATGTTGTCGCAATGAAAAACATAAACAAAAACTCAGTTTTGTTTCTCATGCATGATGTGTGTGTGTGTGTGTGAATCTCTCTACTTCGCTGCAAAATTGATATCAAAGCTTAATTGTTTAGTATAAGCACTGAAAATCAATCAGAACAGGGTTCTTTGAGAACTTGAGCTTGAATTGAGTTGTTGCAGTAATTTCAACAACTATATGGGTTTGATTTTCCATATCCTCAATCTGGATGTCTTTTCTTCAATGTACAGGAGCTATCATTTCTTCATAGCAAAGTTGACAATCCTGTGCTAGTGGAACCAAAACATAGTTCATTGTACAACAAACACTTGTGAAGAAGCAGTGGCTATAGATGACTTTACCTTTGATTGATTTAACAAGTGGGGCTTTTAGGCATGGGAATATACTGTTTTGTAACTTCCTCATGCTTAGACTCCAATTGTTTGGAATCCACAAGTGCTTAAAATGGATTAAGGCCTGCAACACTTCTTGGGGCATCTTCCTGTTTCCTTAAGACTCTAAAGCTTTCTTGTTGATCGTCTTGTCATTTCATATTTTAAGTGGGCCCTAACGCTCAGGGAGGCAAAGATAAAGAGATCAAGCAGAAAGTGGGACTCAGAGGGGCCTTAGCTTCACAATTTAATAATTTATAAGGACCTTAGCACATACACTGTAGGGATTGTTGAACACAAATCGCAACCCTTGTAGGATCTTATGTTGTTGCAACAAAAAACATCAACAAAACTTAGTTTTGTTTCTCAGGATTCATGTGTGTGTGTGTGTGAATCTCTCTACTTCAATGCAAAATTGGTACCAAAGCTTAATTATTTGGTATCAGCGCTGAAAACCAATCAAAACATAGTTATTTGTGAACTCTGGTCTCTGAATCGAATATTGCCGTAATTTCAACAACTATATGGGTTTGATTTTCCATGTCTACAATCTGTATTATCTCTTCTTCAATGTACAGGAGCTATCATTTGTTGTTCTTTCTTTTCTCGTACTTGCTTGGTTGACAAAGTTGTCAATGCTGTACTAATGGAAACAAAAAATGGTTCATTGCACAGCAAACTCTTCTGAAGAAGCAGTGGATATAGATGACACCACCTCTGTTTCCTTTAACAAGTGGAGCTTTTTTGGCATAATGATGGGCTGTTTTGTAACTTCCTCAGGCTTTAGATGCTTGGAATCCACGAGTACTTGAAATGGATTAAGGTCTGCAACACTTCTCTAAAGCTTTCTTGTTGATTGTCTTCTAGTTTTAGTCTTATCATTTTTTATTTTCCTAGTGGGCCTTAAAAGCCCTGGGTGGCAAAGATAAAGAGATTAAGCAAAGAGTGGGACTTAGAGGAGTCTTATCCTTACAATTTTTAAGGACCTTCGCACCATACACTGTAGGGATTTTTGAACCACAAATCACAACCTGTGTTGTAACCTATTGTAGTTTGTTTCTAATGCTTGATGTGTGTGAGTGAATCTCTCCACGTCACTGCAAAATCATTATCAAAGCTTAAGTGTTCTTTGAGAGCTCAAAGAGATTGAATTGAATTTGAATTGTATGTGTTTGATTTTCCATGTTCTCATTTTGGATTATCTTTTTCTTCAATGTTCAGAAGCTATCTCTTGATCATTCCAGAACAGTGCTCTTTGAGAGCTCGAAGAGTTTGAATTGAATTTGAATTTCAACAATTGTATGGGTTTGATTTTCCATGTCCTCAATTTGGGTTGTCTTTTTCTTCAATGTTCAGGAGCTATCATCTCTTGATCTTTCCCTTCTCATACTTCTTTGGTTGACAAAGTTGTCAACCTCTACTATTGGAACTGAAACATATTTATTAAACAACAAACACTTGTGAAGAAGCAGTGGCCATAGATGACACTGCCTCTGTTTACTTTAACAAGTGGGGATTTTTGGCATAGGGATAGTCTATTTTGTAACTTCCTCATGCGTAGGTTCTAATTGCTTGGAATCCATGCCTGCTTGGGGTATCTTCCCATTTTCTCAAGACCCTAAAGCTTTCTTGATTTTCCATGTTCTCATTTTGGATTATCTTTTTCTTCAATGTTCAGGAGCTATCTCTTGATCTTTCCAGAACAGTGTTCTTTGAGAGCTTGAAGAGTTTGAATTGAATTTGAATTTCAACAATTGTATGGATTTGATCTTTCATGTCCTCAATATGGGTTGTCTTTTTCTTCAATGTTTAGGAGCTATCATCTCTTGATCTTTCCCTTCTCATACTTCTTTGGTTGACAAAGTTGTCAACCTCTACTATTGGAACTAAAACATATTTATTAAACAACAAACTCTTGTGAAGAAGCAATGGCCATAGATGACAGTGCCTCTGTTTACTTTAACAAGTGGGACTTTTGGATAGTCTGTTTTGTAATTTCCTCATGAACTAAAACATATTTATTAAACAACAAACTCTTGTGAAGAAGCAGTGGCCATAGATGACACTGCCTCTGTTTACTTTAGTCTGTTTTGTAATTTCCCCATGCATGCGCTTTAATTGCTTGGAATCCAGGACTGCTTGGGGTATCTTCCCATTTTCTTCAGACCCTAAAGCTTTCTTGTTGACATCTAGCTTTAGTCTACAGTAAAGCTAAGTAGGGACACGTGAGGGCACCCAAGCTACCTTTGAAGGAATCAAGAAAGAACCTATGGCATTTCCTACTCGTTCAAAAATAGAATCATACCAAAACTACATAAAAGGCCCGAAAGACTTACTAGAAAAAATGAGCCATCAAAGGGAAGAAAACAACTTTTGAAGGAAGAATTGATTGGTAACACTATTATAGACTTCCTAATTCTGTTAAACCGATTTTATTATCTATGTCAGTCACTAAATGCCTTGGCTTTAACCAGAGAATTGGGGCATCTGAAACTTCAAATACAACATTGCATTTGGGGATAGAGACAAGCATGCACCCATTTTTCTTCTTTAGCAGAGATTCAACCATGAAAGGCAAGGAACAAAATAACTGAAGAAAACATGGAAACCAAACCAGAGAATACAGTTACGATGTTTTGCCTCAGTTGGTTGTTTTCTTGCTATCTTACAAAATGATGTTCTAGGGTATTCCAGAATGCACACATTACAGATTTTGATCTTGAGCTGACAGAGCTCAGGGCTCAAACATAACTCTGTGCTTATTAGGCACCTGCATTCTCACAGAGGTTTGGTAGGTCAACACAAGCAGCCACTTGGCTCCATCATGAACCCATTTTTTACTGTGAAGAATAATAAAGAGCATGAAAAACATAAAATCCATGTCTAGGTACTGTTTCACTAGTTCTCTTTTGGACCAAGAACCCTCAGCAAAGGGACTATCATCTCTTCCTAAACCCTCCATTTGTGCTAAGTCTAGTTCTCAAAGGAAAAATAAGTATCTATCCTTTTAATGGTGAAAGAGCAGAAAGCGAAATACTAGTAATTGAAACAAGAAGTGAAAGTGTAGCTGGAATTGGAATTGTTGGGAATTCATGCCCCATCCAAAATCATATTATGGAAAAAGTAAAGGATGCTTTCAAACTGAAAATTTTCTTCTTCACTATACAACCAAAATATCAGAAAACAAAGGTAAGAATAGTGGGCGGGTCACACAAGTGGTTCCAGATGTGCAAAATGGATACATGGATACATTTAATAGTGGTAAATATATTTATTCATTCTTTGATCTCTTTAATTCTTTCCTGATTACTAGGTTTCATAACTTTATTTAATGATAATTTTGAATCACCTTTCAAAATCAACTCTCATCCATTTAGGCTTAAGGATATCTTAAGGCCTTCCTTATCTGCAACTACCTCCACACAATTGTTAGAAGCTTATAAGAAACTTGATGAGTTGACATAGCTCACCAACCTGTTTTGAAACTTGTCATGCTCAGTAAGACTTGATTAAGTTTAGTCAATTCTTGGTCAAAATCAGACAAACTCGTGAGACAAACTTGGTCAATTTGGATCAAATTTGAAATGGTCAATTGTCGTCAAACTCACTAGTGATTTTCTCTTTCAATGTTTGTATTATGCAATTTGCAGTTTGTTCTTTAAGTTTGGTGCATGAGGGCTGTTGGAAAAATATAATTGATTCTTTAAAACATGATAGCAGAGAGAGTGCTATGTGAAATATCAGCTTACAGGGGAAAATTCTGTATGATGTAAATGCAATCTATGTACTTTATGAAACTATTACAAGAAAGAAAATCTGAGAAATATTTACAGGAAAATATGTGTCATATACAACGGAAATTTCTGTGTCATGTAATTGCAATCTATGTACTCTATGAAACTATCAGCAGAAAGAAAAATATTTAAAGGAAAAATTGTGTTATATAACTGTAAATCATCTGCTATCAGCTTTGTACATTATCAATTTTCAGGGATTCGGCTTTATAAACTATCATTGAGGTACTATGTCTACAATTGTTTGTCTATTTACGGAAGCATATATCTATTTTGATGTTTGAAAGGGCCAATTCTTATGAAATTGATTTGTCTTATGTCAAACTTTGATTTTGTCATGGCAAGAGGACTTTTACATGGTCTTTATTTTTTACTATGTTGAGATCTTGTCATGGAAAGATGACTTTTACATGGTCTTTTAAGTTGTCATTGAGTCTGGGAGCTTGCTTCAAATAGAGAGATTTCTATTAAATGCTCAACTTTTGTGCAACACAACCTACTAAATACTAAATAGCACTGTCAAGATCTCCATCAGTAAATGAATATGATTATAAAGGCCACTATAGCTAAATCCCAATCATATCAAGTAAGATGGTTCAAGAGTTATGCATGCCACCACATGTCATGTGGTTTGAGATTTTCAATGGGCTCATTTTATATTCTAATCACATTCTCATCTCTTGAACAGAGGTAATTACAATTAAGATAGAGGATCATTCTATATTTTTCTGCTAAGCTTATTATAAGATAAGAAACAGATAACATTGTTCATCAACATGAATTTCACTTTGATCATTACTTGTACATTCTAGATACCATTATAATCAATAGATTATGTATGCTTCCACATATAACATGGGTTGAGAATAAGAATGTCCATGATTGGGAGGAACTACCACCCTTTGTATGTTGGGGCGTGTGGAAGGCCAAAAATGGTTTGTTGTTTCAAGGAAGGGGTTTTTCAGCCACTAGGGTGGGAAGCAAAGCAATTGCAACACTTAGGGAATTGATGTAGGACCAGACTGTTGTCAAAATCAAACCTATTCAAAGACTAGTGACTCCTATTTTCAATCTAGTCCGGGCTAGGAGATACTTTGATTGGGCCTCTCAAGATATTTGTAGGCATTGTGGTGCGGGAGCAGTCTTATGGTTGAATGATATAAGTTGTTACAATTTGAGAATGAACTGTGGATCCAGTACAAATACTAGAAGTGAGTTATTAGCTCTATGGATGCTGGTATATTCTGCTAGATTTAAAGAAATTACTAATTCGCAAATTGCAGGTGATTCGAAAATCATCATTGACTCTGAGACTCTAAGACCTACTGCAAGGATTCGTAGAAGGAGATGACAGCAGGTTGAGAGTCAGAACATTGTTGCTCATTATAGGGTGTATTGTCATAGAATTATCTGAAAATTCTGTTAGAATGAATGAAATCTTTGCTCTTCTTTCTGGGACATTATATATGTGACTCTAATTTATGAATAAATATTGGACAGATGGGTGACATTATGGCATTATTGCAGGTTACTATTATGTGTAGTTACAACTTTGAGGGGTCTCTCAAAATGCGAAAATAGCAACTTAGTTGAAACTAGTTCCTAAAATTGTGAAGCTATGACTTTCCCAAGGAAAAGGTCAAATGTGGAGCTTGTTACACTGAGAATTTAAATACTTGCTATACAGAAATGATTATAATATGGAGAAGTTGAAACAGGACGAGCTGCTAGCAACCAAAGATTGCAGGATTCTACAAGGTATCACAAGGTATACATTTTTTATGGCTTATCACAGAACATGCCTTTGTTTGCTCTATAGGCTATTGATGCTATTAATGTACATCTGTAAGAATGGAATCTGACCTAAAAAGTAACTTCTTTAGCTTGAAAAAACAAAGCAATGTTTTACTGTGAGTGCAATGGAAAAGTTGTAGCATATCTTTGAACTTAAACATCCGTCAATACTGGAATTTGATGCAGAGATTTCTTCATGATCGAAAATTGCCGGGTAAAAGAACTGAGACGCCCATCACTACAGAAATTTGGATACAGGTCTGAATTAAATCGGGCAGAAAGTAGATCGTTTTACAGTTTCAATAGTCTAAACATCGGCGTGTCCAATCCATACCAATGCTCTGGTAATGCTAGGATTTGAACACTTACTTCTTTATGAAATCAAGAAAACATCCTATTTAATTGTAAGTAGAATTCAAACTCAATTCAGCTTCCATCGGCTATGAAAAACGAAGGGCGAGTTATAATAAAAGATTTCGAAGGGCGAGTTATAAACGAAGGGCGAGTTATAATAAAAGATTTCGAAGTCTGACAGCATTAAGAATTTGGGGATTAAACTCACAGTGTAATCATGGATCGAAATGAAACACGCAGGGTCGGTCTAAGATGGCAACAAAAATTGAATTGCAGATATTTCACATTGTCACATACCTCTTAATGCTCGAAACCCTTCTGAGAATCTGAAATGTGCAGTTTGCAAACCTCCAGATACACGCTACAAACTGGTAATCTTTGAAACAAATAGTAATTGAGCCTCGTATGGGTGAAAATCAAGAATTTTACCTCGTATGGGCGATGCTAGGGGTTTTATTGGCACTCTAGCAGCCAAATCGCGGGCGAATCGGACTCCAAAACCGCTATTTCTTCAAATCGAGGGCGAACCATAGCTCCAAAAAAACCCATGCCAGAATCGAGGGCGAACAACAACTCCAAAAAACCGCCATGCCAAAAATCACGGGCGAATGAGTTTCCAGGAAACACCATCCCTAAAAATCGGGGGCGATTGGTGCATCCAAGGAAAAATCACGGAAAATAAACTGGCGAAAATCTATTTTTCCCTATTTCTTCCACAAAAATCGCGGGCGACTGGTTTCTTCTATAAATTCTTCCTAAATACGATTTTGGCTATATATTTTTTGAATATTTACAAAATAATAAATAGTGGGCTATTAAAATTAATTCTCAAAAACCTCTTTTACTTAAAAATTCGCCCTAAAAAAAATTGGAAACCTTCTAAATTTGCCATTGGGCTAAATTTCGCCCCTTAAATCATCCCTGGTTGGAAACCCTTCTTCCTTTGTTCTTTCCTGTTGTTCTTCAAGTATTTCCAATTCTTATGATAAAGAGCCTTATTCTTGTTTTGTTCATACAAATGTTTTGCTTCCTAGATGGCTTCCTTAATATTCTTGGGTCAATCATACTGATTTTATCTTTATAAAATTCAGGTAGACCACTTAGGAACCTTTGAATTTTTACCTTCTCATCTCTAATGAATTATGCATACTTCAAAAGTTCCAAAAACTTCTTCTCATAGGATTCCATAGTCATGCTTCCCAGTTTGAGCTCAAAGAATTCTTCCAACTTTTTATCAAAGTAGTGCTCGGGGAGATACTCTTTTTGAAAGTACTTCTTAAACTTATTCTAGGTGATTCTATTTTCATCGATATCCTTCACTCTGAATAGTTGGTCCCACCAGATGGATGCCTTTTCTCGTAGATGGTAAATAACTACTCTTGCTTCCATATTAGATGTATATTGATGAAGCCAGAAAAAATTCCCTAATCCCAACAACCAAGATTCAACATCATCTCCTTTATTTGTTTCTCCATCAAAAGTTGGAGGCTTAATTCTCCTTAATTCTCCAACCAGTTCATTATAGAAAAATATTCTCTTCTTATGTCTCACTGGGGATCTTTGAGGACTACTTTCTGAGCTATTTGAGGAATATCCTTTCTCATTAACTATGTATTGAGATTTCCTTGAAGATGATATGGATCTTTCCTTTATTCCCCCATTTCTTTTGTCAGATGATTTCTGGATGGTATTCGATGTCTTTAATTCATTCATGATCTGTTCTTGAATGTGGATAATCCTTTCAATATACTCCATACTTACTTCCTTAATGAATATTCCAAACTGGAGGGTTCGCAGCTCCTCTTATGTCTACTCGTTCTTGCTTCTTTTCTTCCAATAAACTCCTCTTTTGAGCTATAGGGTCTTTGTCTCTCTTCAAAATCCATCTCCACTCCCTGATTCCCTACTTGTTCAGTCTTTTAGTGTTCGTTGGTTCGACTTAAAAAAATTATTAATTTGATAATCGCACTGCTTGCTTAACTTTCACCAAGATCTACAATTTTTTCATTAACAATTATTATTAGCAGAACACACAAGATTATTATTGTTAAAAACTATTAAAATCAATATTTAATAGTTCTAATACATATTTACAAAATTTTACGAAGTTGTGGAAGCCCCAACTCCCGCAGTGTTGAAGCCTTTTCTATCATACCACTTGTAATGTCCTTGACCCTTAACTAAGGTTAAGGGTGCTAATATTAAAACTAACCTAAGTTTAAGCGCAGAATATTGAGACAAAATATAGTTAGCCAACACTTCAAATCATCAAACTCTTGATTCTAGAGTAAAATTATTTATTAAAGTTGAGATCATTTAATTAATTACTTAATTAAGATAATTATGACACTTAATTAAATTAATTGCGACACTTAATTAAGTTAATTACCAAAGGTCATAATCACAAAAAAACATGATTAAGGCATATTATTCATCATCCTTAGTGAGAATAAGGTCCTAAAACCCATTCATGCATTATAAATTGTATTAATGTCGAAACCACAATTGTTAAATAGTTGAGTATTGTTGTTATTAGTATTTCCGCAAATTAAGTTAATTTCTAGTGTTGTTATGTGTGTGATGTTGGTGAGGCTGAACAATAAGAAAACCAAGACACATTGGTAGGTTGTAATCTACAACAACACCATAACCAAAGCAAAACAAAAGGCACTGGCTATAATCACAACCCACAAAACCAGCTCCCGATGGTTGTCCCCTACAACCATTTTTCACTAATATATTTCAAATTGTATGGATGCCTCCCTAAAGCCATCAATCAAATTTACATTCAAATTACATTAGTCAAACTATGATATGAAAATAGGAGCATATGCATGCACAAAACATTTCCAAACAAAAACATGGTGCGCTCAACTTGGCACCGGGAAAACTATCGGACCAAAACGAACATATCATGATCATCTGGAAATCTTTTTCGACGAAACAAAAAGTGGTCCTTACTAAAAACGTTGTTTTGGAGGCAATGCAATAGGTCCCAAAACACAACACTAAGCATACATGGGTGAAATAGAGCATAAAACCATAGAGCCATTGTTACGGTTTTTGAATAAGAGAAAGAAGATCAGAAAGAATAACATCTAATTTTTTAATCTTGTGGAGTCCATTCTTATTGTAACCAGATCCTAACATAAAATAACCTAGCATATGGATAAATCAAATCAGCCACCATTGCACATATTCATCATAATATCATATTAAAAGATAAATAAAAAAACATATGAGAAATACTTATCTCAAGATATGGGAAACATGCTCCAATGGGGGAGCATTCCTCCCATCTGTAGGCACAATAAATATATAAAATTGAATAGACCACCCCTGAGCTGAGGCCACAGATCCACAAGTAGAGTACCCTCGGTCTAGCAATATACTACCATAAAATTCACACGACCATCTACTACATGTTCGTTTCAACTGCTAATGGGATCCTCCCATACCTGGCTGAGAACCTGGATGAGAAGAGGTACCTATGTAAGCAAGGTAATTGTCCGTCTCTACTGCTGATGGGATCCTCCTATACCTGGATAAGAACATGGACACTAGACTAGACTCTATGGGAATCAAGCAATAGGAAATCAATCCCAACACAACAATATAACTATCACACTCACAACCCAGTGAGAATAGCATAAGCCAAACAATCCAAGCTCAGGATTAGCTTCAACAAGGAGAGAGCACATGAATTTATAAGGTGGAGAGGCAAATCAAACCAAGGTAATCCAACTCAATTCGAGAGAGGGGGGTTAACTTTACCACAAGGGGTCAATTCGAATAATAAAATATATATAATTCAAAGGGAAGAATGGAACTAATTCAAGTTGGGTGGGACCCACTCGAATTTCATGAGAGAAAAACTCAAATTTGCATAAGGAGGGGTTGGATAAGAAGGGTCCCACTCCCAAATTCGAATTAGGAGAGTGGAGGATCATGTGGGGGGTTATTTAACCCAAAATAACTTCATGAGGAGGACTTACAACAAATTATTACTTGCGGAAACACAAAAATAGGGTCATCGTTGAATTATGTAAGAGTGGAAGCTATAAAATATCTTGCAGCTCCTAAAAACTAGGGAGAGGGCTCATAAATTACCAAAGCACATAAATAGGAGAGAATCTCTCCCAAAGAACCAAGTGGAGTCCACAATATCTCCATGAGAGTGCACTAGTAACTCTTTTAGTCATAAAACATCACAATTAACTATTCCAAATTCCCAGAATAGTTTAAAAAGGGTCCAAAATAACTCAACTAACATAAACAAGGTCCAAGATAATCCAAGTACAAAGTTTGGATTTCTAATAAAGTACTAGAAACAATAACCCACCCCCTCACTTGTGAAACCATGGCCTCCCATACTCTTTTAGTTTCCCATTCAGCGAGTTGTTTATCTATTTAAGAGAAACATCAATATTAATATCAACATCTAAGTCCATAGTCCATAGTCACATCATCAAACAAGACATAGTCACATAATCAAATAATCAACCACGTCATCCATCATCAGGTAACCACACATGTCATAGTCACATAATCAAATAATCAACTAAGTCATCAATCATCAGATAACCACACATGTCATTGTCGCATGAAACAATAATCACATTCATGTCAACTAAACAATTAAGTATAAACGATAGTCAAACAATAATCATATAGTCGTGTCATCACACCATTAATTAAGCAAATCATAGTCACCTAAGCAAATTATTATAATAAGTCCAGGGCTTAAAAACTAGGGTATTACAAAGGAAAGAAGAACTTTCTTTCTAGCTAGATTTCACTAACACCCATAATCTATCATACAATCAACTTGATATGGTGTTGTTTCAAGAGGACAAAACCATATTGCAATGAATAATTGTATACCAAATAATGTTAGTACCCTTTTGGGGTTTTTCTGCATACCTTTTTTATGGTTCTTCTTTGTTAGACTCTTCAGGAGATCCTTCTTCTATTTTGAGCTTCTAACCTCCCCCGAATTTGGGAATCTCATAATATTCTTCATACAACTTTGACATTTATCCATTTGATGGGTTGTATTTTTCTATTCTTGTAGATTCTATTAGTCCTTTTAGTTCTTTAATTCTTTCTACAACCTGCTTCATAATGAGTTGTCATTCTTTGGTTTGGACTGATAACAATTCTTCTTTATCTCTTATGAATTGTTGTTGATCTTCATTTTTATATGGATATGTTTCATATAATTCAACAAGAGAATAATGCTTGGAGCTTTCCTTGTAAGGAGATGTTGTTGGATTGATGAATGTAGGTTCAACTCTTGGCCTTGACATTTGTTTAATGAGATCTTCTTTTTCAGCTTTTAGATCCATCCTTTGTACATATTTCTATGTTGGTGTCTCTTCTCATAGCTAGTCAATTTCTTTTATCCTAACTTTAGGATTAGTGACTGAATATGCGAAACACATGCAAAAATCAAATTGAGGATGACTATCGACACCCAAATTTTGTGGGTCAAGAAAATGAACATCACAAATATCATAATTGGAGTTAGAGTCAGAATCAATGCATTCCTCATCATCAAAAAGAAATTCATTAGGATTAAGATAAAAAATTTCACTAGATGGTTGCTCTGAAGAATAACCAAACATAAATCCCATCACTATGGTTCACGTTTTTCGATAAAGTGTGCAACAAGCCAAGGTTTTCTTGTCTTCTGAGGGCACTCATTTTCCTAATGACTGGGTATTTACAATTGTAGAAAATAACTTTCTTTGAAGGAGAAGATCTCTTCTTTAAGTAAGGAATTTTCATGGAAGAATTTAATTGTACCTAGATTTCTTCTTAGAATATGGCTTGGCATATTTTGACTTATTGAGGGTAAATCTTGATCCAAAGCTATAATATTTTTTCTTGTTATGACAATGACAAGATGATCTGACCAATTACTGTGCTCTATTATGAGCACCATATCCCCATTCATGCATTTCACCTACATCTCTATATTAGACACAATGGATCACTAAGAGGGGGGGCGGTGAACAGTGAGCTGACAATTCAACCAATTTCTACTTCTTCCTCTAATCTTATACTATCATTCACAAATCTACTCCAACATCATATTCATCAATAGAATAAACAATTTATCATATGCCATTCATCAATATCAACACATCACACAAGACACAATATATAAGCTTTGTAATCTTTTGTATTTTGTTCAACGGCTACAACCGTGAGGTAATTAAGCTACAACTGAAACAAAGAGCACCAAATATTTATCTAGGACCCTACCTAGTTCTTCTTAGATCCTACTAAGAAGTGGATACAAGACCCTGCTTGTAAATTATTTATACATATACATTACATTTGTCAACACTGTCTTGTCATCACTGTCACATCTTGTCCAGTCATCAACTCAGTCATGTCATCAACTGCAGCACTTGTCTCTTCTCCATCTTCATACTGTCACCAGCATTGATCATCATCAAGCCAAAATTCACATCATTTAGCACATATTTTCTGTCCAAGAGTACATCATAAGTTTGTCCAGCGTATTAGCATTCTTTCTAGGAGATCATCTTTAGCATCACATCTTCATTCAATCATTCATGAACATTCTGACTTCAGGGAGTACATCATCTATCTGTTCAACACATCGGCATAATTATTGTCCATGTAAACATCATTACCATTCTGTCCATTCTGGGCACATCAATATTTTGTCCATAAGATCATCATCAATCTGTCCTTTAGTAGCACATGTTTTCTATCATAATTCTATCGAGTATGTCTGCATTGTGTAGCCCCAGAAAACTTCATCAAACTGTCCAGAACATTCAATGTTTCCACCAAGCATCACATCTTCATCTTAGCCAAGCAAAAGGGAGATAAAACAAAATTGATATACTGCTACTCCTGTTGTAGCTACCGAACTGTCCCACAGTCAAAGCTTACTGAACCAATACGAATTTCTTCACCAATCACATAAATCTTTACAGCTCCACGGAAATCTTTACTGCTGCACCGAAATCTTTACTGCTGCATTCTGTTGTCATGTCCAGCATGTTTATCATCCACATCAAACTGTCTGTAGTCTTCATCATATCATTTTGATAATCAATGTCAGTATCCTGCTGCCCTAATCAACCCAGAAAATCAAGCATCATCACAACGTTTTCAGCATGGTCATATATGTGTCATCATCTCAGCAATTTTTTGTCCTAACATAACAACCAACTGCCCAGCATTATGTCATCAGCAGGTTCACCCTTAAATATATAAACATGTTCATAAACTGCTGCCCAGTTCAACCTAGAAAAATCAGAGATAAAAACATTCTGCTGGTGACCTAAAAAATTCAGACATAAAAGATAAATAAAAAGGGTTTTATTTCTGCTATAGTTGCTGCCACTGTAAAAAATCAGTCTCATGTACCAGCAAAAATTTGCCTCCGAAATAGTATGAAATTCCTCTCAGAGACAGTCTGAATTTCTCCTAAAAACCACCGAAATCATAGCTATATTTCTCCTCCACGAACTCCCCATGAATAAGGCAAGTTTACTTCTATTTATATAGGTTTGATCCACAATTTTTATTTTTATTTTTACCTGAGCCAACTTGCCAAGTTTTAATCTTTTCTTCACTAAATAATATAATTTAATTCCTTAATTATTTGAGGCCGACATGTCTAATTCAAAACAAATAATATTTTTGTTTCCATGTCAAACTTAGGAAGCCGACTTCATCATTAAATGATATTTTTGTTCCACGTTTTACTCATCCAAATATAAGTATATCTAATTGTTTGGTTATTTTGCCAAGTGGATTTAAAAACCACTTTATCCCATCTCATGGTGGTCTCCACATGCCTGTAGGTGGTGTTTGGAGATGCCCGTAACCTCTCATGAGGATTCCTGCAATACACTTCTTGTTTTCCTTAATAAACATGCCCGCAGCCAATGTTTTGGATATGCCCGCATGACCTCAAATCCATTTTTTCCATTTCATATCCACTTTCCATTTTCATGCCCGCAAGATTATGCTTGCTTGGCATATGTATTGTCCACATCATGCTTGTATAGGGTATCACTTCAATCCATCCACACACTTCACCTTTTTCATTAATGTTGTCATCAATGACAACCATAGACAGCCATATTCATCAATCTCCCCCTTTGTCATTGATGGCAACCAACTTCTTCTTCTCCCCCTTTGACATTAATGACAAAGGGTTGATTGACCTTCAATGGCTTGACAATGCCAAAAGAGAATGTCTCGAGTTCTTCTATGTCAACTTCTGATTTGAAGTTTTGATCATCACTTGCCATCTCCATATATGCTCCCCCTTTCAAATAGGCTACTTGATCTCTTGATGTACAAAAATCTAAGATCAAGGGAGTTCACAATGCCCAAAAAGACTAAAATTGATT
This sequence comes from Larix kaempferi, assembly GCA_027924585.1. Classification (NCBI taxonomy): domain Eukaryota; kingdom Viridiplantae; phylum Streptophyta; class Pinopsida; order Pinales; family Pinaceae; genus Larix; species Larix kaempferi. Next base: position 5,184,930 of record BSBM01000498.1, read on the forward strand.
CTTGAAAATTGCTTCTTGAAACCATGCTGAAATGTTTGCTTAAACACAAGGATTTAGTCATAACTCAGTCACAAACCAGTTTAAGTCAACAGCTGCTCCATCAACAAGTCCACACCAAACCCTTATGTATTACAATTATATCATTTTTAAGTCAAGCTGATCTTATCAATTAACTTTTATTGCTGCGACAAATTTTCTCTGACATATCACTGTAAAGAATTTGTCATCAAACTTGTGCACTAGGGCATCATTTTCATACTTCATATTTTACTAAGCCACAGAAACATGACTTCTTCAATTTGAAAATATCTTCAACTAAAATTCTCAAAAATCTTCTAGCAAGTCCGAGCTTGTCTATTATCTTCTTCAGCATTTGTACTTCGATCAAATTCAAAGTTACATCAGCGTCTTTCATCATGAATGTATTGCTAGCTGCTCCCCCTATCAAGCAAAATTCGTCATCAGTTACCATTGTCTTCCTTCTTTGAATATTATGTGACTTCGGATGCCTTATGAACACAGTCACTAATTTCAGGATGACCAACTGCTGAAGGTGATTTTCCAATCCTGTATCTCTCACCAAACTCCATATTCATGACAAAAGGCTTATGTAAATTCATAAAAGGTAAGCATGCATCCTCATCATACTTTAAGCTACTAGCTTGTCATCCTACTGCTCATGTAGGTCTGCGCATCTTCTAGTTTTCAATAAACACACTCCCCCTTTCATGCTGAGATTGATTTTCCATCAAGAATGTGTTGCTAGTTCATGGTCAACAAAAATTATCATAGTACCTAAGTATTTCATAATTCCATTATCAACCTCTTGATCGGCTATAAAGAGATATCTGAAATGTGCCATCAGTTCGTAGTATACAACATCATCATCATAGAAATGTCCACAGACACATCAATAGACTGTCCATGTCTTACCCATGCAGAAAAAAATGTTCAACGTCATGTCATGTTTTCAGCAATCTTCAACATATTGTTCCCCTAATCAAACCAAAAATCATGCTGCTGCTATATCATTGTCTTCAGCAACCTCATAAGAGATACATCTGACAATATAAACCACTGTTGTTGCTGCTGCAGTGTCTCTTTTCCTAGCTCGGAAATATTCTTGTTGTGGTTGCTTAAATAATTATGCATCATCATATATTGACATGAAATTCTGCGATAGAATCTACATCCTTCTTCTAATTCCTCATTTGCTTCAGCTAGAGAGATTTTATGAGGTCGCTGAAAATTTCTCCTACTCCCCCTATCACTATACTATCATGCCACGATCCTTGGACCTGTTAGTTGCTTGGAGCAACCATCATTACCCATTAAGTCCATCCTCCAACTCCATGGACTCATGGTGTACTTAAAGTCTTCAAAAGACCTTAAGTAAGGCTTTCCATATGGCAGCCATCATCACTGTTGTGGTCACTCTCATTTGAATTTAACAAGACATCTTTCTTTACCCATACTTTCTTCTTGACCTCTATTCTTTTATTTTCTGTTCCATTTTCTTCATGGTCTTTGCTTGTTGATTTATATGTTAATTTTCTTATGAATGGTCTTCTTGGACTTGCACACACTTTGGCTTTGTGCCCAATACCTCCACAAGTGAAGCACCTCAATGTGTGACAGTTGGAAGCAAGATGTCCAATTTGATCACATGTCCAACATCTTGCCTTGACATTTTTTCTTTCAATAATCCTTCTTCCATATGCACAATCCATTGCTTTGTGACCAAAGTTAGAACAAGAAAAGCAATATCCATCAAAACTATTTTCATACCTTGATGTTTGGCTTGGAAGGCTCTTTCTTCTTACAAATGAATTGCTTTGATGAGTGGGAGTAGCTTCATGAGTCATTAGTGATCTTCCAATTTCTTTGTTGTCATGTGCAGGTACATAAGGAGCTTTTCTATCTTCCTGGGAGGATGTGGATCCAACTTTAGGAGTCTTGGGGGACCAAGTGCCTTCTTCCAATTTGTCTTCTACCTTTTTATACCCAAGGATGGATTTGTCAAGTGGAGACCTTTGACAATCTAAAATTTCATCTAGGACAGCTGAACTGTGTTGGAACTTGCCATATACATCAAATTTTTTATTTTTCCTTCTCAATTCAACTACCTCCATTTCAAGCTTTTGAATTTCCTTCTCCTTTTCATCCAAGTGATTTTTCAATACTTATTCTATCTTATTGGCTTCTTCTAGTTGAGTCTTCAAGCCAATATTATTTCTTCTTGTCTCTTCAAGCTCGTTAGGATCTTCACAAATATCCTTAATATTTTGATCATTTGGCTCACCTTGTAATCTTGTTTTCAATAGGTCGACATACCTCTCCTTTTCTTCTAGCTGGGTCTTCATAGTTTCAGCTGAGTCTTGAAGTTTTAACATCTTATCAATGATTTTACTAAACACCTCCATTGACTTATCATGGTGTTCTTCAATGAACTTCTCAACCTTCCTTTTAAGCATCCGATCATGCTTGATATCTTGCACCTTAAAAAGGTTTGCTAGGAGATTCTTCTTAGCGTCTTCAAGAGCATTTTCAAAGTTATCATAACCAAGATTACTGAGATCAGTAACATTCTTACCTTCATTAATATCTGAACCCTTTTCTTCCATTTTTTCTTGTTGTATATCTTCAGTGGGTTTAGTCTCCATTTCCTAATCACGTGCCTTTTGGTATTCACCTTCTAGATTCAACCATAGATCCTTGGCTGATGTGTGTTCTCCTAAACTCTTTTTGACTGAACTTGAGAGTCCATCCAAAAGAAACTTCAATGCAATGGAGTTGTTCTTCTCAACATCTTTTTGAGTAGCTGACTTTGTCTTCTTGTTGGAATGAACAGGTGGATTGATCACAATCTCCCATACCCCAAATTTCTTCAAGTAAGCCTTCATCTTGCTCCTCCAACCAAAATAATATTTCATATCAAAAACTGGAACCTCATTGTTTGAAATTTATGTTTGTGCTTCCATTGTGTCTTCTGATTTCCTTCAAGCTTGTTAGGCTTATGTTGAAGGCCTGCCTTGATACCAATTATTAGACACAATGGCTCACTGAGAGGGGGGGGGGGTGAACAGTGAGCCAACAATTCAACCAATTTCAACTTCTTCCTCTAATCTTATACTATCATTCACAAATCTACTCCAACATCATATTCATCAATAGAATAAACAATTTATCATATGCCATTCATCAATATCAACACATCACACAAGACACAATATATAAGCTTTGTAATCTTTTGTATTTTGTTGAACGGCTACAACCGTGAGGTAATTCAGCTACAACTGAAACAAAGAGCACCAACTCTTTATCTAGGACCCTGCCTAGTTCTTCTTAGATCCTACTAAGAAGTGGATACAAGACCTTGCTTGTAAATTATTTGTACATATACATTACACTTGTCAACACTATCTTGTCATCACTGTCACATCTTGTCTAGTCATCAACTCAGTCATGTCATCAACTGTAACACTTGTCTCTTCTCCATCTTCATACTGTCACTATCATTGATCATCATCAAGCCCAAATTCACATCATTCAGCACATCTTTTCTGTCCAAGAGTACATCATAAGTCTGTCTAGCATATCAACATTCTTTCTAGGAGATCATCTTCAACGTCACATCTTCATTCAATCATTCATCAACATTCTAACTTCAGGGAGTACATCATCTATCTTTTCAGCACATCAGCATCATTATTGTCCATGTAAACATCATTACCATTCTGTCCATTCTGGGCACATCAATATTTTGTCCATAAGATCATCATCAATCCATCCTTTAGCAGCACATGTTTTCGATCATAATTCTGTCGAGTATGTCTCCATTGTGTAGCCCCATAAAACTTCATCAAACTGCCCACAACATTCAATGTTTCCACCAAGCATCACATCTTCATCTTAGCCAACCAAAAGGGAGATAAACAAAAACTGATATACTGCTGCTCCTGTTGTAGCTACTGAACTGTCCCACAGTCAAAGCTTACTGAACCAATATGAATTTCTTCACTAATCACATAAATCTTTACAGCTCCACGGAAATCTTTACTGCTGCACCGAAATCTTTACTGCTGCATTCTATTGTCATGTCCAGCATGTTTATCATCCACATCAAACTGTCTGTAGTCTTCATCATATCATTTTGATCATCAATGTCAGTATCCTGCTGCCCTAATCAACCCAGAAAATCAAGCATCATCACAACGCTTTCAGCATGGTCATATATGTGTCATCATCTCAGCAATTTTCTGTCCTAACATAACAACCAATTTCCCAGCATTATGTCATCAACAGGTTCACCCTTAAATATATAAACATGTTCATAAACTGCTGCCCAGTTCAACCCAAAAATATCAGAGATAAAAACACTCTGCTGGTGACCCGAAAAATTCAGACATAAAACATAAATAAAAAGGGTTTTATTTCTGCTACAGCTGCTGCCACTGTAAAAAATCAGTCTCCTGTACCAGCAAAAATTTTCCTCAGAAACAGTCTGGAATTCCTCTCAGAGACAGTCCGAATTTCTCCTCAAAACCACCGAAATCAGAGCTATATTTCTCCTCCACAAACTCCCCATGAATAAGGCGAGTTTACTTCTATTTATATAGGTTTGATCCACAATTTTTATTTTTATTTTTACCTGAGCCAACTTGCCAAGTTTTAATCTTTTCTTCACTAAATAATATAATTTAATTCCTTAATTATTTGAGGCCGACATGTCTAATTCAAAACAAATAATATTTTTGTTTCCATGTCAAACTTAGGAAGCTGACTTCATCATTAAATGATATTTTTGTTCCACGTTTTACTCATCCAAATATAAGTATATCTAATTGTTTGGTTATTTTGCCAAGTGGATTTAAAAACCACTTTATCCCATCTCATGGTGGTCTCCACATGCCCACATGTGGTGTTTGGAGATGCCCGTAACCTCTCATGAGGATTCCCACAATACACTTCTTGTTTTCCTTAATAAACATGCCCGCAACCAATGTTTTGGATATGCCCGCATGACCTCAAATCCATTTTTTCCATTTCATATCCACTTGCCATTTTCATGCCCGCAAGCTTATGCTTTCTTGGCATATGTATTGTCCACATCATGCTTGTCTAGGGTATCACTTCAATCCATCCACACACTTCACCTTTGTCATTAATGTTGTCATCAATGACAACCATAGACAGCCATATTCATCACTCTACATAGAGATGGAGTGAGAATTTGTTCAAACCTTTTAAAATCTTTATAGACTTGCTTTCCGAGACAATTCCCCTAGATGACTTGTTTAATGCCTAAAAGCCATTAATAATGACATTCCTTGAAGCAAGATTTTCTTATCTTTGAAATATTTCTCTATTGCATTGGTGGTGCCCTTAGAAAACTTTTGATATAATATTTGATGTATGTAGGATCAGTCATTTTTCCTGCATAAAGCAAAGTCTTTCGCATGTAACAAAAATATTATTTATCTAGGGAAAGATTTCCACATATATGACTCATAAACAAAGATGCTTGATGTTCAGCATCAATACCGACATCTTATCCATAAAGTTTCATCCCTAAGGCTTGTAGTATATCGTTATGTGCATTAGGAGAGTTAAGCAATTCATTCTTGGTGTTTTGTGAAAGCCACTTCCACCATTCCCACACTAATATTGTAAAACCAAACACTAGGAAGCTAGCCATGTAGTCTAGTGCGAGTGTCGCATCTACTGTCTTTTTTGGAATCAACTAGTTTACCAACTACTGGATTGCATCTTTTCATATCTCATCAAGACTTTGGCAAGAAAAAGTAATCAATATGATGCTCAGGCATATAACTTATACTTTTACTGGTTCCATTTATTCATAATGAATATATACTTGCACCTATTTCTCTAGATGTACTAAGCATTTCAACATCTTGCATATGGGTATCAAATTCAGGCTTAGACTTGATATTCAAAGCTTGAAAGTATCTTTCTTTATCTTTTGGCTCTAAAGCAAGTAGCCAATCCTTGATCAATTGAACATCCTCATGGAATTCTTTTAAGAGGTATTCAGTTAAATTAAATTTCCATGTAGGTCTGAAATCTTCAATTTCCATTAGATCTAAAGATCTATTTCCTAAGTCATTCTTTGTTCCTATTACATATTTTGGCATGCCTTCTTTGAGTTTCTCAAAAGCTGTTGAGTTCCTAGTTGGTATTATTACTAATTTTTAATATCATTTATTTTGAAAAATACATGATCTAGGACATTCAATCTGGCATCTAGCTTACCAACTGTATTTTTCAATGCATTTGTGTCATGTAAAACATAAGAAACTATTTCAAGTTTGCCTAATATTTTTGCAATCTCCTCTTTTTCTACCCTTGTTTTTTCTGCTAATTCAAGAGAAGTTATGTGGATATCATCTATATTCACAGAGTAAGATGGGCTTGGAAATTAGAGTAATTCAATAGCTTGCATTCATTATCAATAGAATCATTAATAACTGAAGATCTAAAAGGGAGATGTTCTCTTTTTGTTTTTAGATATTCTAAATGCTTCCAAAATGGAGCAGTAGGGAGATTTCTTCTAGGAAGAAAGTTTATTCTCCAAATGGGTGTTTATTTATGGATCCCAATCCTTCTATTGGAAAAGAGAGCATCGTCAAATCTGTTGTAAGATTTTATGGTGATTTTGATGCTTTCATAGATCTCTTGCTACCTATTTGATTCATTGTTTCTTAACATGTAGGAAATTTTTTATGCTTCCCTTAATGGTTGTGCATAGGCACATACACCAAATTCTCAACTTGATGATATTTTATTTAGCTTTGGATTCCAGTATGGGGAATTTCTTCAACACTAGAATATAGCTCAGGTAATTTGAAAGACATAGATCTCTATGAGATCTAACGAGGTATTTGTCTATTGATTTTCTTTTAGGACAACTCTTTCATCATAAGAGTTTTACAATCTTTGTATTTGTTTTCCCAAGAAGTTAGATAAGATATACCCGTATAGTCAAAAGAGACTAGTTGCAAGGAATTCTTAGATGCGTCTTTCTCCACCATGTTGTGGAGGCATGAGGTAAAATTAACAAACATGTTAAATCCAACGAGATAAATGTATGCTTTCAATAGATCATAAATATAAGAATATTCAAGAGAGAGAATATTGGAGGTAAATGGTTGCAACACATGCCCATCGTGAAAAGGGGCATGAGAAACACCAACCATTGGGTTATGGGCCTTGTGGGTTATGGGCCCACCACGCTTCTGTCTACTGCACCACTCTGATAGCTATAAGTATTTCCATGATGAGACCAGGCAGGCATCTCCTAAAGTTATTCATGACTTCTTCATTCTGACAACTAAGAGTATATGCGTATAATCTGAACAGATCCATTTTTGTCTTTACAGTGAGAATATTTGGTTTCCACATATGTAAGTGAACAGCCTTGTTGTGTCAAATTTTATTGTGGTATTAAATGTATATAATTTTAGATTAACAAAGGTGGAAGATGAGGTTGGTATTAGAATTAACAAGTTATCATTAGTTTTAGTATTAGAGAATGGGGTTTGATGGTATGCTGAGCTCATTCTTACAATTACGACTTCATTAGTTAAGAGGGTTTAAATTGGATCTATGTGGAGACTTAAGGTTAAGTTGAATTATAATTGGGAGTATGCTTGATATTCGATACAACTTTACTAGAATGTGGGCTTCATTAAAGCGAAGGGGTTTTAAATTCGATATATGTGGAGATTTGAGGCTAGGTTGAATTATAATTGAGAGTATGTTTGATATTTGAGAAAACTTGATTAGAATGTGCTTTAAACTTGTTAAAGCTTCATTTTTTTATGGCATTCACACTTAATGATTACCTAGGAGCTATATGGAGGATTGTCTCCTTTCCTTTGCTTTGCGAGGTAAGGGATTTAAAGAATATTGTTTTTAGATTTCTTTTAGTTTAAAAAAAAGTTAACAAGCAACATTTTATTGATATAAAAAGGATGTGGTCTAGGTGAGTAGATGGAAAGTACAAAATATAAAAAATCGACTGTAATTAATAGATCATACTTTCTCTCTTCGAGGAGTTGGGAGGAATGAATCCACCACTTTCTTTTGCCACTGCATTTTCTTACAATTTTTTTGGTACAAGAATAAGTTCTTACAAATTGTGTGCCTAATAAAGCACAAAAATAATATATAATTGTACTATCTCAGGGAGTTTCTTAACATGAAATCATCCATGGATGATTGCGACCTCCATAAGGTCTCTTTTTCTCTTTTTTCATAGCTTGATTCCCTTCTTAGTGTGCAAGGAAGGGAGGGATGTTGGCCTTTCTTGAAAGCTTCAACAAAAGAAAGAGATGTTGAATTTTCTCACACCATCCTGACATGCTTGACTAGAATAGGTCACAAGACATGTGAGCCATTTATGTTGAATTTTTTCTAATTCAAAACTAGGATAGTTCATTTGTGATTTTTTTCAATATAAATAAAGTTTTATGTCTTGTAGAGATACAGAGTAATCTTATAGATTGAAGCACTTGTGCATTTCATTATTATAAATTTCACCAAATGATGGAGGGATGAACTTATGATGTGATTGGTAATGCAATTATCGAAGTAGAAATTGCTAATGCCATTAATGAAGTAGATATATGAAATTATCATTTGCAACAACTATCTTTTAGCCAATTCTAACTGTTCATTATGTTTTCTATTCAAGAGTTTGATATTTTAATTTAAAATCTTCTAAATGTTGGTTGAAGAGGGGTTTATCTCTTTGATGCCACATAAAAGGACCAATTACCTCTCACATGCCACATAACTACTTTGCACATAATTTGTTATAAGATAATCTCATAACACAATGTTGTCCAATTTATGTTGTTAAGCGTATATGTGATGTTCAACCAAATAGGGCACATAAATTTCCAAGTGTATTTCCTTCTAATTACTATGAAAATGTTAAAAAGCCAATAGTTATCTTTAACATATATATCATACAATCATTAGTAATTGTATCTAGCCCAATAACACAAAAGTCTTGTAAATGTACATCTCCAATCTTCACTCTCATCCTTGTTACTATTTTGCAATGCATTTTTTGTGCTTCATTTTTTCTATAATTTTCTAATACAAGTCTTATATTATTGAAAAGATTCAATTTCTAGAACAATGTGTATAACTTTGCAACGCCTCTTGTGTTTTATTGTAGGTCCATAATCTTCTTGATGTTCAATCTTAAAGGGTTGGGTTGTGGGGTCATTGACTCTTGTAATGGTGTTCTTTAGGGTTCCAACTTTTATGATGTGTTTTATTGTAGTTCCATAATCTTCTTGATGTTCAATCTTAAAGGGTAACTGGGTTGTGGGGTCATTGACTCTTGTAATGGTGTTCTTTAGGGTTCCAACTTTTATGATGTCCATCACTTGAACAAGAAAATAATGAACTATAGCTCTTACACTTGAAATATTTTTGGTTGTGGTCAATCTTTACAACTTTGCATCCTAAATATTGTTTCGTGTGTGCATGTGTACGTTAGATGTAACAAGCCCTTAGTAATCCTTAGAGATTCCTAGATTGAAGAGGTTAACAAACTAATAAATTTATGTTCGATGTGACTAACGATGGATATTTTCATGTAACTAGGGATGTCTACTCTAAGTCACAAAAGTAGACCTACATCCATGTAATATGTGCTACCATCCCATTGTAGCAATGTACACTCTTTTTTTTTCACAGGAAGGTGAGATAGCGCGCATCCCCGTGTAGAGGCGTGCCTCGATGCCGGTCTCAAGGTCGATCCTGGGTGGGGACGACCATAGTCGATCGTCCCAGCCACAATAGAGACCCTAATTGTACATTGATGATTGTAGCAATGTACACTCACTAAGGTGTTAGATCACTTTGATGAATATAAATCAACAACATATTGTGTAATTATTGTGGTTAAATTTGATGAACTCAAGATGAAGGACAATGTAATGATGATTCTTTGAGCCGTACATCTACCATAAAAGGATGAGACTTTTGTCTTAGTATCATTTGTGTATATTTGTATACATGTTATTTTGACATAATTATTGTTACATATTTTTATCAAATGTTTAGTATTATTTTCATTATATTCTTCAAACAAACAATATGGATTTAATATCTAGTGTCAATCCCAATATAGTCTATATGTGTTGTTGAACAATTGAGATAACAAGGGTATTCATTAAAATTTGTTTATATGGGAGATATATATTTGTTGACAAATGACGTCTAATTTTGTCATCCACATTAGATGTGAGGGTTATTAAGAGTAATGCTAAGGAAGTGTTCAACATCTAGAAGCTCAATATAGAGTTAGTCCTAATTGGGAGGAAGCTATGGATTATTGTGCAAGAAGCTACTTTGAAGATCATGAGTGATGATGATTGTAAACTAAGGTGTTGTTTTATTATGTAACATACAAGATTCATGAGTGGGCCTAATGGTTAAGAACATGTGCTTTCTCCTAAGAGATAAGAGGTTCAAATCCGAAGGGGAGTATGGTAGGTACACCTCTCTAGACTTTAGCAGTTACATTGTTGCGTAGAGGAGGGTCCCTTGTCATACAAACAAAGGGGTCTCATACACCAAATTGTTGTCTAGCTTGGTTGTGACCTTATATATATATATATGAAAATTTTGTGATTTCACTAGGGCGACAAAGGCTAGGGTAGAATGATTTGATTAGTTTAATCCTTTATTAGGATATTAAATGAATGTTGATTGAGGAGGTGACTAGAGAAAGTACATTAGTCTCCAATGAGCAGTTGCATATACTAAAGAGCTCATCGATGCCATCACAAGTGTTGAAGAAGTAGGTGAGGTGAAATTAGGATAAGAATATGTAGAATGCATAGTGTTGGAAACATGGAAAAAATGGCCACTTGAAGAGCTTCACATACATATGACTCCATGAGAAGAGCGATTTTATGTTGAAAATTTTGTTGAACCAAGAATTAGTGTCGGAAAATCTAAAACCTTTTGGGAAAATGCTTATCATCAAGTTGTACAGATAAACACATCCAACTAAACTTATAATTTCTAATACCATGTCAAAAAATTTGAAAAACCATAAATAATTGCTGGGAGCTTTGAAACTTCTCAACCAAAGGCCTACCAATGTAGTTTGCACTATGATAAATTGACCAAGCTAAATTTATAAACTTTGATACAACTTGAGTATGTCATAAATCAAGAACCAACTTTTGCTTCCATTTCTTTGTGTAATTATTTCTTCCTATACGCTTCCTCATAATTCCAAGGTTTATAAGCACAAAGTCCACTCTATGTGATTGCTACAATTACATGCTACTTCAGCATCCTACAATTTGAAAAGACATTTTTTTGTCTTTCCATGAAGCCACAAATGTCTTCTTAACTACAAATCTTGCTAAAGTCCTCTTGCATCTTCACTTAGAAGAATATCCTCGATTGTCCAGTGTACCTAATGTTACAACATTCTTACTTCAAGTTAACTTTTACTACTATAATCAAGTTTGCTTTTCTAGATTTCACTTCTTACCTAACAATCACTTTCTTATTGCATCCTAGGATGGAAAGTCAATCTCTGATGAATGACACATGACAAGCCACAGTACAAATGAAAATACGACCTCTTCCTTCTTTGGATTTTTTTGCATGGATGGCAATGTCACATTTTACTTTTACGAGACTTGTATTAAGACTTTACCTTGATAGTAAACATATTTTGTATTACCACAACCATCAACTTTAACATTCTAGCAATATTTATGACCTTGTTTCATATGTATTGTTGTACATTTATCCCAAAGCAGAACTGGAAATGTTCAATGTACTGCACGACATTTCCAACTGCATTTCAAGGCCTTTTGAGACATGGAACAAGCCATTATCAGAGCTAAACAGCAGACCTTTTAAGCTATGGGATTGAATTTTTGTAAGAGATGGTAGAGTTCTTCTAGGAATGTATAACAAGCATGAAATATCCAATAATAATTTGCATTTAGGTTGCCATTATGTTCTTCGAGGCCTCTCACATGGTTGGGGCTTTAGATATGAAAGTTTTCCTTTTCCATGAAAAATGCACTCATAAGAATTGTTATTCATGACTACCCTGCTATTGATGACATGATATTAGTATTTGTCTCTTGAAAGACAATGTTGTGATATATGATTGTTATTTATTATATACAATTCTCTTTCGATTATTGTACAATATTTTCATTATAATCTTAAAATAAGTCTAGAATTGGTTCGTTGGTCTTAAATCTAGTTTTTCATTAGCAGAATCCACATATTCAAGAATTGTTCTTCTCATGCCCTTATGATGCTTGCATGTGTTAAAATTTTGTACAATATTATATATATATATATATATATATATATATATATATATATATAGTTTTTATAGAAATTGAATTATCATTCCGTGTGGTTGTAGATAGATGTCTTTTATCATTCTTTGTTCATCAACGAGATGAATCCATTCAACCATTGGTAGTGATGTATCAATCACTTTTATAAATATTTAAATGCAATGAGTATATCAATGGTGGAGCATAGTATAAAAGAACATTTTTATTTCCCTCAACCAACAATTGGTATATGCTCTATCTTAAGAATTGACATTTATATTTGACTATAATGTGCATTAAAGCTTGATTTTCATAAAATAACCATAACAAACTAAGAGTCTCTTTTCATTGTTGATAGTAGTAGATGAACCACACAAATCCCAGTCGGAATATGCTACTACTATTGAAATAGTAAGACTTGCATGGTAATATTAAGAATAATTGGCATTTATATTTAACTATAATGTGCATTAAAGCTTGATCTTCATAAAATAACCACAACAAACTAGACAAATAACACAAATCCCAATCGAAATATGCTACTACTATTGAAATAATAAGGCTTGCATTGTAATGTTAAGGCTTGTAGATGCACATCGAAGTAAACTTTCATATTGATTAAGTTTTTGATGATTTGGAAATATATAGGTGTGGGCATGACTTATAAACCACTTCTATTTTACAATTGTTATGGATACCCAACACACACGAATTTAGAATAAATAAATACACAATTACAAATACATGGGCATATAAAATATGAAATATTTTAGCAAGGCTAAAAGTATCTAAATAAGAATAGCTAAGGTTAAGTGAAATGAAATTTAAGCACTAAGTTAACACAATTAAACAAAACTGTTTTACAAGGCTTTTTTGAAGGGCATTGTTAGTCACACCACAGTAATGACACACTGCAAGCCTACCAACTTCCTCCAATTGTCTTGTAGATTCTACATTCCTCCAAGAATAATTGAAATCAGTGCTCTTTTGCTTGGTGGGATATCAACTAAAAAAGAAATTGTAGCCCATTGGACCACTATATTACATACTGTTAAATATACAACTTTGGTTTATGAATTTATGTTTATATTTTTGCCTAACAAGAGAGCTAAAGAAAATGATTCTTGCAAATATTATTCCCCCTTTTAAGTTGTATTTGTGTGCCTTATGCTAATTCCCCAAAACTGTCATATTTATATTTCACTTTCATAAATAGCTTTTCTACCTCTTCCTCTAAGCTTCCCCTCTTATAATCCTGTTCTCCAGCGCTGCCCATGGTCTTCCTCCTCAGACAGAAAACACGGATTCCCTCCCTCACAATCTTTTCATTCGTTTCATGGAAGCCTCAGAGCACCTAGAACTCCATTTCGAGCGCCTCATCCGCCGGATCTCTGAAGAAAACGGCGGAAACCTGCCGCTTTGCATCATCAGCGACATGTTCTTGGGATGGACACTGGACGTGGGCAACAGGTTGGGAATACCCAGGATTCAGTTCTGCACTTCCGGGGCTTTTGGCACCTCCGTCTATTACTCCCTCTGGACTCATCTGCCTCACACCAAAACCCACGCCGACGACTTTGTTCTGCCCGACATGCCGCACGTTACTTTGCAGCGGTCTCAGCTCGCCCCAAACATAAAAAAGGCCACAGGATCCGATCCCTCGACCTTGTTCCTCAATCGCCAGATATCTCGCAATGTGCGTAGTTGGGGGTCCATATGTAATACGTTTGAAGAGCTGGAGCATAGCAGTCTCCAGCACATGAGAAAATCTACCGGCAGGCCGGTTTGGGCAGTCGGTCCGATCCTACCCTCTTCGTTGCTCTCTTCATCTCCTTCAAATACAAAGCTCGATTCGGATTTCGTACTGCGGGGCAACCAGGCAGAGGCAGAATCTGCAAGGGCATGCTTGCAGTGGCTCGATTCACAGGCGCCCTCCACAGTGCTTTACGTTTCGTTTGGAAGTCAGAATTCGATATCGCTGTCACACATGAAGGAGCTGGCGTTGGGGCTTGAGTCGAGCCAACAACCTTTCATTTGGGTTGTCAGGCCGCCGCTGGAGGCCCCATTGAATTCAGAGTTCTCGGTGGAGTTTCTTCCGGAGGGATTCGAAGAGCGAGTGAAGGAAAATAATCGAGGATTGCTTATCAGAAAATGGGCACCTCAGCTGCTGATTCTGTCCCATCCTTCGACCGGAGGGTTCCTGAGTCATTGTGGATGGAATTCGGTGCTGGAGAGCCTGAGCCAAGGGGTGCCCATCATCGCGTGGCCCATGGCAGGCGACCAGTTCGCGAATTCGAAGCTGTTGGAAGAGGAAGTGGGGGTGTGCATCGAGATGTGGAGGGGAAACGAGGGAGACCTGAAACGGGAGACAGTGGAGAGAAAAGTGAGGATAGTGATGAAGGAAGAGAAAGGCAATCGACTGAGAAAGAGAGCCGCGGAGATGAGAGAAGCGGCCATGAAAGCAGTGAGTGAAGATGAAAATGGAGGGAAGAAAGGGTCATCTGTCTGCGATGTGGATGACATGATAAGAGAGCTTACAGTAGGATGCAAGGCCTAAATTGTGTTGTTTATCCAGCGTATCTTCCTAAATTGTGTTGTTTATCCCGCCCGTATTCCTCGTTCCGTCACAAATCTGCATTTTTTGCAGAGATTGAATAATAAGACTGTAATCCTTGAAAACAACCTTACCGTATGGCCCTATGGACCGTGTGAGTCGTGACCTATCTTCTTGGTTGATTCCGGTAACTAAAATTCCTTAATTAATGTGATATATGTTTGCCCATAGTGGATGTAATGGAAGTGTTATTTGATGAAGGTTACTTAAATTTTCTAGTATAATGAAAGTGGTGCATATTTTATTTATTACTTTCATAATTGAATTGAAGGTGCCTGATTAAATGATCTTTTAATCACAATTACTTGGTTGGTAAAGACTACAATTCAACGCCGATAGGATATTCTTTCACGTATTTATTAAATGTAAGAGTCATTAATTATTATTGTCCTCCTCGCATTTAATAATCCATTCATTAGTCATGAAGGAAATTCTGCACTCCCTCTACCGCGTGGTTTGCTGTTTACTTTCCACTCCCCCATTCGGCGTAGTTTGCTGTTTACTTTCCACTCCCCTATTCGGCGTAGTTTGCTGTTTTTCCTTCGCGTGGTTTCTTCCGTGTGGTTTGCTGTTTCCTTTATACTCGCTATGTGGCCTAGTTTGCTGTTTTTCCTTCCCGTGGAAAGGTTGCGCTATCTGGAAAAGAAACCGTGGATATGGGAAACATTTATGTTGGACGAACTTCAATAGGTGTTTCTATTTTATGGACGAACTCAATATTTATATGGATGGATGTTTATATTTTATGGTTATTCAAAATTAATTTTATTTAATTAATGAAGGTATCAGCTAAATGAAGCATAGACAACAACATGGGTAACATATAATTGGTTCATGGCACTTAACATGTGACCTATAGGTGTTCACTAGCTACAAGTTAAGTGGATGTGCTCATACAATACTTCTATGAAAATTTTGGAGTGTTCTCACCACATAATTGGAATTTTATTATCAAATATAAACATGGCACTTAACATGTGACCTATAGGTGTTCACTAGCTACAAGTTAAGTGGATGTGCTCATACAATACTTCTATGAAAATTTTGGAGTGTTCTCACCACATAATTGGAATTTTATTATCAAATATAAAAAGTAACTAAAAATTTATGTTGGCTGATAAAATTAAAAATTATAATTTAATAAAATTTAATTAAAAAATAGATCATTTTTTTTTATGTACAAAATTTAAGATAAAAAATTTACACTTCTAGAAATTGGATTCCTCTCTGAACTTCGTAGATCCAAGTTTAAAATAGATCTATACTCATAACTTTCAAGTTCCAAGCCTTCCAAAAAAACCATAAGCCAACAAAGAAACCATGTAATTCATTGGAATTGCTATTGCTAAAGTGAGTGCACTGCACCTTGTCTTCAACCTTTGTCTTATCAATTGTTAAAAAGTATTACAAAATCCTGCAATTCATCCAGTTGTTTAGTATTAAAGCCAATCTTAACGTGCTGTGGTATTTTAAGAGACTAATGATGCTACAACCTACACTACATGGACTAACATAAGAACTTCGAATCATTTTAGTTATAGTATTGCAAGTTTATTATGGTGAATGAAGAGCATTAATAATTGAATAGTTTTGAGTAGAGTCTTCTAGATCCATCGCAACAAACAAAGCCATTTCTTCTCCCCCCTTAAAACCTAAAATGTGGCTTCGCTTTATCGATGACACGTTTGTCATCTGGCCTCAACCTTAGTAAGTTTAAGGATCACCTCAACAACCAATCTAATCACATTAAATTCACCATGGAGGTTGAAGTTGACGGTAGCTTACCTTTCTTAGACGTTATGTTCACCAAGAAGCTTGACGAATCATTAGCCCATCAATTTTTCAGGAAAACAACTCACACTGAGCAATATCTCCATGCTAAGTTCCACCACCATCCTTCCAAAAAGTGTGGAGTGCTTAACACTTTAGCCACCAGAGCCCGTAGAGTTTGTGATGATGATCCTCTAGACGATGAGAAGAATCACCTCCTTGAAGTCATTGAAATTAATGGTTACACCAAGGGTGAAATAACCAAAGCCTTTGAAAAAGCTAATCGAGGGCCTAGCACCAAACCTCATAAGAACGAGGTGGTTTCCTTAATTGTCTTACCTTACATTCAAGGGACCATTGATAAGCTAGCAAGAGTTCTAAGGAGAAAAAACATCCTTGCTAATTTCACACCCCTTACGACAATTAGGAACTCCATTAGATCTGTAAAGGATCCCATTGAGCCCTCTGATAGGAAAGGAATCTATTTGATCCCTTTCTCCTGTGGTAAACCTTACATTGGTGAAACCGGTCGTTCCTTCAAAGCTATATTCCTTAAGCATGTTGCGGATATCAAGTATTTTCTCTCTCATTTCTCTACCCTCGCTGAACATGCAGACAAGACGAAGCATCATATTTTCCTTGAAGATGCCAAGATTCTGGGTATTGAGGATCATTTCTTCAATAGGAAATTTAAGGAAGCAATTGAAATCACAAGGCATCCCAACAATCTCAATTGAGATGATGGTTGGAAGATCAGTAGTAACTGGGCCCCTATACTTGTGACTAGGTCCCCTATGGACAATGGTTAAAGTTTGACCCATCCCTAGTAACTCCAGTTTAGGTTGTCTCTTCCCCTACCCCTTTTTTTTCACTTTGCTTTTCTTTTTTTTTCCTTTATATATATATAAAGGATTCTTCCAGCAACAACAGTTTCAAGTGGTAAATTGGTATGCGTTCTGATTCTTCACGATCATTTGTTCCTCTCTGCAATTATATGTGTGCTTATTTCCCTTTTGAGGCAGAAGGATATTGTGGGATTAAAGTTTGGTTCTCGTCGGTGTTGGCAGAAGGTAGTTCTTGTAAGGCGCGAAGTAACTACCATTGAAGGCATAGTCAGTCGTGTTGGGAAACAATGCAGCGTGTTATTCTGAGACTGCGACTCTTCAAAATTTTCATGTGTTATCGGTCAAATTAGCACTTTCGCGTTCGTGACCACACTGCCCTTTTGGTCACACAAAAGGACACTATGGATGGAAAAGCTTACCTTGACCTTAGATGACCTAGAGATGAACCTTGCAATCCTTTCCTAAGAATCATATTTTCTGCCTATTTTAATACACAACTACGCCTCTTATACTTGTCATCCAGCGGGTTAGTCACGGGTCTCTATACTGACAACCCGTGGGTATCAATAAAACGATGTACCCGCTAGTTGCAAGTTGTGATAGCAGCGAGTCACTCGCTAGCTGTCACATGCTATAGTCGCGGGTGTCTTAAGAAAAAGTTAAAAAATATATTAAAAGCACGAATTGGGATTTGTTGAGGCAGGTACCAAAACTACCCCAACTTCCCAACTCAACCACCTTTCGAACCTACTCTCCTTGCCTTACTATAAATACAAGGGAGAGGCTTGAGAAAGGGACCTTATGTTCATTGGAGAAAGTTATGCTGGAGAAATTCATCGCTAAGAGAGAGGAGCAGGAGCCAAGGGTCTGGTTACGATGGTGTTGATGCAGGAACATTTATAGCCCATGTATTTTCTGCATTTTGTCAATAAATATTTGGACATGCTTCCCTTCCCATAGATTTTTGTATATCTATTGCATTTTGATTGCAAGTTGATGCTATGTTTCTTTATTAATATCAATATCTTATTATTTGTGGTCAAACTGGTTTGAGGAAGGTCTTGTGTTGGTTTTGTAGGTTGTTGCAGTGGAGAACAAAGGGAGAAAAACTTGGATCAACCTTCATAAATAAGGTATATATTTCTCCTAACCCTAACTCTATTTGCTTAATAATGATGTTGCAAAGATTTATATGTTCATCTGATAACCCCAGTACATTGGTAGTCTTTCCCCACCTATAAGAGTAATTTTCCTAACAACACAAGGTTTAAGCTTTTCAATCCTCTTATCTTTCATTTACGAAATGGATTCTTCCAGCAACAACAGTTTCTACTTTCCTGAATCTGCAAATGCACGTAGAGAGAAACATACAAAACGATGGTCATGGTTAAACAAGTACTAAAACAAAACCAGTTATGATTCCCTATATGATACCAGAGTTGTGTCACAAGAATATGATCCCCAACCCAATTGGTCTTTGCTTGAAATAGATATTGAGAAAATTTATGAGCTACCAATGTTTAAATTTTGTGCTACTAAGTTATTACGGTTCACTTCATTCAATATCCCAATCACGGTAGGACAGTCTATCTACCGGGTTCCACTTATCAAACAAGTTGATATTGAACGGAGATTAGAAAATGGTTTCAATTATATCCATATAGGTTTAATATAGTTCGGTGTCAATCCACTAGTTCGACCCAGATTTAATACTTCCTGTTTAATTTGTGCTCTTGACTCTAGATTGAATAAATTTGAAGATGATTTGTTAGGCGGATTTCAAAGTCCCTTAAACAATGGTCCAGCTTAGTCATCCCTAGTTCCCAGATACCAAGTCTCACTCACTGATCCTTACATCAATGAGTTTCTATAAGCCTATATCCAAATCAATGGATTTGATGTTGCTTCGCAATCTCAGATTGCCCAATTGCATTCTACCATCTGCATTCGGTTTGTATCCACTACCATACCAGCCATTAATCCTAAGCTCATGAAACCTGCTCTTTAAGAGGGGGTAGTAGTAGGCCCTGATAATACTACACCTTTACAGTTTGGCTTCTCTCAGGTCACATTACTTGAATAATGGAACAACACCTACCAACCACTATCTCAGAAGTATCCTGAATTACACCATTCTGGTTCCAAAAAGCTAAGGATAGTTCAATCTACTGATGGTAGCACTAGTCTCTATTTTGGTCCTTCTCAGTCATTTGCTCTATCCACTTCTTCTCCTTCATTTCTTGGCAGCACTATGTCACAACCTACTAGTTTACCAAGAATAATTCCACCATGTATAGAGGTTCAACCATACGATCCACATATGCATCAACATTTCACTAGTCATAGTTTACATCCATCCCCGTCATGCAAATTCTGTAAAGCAAAGAAACCCAGAAAAAAGAAAAAAAAACATTTCAGTCAATAGATGGTCCTGCATCCAGTTTCTCTGTACATAATGGTCAACACTCAAATTGTCCTGAGTGTTCATCTCTCTTTAAATACATCAACAGTTTCTCTTTGCTAAGAGAAAAGCCAGGACAGTTAGTTCGACTATCTGAAAGAAGACTTGACACATGCAACTCCACTCCTACTTTCAAAGAAGGGAGTTTACAGGAATATCTGCAATTTGTTAATATCAGAAGTCCAGCAGATCCTGAATCATCAGAAACAATCAAGTTACAGAACTATGCAAACTTTCAGTCTATTTGCATTGCTTAGAATCTCGATGATGTTGCTCGAGATGTCTTAGAACTCAAAGAGAATCTACAAACCTTGCATGCTTCAATAGATCATTTAAATGATGCTCATACAAAAAGATACAACAAGTTGGTTGACATTGAGTCTAAATTAGACATCATAGCTAAATTTGTCAACAATCTCCAATCAACTATTCCTCGGCCTCTGTCACCTCCAAGGTATAGTCAGATTGATAAGGAAGGCTACAAATTCAAATATCATCCTCACAGTTCTAGTTCTCAAAAGTATTTGGAGCAATTCAGTTCTCATCAGTTACAAAGGATTCAACAAGGAGCTGAAATAGCTAGAGAAAAATTTGAAATAATGAAACATATAACTCCTCAACTAGAAATTCAAGAAATTAAAATGGCATCATCTTGGATTTATTTTGATTCAGAGATGGGAGATTCCTCTGCTCCTAATCCTGGTAAAAGGTCTCTAGATGAAACAGTTTTATTTGAGAATCAAGCTCGAAAGACTAAAGGTCAAGATCTCAATCAGGATAGAAACACATGTCCATTTTTCAGATGGACTAATGAACTTAAAAATGTTGAAGTTAAAATTGATTCCAAAGATCTCTCTAAAGGATTTGAAAATACTTTAATCATTAATTTGGATTGCATGAATCATGATGAAGTTCTGAATTTATTTTAGAAAATCAATGCTCGGGCATTACAAAAGAAAGCAGAAACCAAGTCTACATGGAAAGGTATAGCTACTCAGTTAATTTGGGCTTTCACAGGAATTGCTAAGCTTTGGTGGGAAAATCTTTCAGCAACAGAAAAAGAACATATTCTTGAATATATTGATCCTCTTGAAACATTGTTTTAAGCTCTTGCTCATGAATTTCTTGGAGCAATACCTCCAGATGCTTCGCACCATGCTCAAATGTTTATGTCCCAAAAATTGAGCAATATTGATTAGTTACAAGAATATTTTTGCACAATGCAATCCATGCTCTACAAGATCACAGATCATCAAAACATTTCCTATTTGAGGCATTATTTAGCATCACTTCCTGGTAAGATTCCAGAGCTTGTCACCATATATCTCAGTGACAACCGCATCCAGATTGAAGATCTCTCCCTAGCAAGTCTTCACTAGTATGTTCTCACAGCTCTCTAGAAAGAATGTGTCTCCATGAAGACACAAAATAATCTAAAAGAAAGGTATTCCTCTCTTCTTCAGCTTGTCAGCAGTTTAGGGAGACTGCTAATTATGGATGTTTTAAGCCTAATCCTCCCAAGGATTCTTCCTCCACTTTTCAGTGTTCTACCCAGAAGCGTGGTGGATCCCTCTCACATTCTTCCATATTGTCTAAATATTTTTCAAAGAAATCTTCTAAATTTTCTTCCTAGAAGAAACAACAACCTAGTAGATTTGTTTTCAAGAGAAGGTCTAAACCTTTGAATAAATCCTCATGCTATGTTTGTGGCAAGGCAGGCCATTGGGAAAACAATTGTCCATAAAAGAAAACAAAATTGCAGCATAAACTCTGTGAATTATTCAGTACAGAGTATGATCCCTTTGAGTGGGATTTGGTCCAAACATTAGATTCAGAAGATGAAGGATTTTCAATCCATGATTCTGAAGAGAATTATGATTTTGATACAAAAGCAGAAATAGACTTCAAGAAATTATCCATTGATTCCTTTGATAGCTCTGATGGTGAACATACATTTATTAGTGATTGTTTAGTCTTTGAATGTCTTATGTTCTCCACTTCTGCAATAAGAAAACATATTGAAGAACTAGAAGAAGGAAAGGCCAACCTTTCTCCCGATTTAGTTATAATCAGAAGAAGGATGCAAGAAAAAATATATGAACTATCAAGGAAATTGCCAAGTCAGAAACTCAAAGAAATTGATATTGATGAAGACTATTGGCAAGAGCTCCCACAAGATCAAAGAGAGTCATTTATTTTAGCAAGAATTACTTACTTTGAAGAAAATGTTAAAAAAGAAAGCAAACAACCAACTTCTTTAGCTAATAGCATCTAGAGTTCTCTACACTAGCTAGATGAACTAAATTCTCAGTACATACAGGTGACAATGAAGAAATCTCACGGTTTTTATCCAACACGGGAAGCACAACCTTTTGATACAGTTATTGAGCAAAAAAGCATTGGTGATTGCATGGTCATACCTATTGGAATAAAGAACGAAGGGTATAATCTCTATGAGATTGACGCTCAGGTAGACACTAGTGCCATGAGCAGTTGTTGTAAGTATAAATCCATCCCTACATAATTTTGGCAGCCTGCTCAGATCCATTTCCATGCTGTGAATAAAGAATTTAATCAAGATTGATTTTATTGCTCCAGACTTTCCTATTCTGCTTGGAAAGGTTAAAACGTATGTCACTTTTTATTGTTTACATACATGAGCAGATGTCCTCCTTGGACATGATTTTTTTTTAAACATTGGCCAGTGGCAGTGAGTGACAATTTAGTTGAATTCACAGTTCAAGGGGTCAAGTTTTTTGTCCCATTCAAGACAGAAATCCTAATCAGAATATATGCTGATAAGCCAGACATTGTTGAAGGATCTGTTAAAGACATGACCAAGATAAAAAAGATAGTTACGCATGCTAATTTCCATGGTCAAGATATATTGGCAGATATTACTAAAAGTTTAAAATAAGATTGCACTTCAGATTATCCTAATGCATTTTGGACATGTGAAAAATATCAAATTCATCTTCCTTATAAGAAAAATGCAGTCATCAAACCAAAGAAAGCTTCTGCAAATGACATGAGTCCCAGTGAACAGAAATCCTGCAAAGAAGAAATACAACAAATTCTGGAAAGAAAGTTAATTGAACCATGTAAGAGTGCATGGGCCTATCTAGCCTTTTATGTGAATAAACATTCCGAACGGAAACTAGGCAAGAAACGGCTGCTTGTAAATTATGATGCTTTGAATCAAGCATTAGAGCTTGTTAGGTATCCATTACCTCATAAAGAATTGCTTTTATAAAAAATCTCCAAGGCTAATGTGTACAAGAAGTTTGATTTGAAAAGCGTATTTTGGCAAATCAGAATAGCTCCAAAAGATCGGTTCAAAACATCCTTCGTCATTCATCACGGACAATATCAGTGGATTGTCATGCCATTTGGGATCAATAATGCTCCATCAGAATTCCAGAAAAGGATGGAAGAAATTTTCAGGCCACTGCAATTTGTCATTGTATATATTGATGATTTACTTTTGTTTAGTAGAGATATTGCAGAGCATACAATGCATCTAGAAGAATTTTATTCATATGTATATAAGCATGGTATAGTTTTATCCTCATCACCTGAAAAATTTGTCATAGCTCAGACTGTGATAGAATTTTTAGGTCTACAGATATCCCAAGGAAAAGTTTCACTCCAACCACATGTTCTGAAAAAATTGCTAAACTTCCCAAACAGATTGCCATATGTGAATTCAGTTCAATGATTTCTTGGTTGTCTCAACTACATTAGACAGTTTTATCATAAACAAGCAACAGATACTAAGCTGCTTCAATTGAGGTTTAAAGCAGGTACAAAATCGACAGATACAATGACCAATGCAGTGGAAAGGATAAAATCTCACATTCAACAACTTCCTCCTTTTTTACTTCCAAATCAAGATCTGCCATATATTTTAGAAACTATTGCATCTGATCAGGTATGGCTAGCTGTTTTACAGCAAAAGAATTCTAAACGTGAAGAAGTGTGTGCTTATACCTTAGGTACATTTTCTGACACTAAGATCAAATATCCCTCCTCACATAAATAAATCCTAGCAGTTAAGAAATGGATACAAAGGTTCTGACTCTTCCTTAAAAGTGTACATTTTACAGTTAGAACTGATCTCAAGCACATGAAAGGAATGCTTGCCAATAAAAACTTGCTTGAATAGGGAAATACTAGAGTTTTGCGATGGGTTTTATGGTACAAGGTTTCGACTTTGATATAGTGTACAAAGAAGGCAAAGAAAACTATTTAGCAGATATGCTCACCAGGGAAGGTGCTCTAGTTCGTGATATCAAGGTATTCACCCAGGGTGAATCTTCTTCTTATCATAGTGGTGGGAGAAATACATTTTCTATACAAATTTTCCATTAGTGGCATCTGCATTTTTGCATTGATTGTTTTGGAGATTGAATAAAGAGTCTTCCACCATAAATTCAATAGAGACTCCTGCAAGCCAGATTTGATTCTTTTGTAGGGAGACATGGTTATGATATTAATTATAGTATGTTAATTATTCATGTAAATATGGTTATTGGTCATTTCACATTACTTTCAGGAGAGATCCAATTTTATGCCTACATATTTGATCCATCCTTCTGGTGGATAGATTTTTATGCTCTTCATCAGGTTGCTCGAGCACATAGAAAAATCACTATATGATTCTATTGTGAAGACATTCAAAATAACTACAGGATATGGAGTCCATGGATGAAGCTTTTGTTCTTCTTATATGTTCCAAGAATTTTTGCATTAGAGGAAGCTTCTCCATTTTGGTTCATTTCAATGTTATAGCATGAATCAGAAGATGGTGCTCTTGCATCTCGTGTGTTCCAGTTTGACTTATTGTGGAAAGGTGCAGTGGTTAAACCTAAACCTGACACTGGGAAAGAGTTATATTTTGTTATAGAAAATAACTTCTTTGGTGAAGTTTCTATTCCTGAATACTTTCCCCAGAGATATTTTTGGTAGTCACCGTTTTCTGCTTGTTTTCAAGAAAATCTTCCACACTAGATGGAGAATATTTTGTCGTATGGTACTGCAATACTTAATAGGATCTTTCATACATATCCAAAAATAAGTTCTGATAGCAATAATGACTATGATGGATTTGATTCTGAGTACTTTGATTCCGGTCATAATCCTCCATAATAGCTTTAAGACTAGTCTTTTGTGGGTTCTTGTGAAGAATCTCCACTTTGTAACTTTTGGTACAATCATAATGGCCCATCATGTTTTTCAGCTATTTATTTCTTCTCTTTATGTCATTTCTTTCATGGGTTCTTTCCAAAAAAAATATCCACAGTGTGATTTGCTGAATATTTTCCGTAGATTGTAATCTCTTTTGAAGATTTGTCACATGGATTGTCATGTCACTCCTGAAGCTTCTAGCTTCCTCGAGATGCTCTCATTTTTAGGCATGGATCAAAGATATATGCATAAAACTGGATCTCTCCTAAAAGTAATGTGAAATGACCAATAACCATATTTACATGATTAATTAACATGCTGTAATTAATATCATAACTGTATCTCCCTACAAAAGAATCAACTTTGGCTTGCAGGAGTCTCTGTTGAATTTATGTTGGAAGACTCTTTATTCAATATTCAAAACAATCAATGCAAAAATGCAGATGCCACTCCTGGAAAATTTGTACAGAAAATGTATTTCTCCCACCACCCTGAGAAGAAGAAGATTCACCGTGGGTGAATACCTTGATATCACGAACTGGAGCACCTTCCCTGGTGAGAATATTTGCTAAAGAGTTTTCTTTGCCTGCTTTGTACACTATATCAAAGTCAAAACCTTGGAGCCATAAATCCCATCGTAAAACTCTAGCATTTCTCTGTTCAAGCAATTTTTTATTGGCAAGCATTCCTTTCATGTGCTTGAGATCAGTTCTAACTTTAAAATGTACACTTTTAAGGAAGAGTCAGAACCTCTGTATCCCTTTCTTAACTGCTAGGATTTCTTTATGTGAGGAGGGATATTTGATCTCAGTGTCAGAAAATGTACCTGAGGTATAAGTACATACTTCTTCATGTTTAGAATGCTTTTGCAGTAAAATAACTTCCCATACCTGATCATATGCATCAATTTCTAAAATATATGGCAGATATTGATTTGGAAGTGATAAAGGAGGAAGATGGCAGATCATGATTTGGAAGTGATAAAGGAGGAAGCTGTTGAATGTGAGATTTTATCCTTTCCATTGCACTAGTCATTGTATCTGTCCATTCTGTGCTTGCTTTTAACCTTCGTTGAAGCAACTTAGTATATGTTGCTTGATAATGATAAAACTGTCTAATGTAGTTTAAACAACCAAGAAATCACTGAATTGACTTCACATATGGCAATTTGTTTGGGAAGTTTAGCAATTTTTTTAGAACATGTGGTTGGAGTGAAACTTTTCCTTGGGATATTTGTAGACCTAAAAATTCTATCATAGTCTGAGCTATGACAAATTTTTCAGGTGACGAGGATAAAACTATACCATGCTTATATGCATATGCTTAAAATTATTCTAGATGCATTTTATGCTCTGCAATATCTCTACTAAACAAAAGTAAATCATCAATATATACAATGAAAAATTCCAGGGGCCTGAAAATGTCTTCCATCCTTTTCTGGAATTCTGATGGAGCATTATTGATCTCGAATGGCGGGTGTGTGCAAGAAGATGAGGGTCACTTTAGATGCAATGCTACTTTTTTCAAATCTCGTTCCTGATACCTAAAACATAACGCGTTTCTGATATTTACCATCTGCCATGGTAAGACCCGAGCCTAACATGTCATTGGACATGTAGGCTAGGTAACAATAACGCGTACGCGTTATGTAGTTAAAAACGCGTACGCGTTATGTATTTACAAATCGCGTACGCGATATGTAAAACTAAAAATCAATTTAAAAACACAGTCGGCCGATTGCCGACCACCCGCGACACTCACGCATCAGAAACGCGAATAGAGGCGAAATTGACCCTGGACGAGGACGCTTTGTGGCCCACTCAACTATCCGTGTTGCTCGATTTTGCTGGAGGGGAGACAAATTCACCGGTGCATTCTCATCTAGTCAGGTAATTTATTCACCCAAATCATTTTTTTGTGATTTTTTAATCCAAATTACAATTTTTTTATTGTTTAACCTAGTTTTGTAATATTGATCAAATTGGGAATAACCCAATTTGTAATTAAATTCACACCTCAAAATGAAACCCTTTTAAAAAAACTCAAAACTTCATAATCAAACCAAAAATTGAAAAAATTAAAACTCCCCCCTTTCTACAATGTATTCATCTAAGTCACCCGACACGAGGACACGGGACACGAGTGTCCCCACCAGGCTTCAAATTTGAAGCCTTCAGGCCACTTCAAATTTTACCCACACGTCATAGAAGGCCACTTCAAATTTTACCATGCAAAAAAAATTTAATTTCATGGTAAGCCCTTCAATAATTAAATTAACCATTACTGTTTAAAATTGCAACAGAAGGGTAGCTTCAAATTTCACCCATCAACAATTTTTAGTGGGAAATTGGGAATGCGGCTACTAGCTAGGTGACTTGGGAGTGGGACTCGCTTACTCTCCAATATCCACGTGTTCGATCATCCATGGATCATGGACCATTGGGCCTCTAATAATATCATTGAGCAACTTACGTGGACGGGCTTACACTGAGTAGCCCATGGCTTGAACGCTTCGAAGTTCTCGTGTTTGTAGCGAGCGCTTACGTGTTTAACACATTTAATGGCATCAACAAAATTATTAAACCTGGAAGGTGGCTCATATGTGTTGTTGCTAGCGGGCTTACCAAGTTACAAGTTATCACATACCAATTCGTGAATGCTGACTCCGTGAGTTAATTGAGTATTCAATGTATAATATATTATGTTAATATGCCCCCACGAATTTGGCATTTCAGACAAAATCCACAATCCATAAACTTCTTGTAATGTTGCAGGTTGTTGCTCCTGCCCGTGGCCCCTACCTATAGACCTGTGTTTTCTTTGTTGTATCAAGTTAATCCTACCATCTACGGCTCCCAGCCTCACACCCTGTGTTTTCTTTGTTGTATCAAGTCAATCCTGCAGCTCCCAAGTTCCACCTTTTGTTTTCTTTGTTGTATCAAGTCAATGCTGGAATTCCATGCTTCCATGGCTCCGACCATATTGCATGAATAGAAACAAGCTTTTTCTTATACCCCTATTCCACTGTGGATGAGCTACTTCCAAGTTCCACCTACCCTATCTCCTCCAGTCCTCCAGGATAGTTTGCGGAGCGAAGCTGGCAATGCCAGCCTGCCATAAACATATTTAAAGAAATTCGTTTTCTTTGAGGAGCTCAACTTCAAGGCTGACTAGATTTTTGACATCCTATGAATTTACAGGTCTGCTATATCCACTGAAAAATAAAGCCTCTCAACTTTACTACGTTAGTAAACATTGAAATTTTGATGTACTATTACATTTTCAAATGAAAAGAATAACTTATTATTAATAAAAAAATCAAATCATATTAATATATTAATGAATTTGAATTTAGCTTCCCAATTATATTAAAATAAATTATACATTTTAAATGATCCACAACCAAATATTATACTGAGAAGGAAATGGAAAAAAAGGAATTTCCTCAACACAACATGCTATTTCCTTATGATGATGCTTTTACGTTTATGATTACCAACCTTGGAATCAGGTTTGGTTATCCGAAGGTGTAATATCTTCTAAGCTAAGTCAATAGGTAGGAATGTTGGTATTGATATAATTATGACAAAGTTTTATAAAGGATTAGGAACAATTCCGTTGGCTTGTAGATGACATATTTATGGATAAAAAGCTTGTTGTTATGAGATAATGACATCATGCCTCAAAAACATGTCCCATACAATCTAATGTTAATGGGCGCTCTACATAGAAATTGGAATGTCAACATTTGTGAGTACAATAAATATGTGGATGATTTTGGCCTACTACAACTTTAATATATTGAGTGGATTGATAACCTTCACAATTATATAAGAGATTGTAGCTATGACTAGGAGGAGAGTTAACAATGCAACAAAATCAAGTAATCGAATTTTGTGCATAAAATGAACATAAGACTCCCACCAAATTTCACTGAATCTACGTCTTAACAAAAGAACTCATCGTTTCACGGGATTCCACCCCATCAATCCTTTTAACAGTAATGGCCATAACAGTTGCTACAACCCTAGCGCGAGAAAAATCAATCGAGCTACGCATGACAATACTTGAAACCAGACTTTTTGAACTCCCTATTACGTCATAGGAATCAATACTACTTTCTCCACAACATGTGGCACCCTCAATATCTTCCATCACCGCAATTTACATTTGATAAAAAACTTGTTCCCAAATAGTAATTACCCCATTCTTTGCTCTAAAAAGGCCTCGGTTAACCTAGAATCCAATCCATACAACATGAACACATCCATATATACACATAGAATAAATATTAATAAATTTCTCATAGCCCTTCAATAGTGTTCAATATCTCATAGCCCTTCATAGTGAAATGGGACCCCACCCTTCAAATTTGATCCCTGGTCCCCACTAGACACGGTGACCCCCGGAATTATGACACGTAGGACACGGTGACCCCCGGAATTAATATATTTTTAAAATATATTAAAATTTAAAAATATAGACATATAGATCATCCAATAAAATTTAACATTTACAATTACAAATATTCAATAGAAATTACATTTACAATTACAAATATGAAATATTCAATAGAAATTAGATCATTCACAAATCACAACACATTTGTCATTCACAATCACAAAACACAATGAGACATTGAGACACATAGATGCAAACTCATCACTGCCTTGATCCTCCTCCTCCATGCCTGAATCAACAAACTCATCACTGCCTTGATCCTCCTCCTCCATGCCTGAATCAACAAACTCATCACTGCCTTGATCCTCCTCCTCCTCCTCTCTGCCAATCTGACTAACTTACTTTTTAATTGTCAAATGTTTAATTTTAAGTTTTAAATGTATGTAAGTAAATGCCATTAAATTGCTTATGTGAGTTTGATTTAATACATGTTCAATTTTGAAGAGACGTCATTATATACCATGTATATGTTTCTAATGATTTTCGTATTAATGTCTTTATTGCAGTTGCGGCTATGGATGCCAATGCCGAAATATTGATTGAGCTTGCCCAATTGAGGGGCATAAGTGAAGCTTTTAGTGGTGGCGACAGGATTCGCCGTTCACTTGCATCAACCTTGGATGCAATTGTGGACACAATTACACAATCTACGAATGTCCTGTATGATATTGCATCTTACAGAGAAAGAAAAAGACAACAATATGCTGATGGACTAGATTACAATGCAGTAAAAAAGCTAAAAATATCCAAAGAGGTTATATTTGCATTGTTTAGGGACCCTCGGACGGGGGAAATCCCTAATGCAAGCAAGCCGCATATCTCCATTGAGTGGTGCACGTTTCAACCATTTGTTGATAACTGGATGGACAGATGGTACATGGTTTTTGATATGCCACCACACAACAACAGGGAAATTCCCTTATATTTCCTTCGAAAGATGTATGCAGAGTTCATGTTGCATAAACACGTTAACTATTTTGACATCTTACAGTTCCAGGGGATCGGTGGGGGGATGCCCCAAAACCGACCCAATGCCAGGCTTCGAGACCAGGATCGCCCTATCCCTGCACCTCGCAGGCAGTTGCCTGGGCCAGATGTCCCACCAGCACATCGCATTATTCCGCAGACACGGGATGCATTTTTGAGTTTGGCACGGACGGTTGTTCGCCATGGCAGGATGGTTCAACATATGGGTGAGGAAGGGACATCTGTCCCTGGTGTGGTACATACACCAGCTCGTCACCATGCAGGACCATCAGCTAGTGCAGGACCATCAGGACCATCCACTACTGCAGGACCATCAGGACCATCCACTAGTGGAGGACCATCAGCTATTCCCCATCCTAGTACTGATCCTCACGAGTGCACGTCATGTGGTGGTCCCTGCTATGGTATTGCATCAGATGTTGCCTTCAGTGGCTTTTTGAGAGAGGTATCTTGATGGTTAATTGTAATAAATTCTTCATTTATTTTCGTCTTTGTACACATATATATAGTTTGAGCTAATATATTAATTTTGTGAACTTGCAGTTGATGATGATTACCGGCAGTGACGCCCCAGAGCCGGATGTTCCAGACTCGGCAGGCCCATCTTATATACCACCTATTGCCGTATCTCACACCGAGGTAAACATTTTAAAATTTCAGTTTTTTAATACTTGTTAATTTGTTAATTTCCACATACTTTACATTTTAGTTCATTAATGCTATATACGGTCTAATATTTACAATTATTAAACTTGCAGATGGCAGATCCTTCACAGGGGCAAGGTAATGTGGAGGTAGTGCCCATGGTCATACCGTCCCCTGAAACGTCTGGGCTCCAGGTAAACAATTAAAAATGACATTTTTTAAATACATGTTTGTTTGTTGAATCATGCATGTCTAACTACATGAACACTTGCTGACTGTAGGCACCATCCGACACATCTGGCCCATTGCCTGGATTTGCATCTCCCTCCAGGCCATTCGTGAACAAGGGTCGTGTGTATGTGAGGCGTTCTACTCCGAGAAAGACTCCAGCTGCCCACGACCATGGGCTTACTCACACCACGGTAATGTATATCCTTCGATGATATTTGTTGTTTAACTTGAAATCCAGTGCATAAATCGTTTTTGTTAATGTTTGAATTGCATGTTTACTGCAACAGGAACCCGAGTTGTCTGCTGAGAACCTTGCATCGATGGTTGATGCAGCAGTTAGTGCCGCATCTGCAGTGGCGACTGATCACACACAGGTATGTAACTATTTCAACATTATCTTTACATAGTTTATTATTGTTGGACCTATTGTTTATTCATGCATTTCTAACTATTTCAACATTTTTTCATTGTAGCCACCACCAGCAGGAGCAGTGCCTGGCCCCCCTGGTTCAACCATCCTGGATGTTCAACCGACGGCTCCATCTGCTACACAAGCAACACAATCTCCTTTGTCAGTTGAGGTGAGATGTCCTTCAGTGACCAAGTGTTTCATGCACTTTCCATGCACCAGTTGATAATTGTTGAGATAATGTATTAGTGTACATAGTTAGTTGAATTTAACAATTGATATTTAATTTGCAGGATCCAGGGATGCACATTGATCCTAGGGATGTGCCTAGAGGATCAACGTCGGGAAAGAACAAGAGAAAGCTTGAGTTTTGATAGTTTTGGATAGTTTTGGACACATGTGCTTTTGGATACTTTTGTATATATATGTACTTTTCGATACATTCAGTTTTGGAGACATGTACATTGACTTTATTGTGCATGTACTTTTGGAGACATGTACATTGACTTCATTGGATACATGTACTTTTCGATACTTTTGGATATACATGTACTTTTGGAGACATGCACTTTTGGAGACTTTTGGATATACATGTACTTTTGGAGACATGCACTTTTGGATATATATGTACTTTTGGATACATGTACTTGTGTCATTCTAATGTGTTGATTTGTGTGGATTATCTATTACTCATGAATGCACTATGTCAAAAGAACAAACTATTATATTCAAAGGTTTCAACGAATTCACTACATGCATGCACTAATTGGTATCTAATTAAAATTTGTGATTTTGGATGATCATTACAAGTTATGTCAAAGTTCTTGCTCGTGTAATTTAATCAAACTAAATGCAATACAATGTTTTCAAGGTTTCAACGAACTCACTCATGCACACCCATTGCCATCAACTACCAATGAAAGTCTAACATTATGAGGTTCTTCTTAAAAAATGGGTAATATTTCCTTGATGATCGTAAATTGAGAACCATTTGTAGCCACTCATATAATACCATCTTCACTTATCTTTGTACATGATAATCCATATAATGTGCTATGTTTTTTAACCTAAACAATCATCAAAAACCTAGAATTATAGGGATATGACAAAGAACCTTATGGGGCACCTTATATATTAACCTTGTGTATACATTAGGATCTTTGTCATACCATTGTTTGAAATGTCATTCAATACCTTCAATTTTATCAACATCAAATTAGTAGACAAAGTGACCCATCTTTGATCTCTTGTATAGGCCTTTGTGTGCCTTATCAATAAGATGTACATCATGAATATTATCATAGGTCTCATACATAGGTGCATCCTCATCCATGCAAACAAAGGTGTCATGGATCAACCTATCATCCCTTTATTCTCAATAATATTAGTATCATTATCTTCCATAGGATCAAATTCAACTCCATCACCCCCATTATTACTACTCTAAATTACAGCCTTAGGAGTTTTGATCATGTGTTTTTGTCTCTTTAGGAGTTTTGAAATATTATACTCTTTCAAAAATAATATGGAAGTTCAAATATTTAAAAGTGGCTTAAATTATAAAATGGGCGGAAATTCACCAAGTGTCCCTGAACGGCATTTTCATGCGACTTGCAACTCGACATAACTCGGAAACTGGACGTCGGACCGACGAACCGTCGACTCCGTTGGTCTCCTGGCGTGCGATTACCTCTAGGGGGCCCTCTCCCTCGTCTCCCCATGGCCCAATGGCTTCATTGTGCATTCATTTCGTAAACTAGGGTTTTGCTCAGTGTAATTGCATGCAATCTCGCATTGGTAGGTCAACTCTGCAAAAACCTCCCCCGAGCCAGTGTTGGCAGTGTTCCCACGTCGGCATTGCCCACACACACTTGCGGGAGCCAACGGCACGCAATCTTCTTGCTCCGTTTGCTTTTTGGCTCCCGGACGGAAATTCACCAAGTGTCCCTGAACGGCATTTCAATGCGACTTGCAACTCGACATAACTTGGAAACCGGACGTCAGACCGACGAACCGTCGACTCCGTTGGTCTCCTGGCGTGCGATTACCTCTAGGGGGCCCTCTCCCTCGTCTCCCCATGGCCCAGTGGCTTCATTGTGCATTCATTTCGTAAACTAGGGTTTTGCTCAGTTTAATTGCATGCAATCTCGCATTGGTGGGTCAACTCTGCAAAAACCTCCCCCGAGCCAGTGTTGGCAGTGTTCCCACGTCGGCATTTCCCACACACACTTGCGGGAGCCAACGGCACGTAATCTTCTTGCTCCGTTTGCTTTTTGGCTCCCGGACGGAAATTCACCAAGTGTCCCTGAACGGCATTTTCATGCGACTTGCAACTCGACATAACTCGGAAACCGGACGTCGGACCGACGAACCGTCGACTCCATTGGTCACCTGGCGTGCGATTACCTCTAGGGGGCCCTCTCCCTCGTCTCCCCATGGCCCAGTGGCTTCATTGTGCATTCATTTCGTAAACTAGGGTTTTGCTCAGTGTAATTGCATGCAATCTCGCATTGGTAGGTCAACTCTGCAAAAACCTCCCCCAAGCCAGTGTTGGCAGTGTTCCCACGTCGGCATTGCCCACACACACTTGCGGGAGCCAACGGCACGCAATCTTCTTGCTCCGTTTGCTTTTTGGCTCCCGGACGGAAATTCACCAAGTGTCCCTGAACGGCATTTTCATGCGACTTGCAACTCGACATAACTCGGAAACCGGACGCCAGACCGACGAACCGTCGACTCCGTTGGTCTCCTGGCGTGCGATTACCTCTAGGGGGCCCTCTCCCTCGTCTCCCCATGGCCCAGTGGCTTCATTATGCATTCATTTCGTAA
This sequence comes from Larix kaempferi, assembly GCA_027924585.1. Classification (NCBI taxonomy): domain Eukaryota; kingdom Viridiplantae; phylum Streptophyta; class Pinopsida; order Pinales; family Pinaceae; genus Larix; species Larix kaempferi. Next base: position 5,219,734 of record BSBM01000498.1, read on the forward strand.
ACTAGGGTTTTGCTCAGTTTAATTGCATGCAATCTCGCATTGGTGGGTCAACTCTGCAAAAACCTCCCCCGAGCCAGTGTTGGCAGTGTTCCCACGTCGGCATTGCCCACACACACTTGCGGGAGCCAACGGCACGTAATCTTCTTGCTCCGTTTTCTTTTTGGCTCCCGGACGGAAATTCACCAAGTGTCCCTGAACGGCATTTTCATGCGACTTGCAACTCGACATAACTCGAAAACCGGACGTCGGACCGACGAACCGTCGACTCCGTTGGTCTCCTGGCGTGCGATTACCTCTAGGGGGCCCTCTCCCTCGTCTCCCCATGGCCCAGTGGCTTCATTGTGCATTCATTTCGTAAACTAGGGTTTTGCTCAGTGTAATTGCATGCAATCTCGCATTGGTAGGTCAACTCTGCAAAAACTTAGTTTTCGATACAAACCTCAAACTACAAACAATGCCAAGGAAGCACCCATCAAAGGTATGATACTTCAAGCCTCATTGTGAACATGAAAAGTTAATGGAGATCATTAGTAATAGACATGATCCAAATGGTCTACTTAGATGACCATAGGTAAGTAGATAAGTAAGATTGCCTAACATGGTCACTCTTGTGTTATATTCCAAGGTATATGGGTTGTTTGTTAATTTTGTTAATTTTTCAATTCATTTATCCAAAGAATCATAAGCACATGAAATCCCATCAATAAGAACAATGGTCTTTTTCAACACCACCAAAGAAAAAATTAGAAAAATAAAATGACCTACTTCAAAAATTATTTTATGGCTTATTGTGCATGGTCCATCAAACAAAAGGTAAACAAACACAATTATATGGCCTACAATGTAGGTCTTTTGATGCTCTATTTCACAAGGTTTTAACAAACACACTTGTTGTGATCATCATTAAAGTCTACAATTTCTTTCAATGAATGTGCCAAATTGACCTAACAACATAGGAAATTGAAAACCACATCCATTGAAAGGAATAATTCAGTTTTTTTTGTCATGAATTAATTTACTATCATGGATTTATGGCTGTTGGCAGTGTTCCCACGTCGGCATTGCCCACACACACTTGCGGGAGCCAACGGCACGCAATTTTCTTGCTCCGTTTGCTTTTTGGCTCCCGGACAGAAATTCACCAAGTGTCCCTGAACGGCATTTTCATGCGACTTGCAACTCGACATAACTCGGAAACCGGACGTCGGACCGACGAACCGTCGACTCCATTGGTCTCCTGGCGTGCGATTACCTCTAGGGGGCCCTCTCCCTCGTCTCCCCATGGCCCAGTGGCTTCATTGTGCATTCATTTCGTAAACTAGGGTTTTGCTCAGTGTGGGAGTGTGCAATTTTTGCACACAGGGGTCAACTTTGGAAAATCATCCACCGGGCAAGTATGGCTAGTGTTCCTAGCCCGAACCTATCTAGACACACCTGCAGGACTCCCCGGAACCCGGTTTTGTTGCATGGTTGGAGTTCTATGCCCCCGGTAGGTATCCAGCAGGTGTCCCTGAAGGCCTTCTGGTAGTGAGACGGGACGAGCCATAGAATGAAGACCGTGGCTCGGATCGACGAACCGTCGAATCCGTTGGATTCAGCACACCGGGATAGTGCCAGGGGTGCCCCTCCCCTCCTACCCGGTGGCCCATGTGTCACCTTGTAGGTCCATCTTTGAAACTAGGGTTTTGCTTAGTGTGGGAGTGTGCAATTTTTGCACACGGGGGTCAACTTTGGAAAATCATCCACCGGGCAAGTATGGCTAGTGTTCCTAGCCCGAACCTGTCTAGACACACCTGCAGGTCTCCCCGGAACCCGGTTTTGTTGCATGGTTGGAGTTCTATGCCCCCGGTAGGTATCCAGCAGGTGTCCCTGAAGGCCTTCTGGTAGTGAGACGGGACGAGCCATAGAATGAAGACCGTGGCTCGGATCGACGAACCGTCGACTCCGTTGGATTCAGCACACCGGGATAGTGCCAGGAGTGCCCCTCCCCTCCTACCCGGTGGCCCATGTGTCACCTTGTAGGTCCATCTTTGAAACTAGGGTTTTGCTCAGTGTGGGAGTGTGCAATTTTTGCACACGGGGGTCAACTTTGGAAAATCATCCACCGGGCGGGTATGGCTAGTGTTCCTAGCCCGGACCTGCCTAGACACTTTGGAAACTAGGGTTTTGCAGGTCCATGATGATGATGAAGATGTTGATGATGATGGCTTGGTCTAAGGTGGTGCTCTCAACTAGCTAATTCATTATGAAATATTTAACAAGACATGAATTAAATTTAATATAAGTGTATTGTTTAATATAGTGAGCATGAATTGAATTAATTTTGTTGGGTGAAGCCAATAACCAACATGATGAACATAATATAATTTTAGGGTTTACTGATCATATGTAAAAAATGGATTAAAAAACACAATTATTATAATTTTAGTTTAATGTTTATCCACTTTAATCCATATATTTTTTAGTTTTGACTATGAATACACAATAATTATTATATATATATATGTGTGTGTTTTTGTGTGGATAACTTAGAGATGTATAATAAAAATGGGTAAAAGGTGGTTGTCACTAGAGACTTTCATAGTTGTATAGTGAAAATGTAATAGCTATTAAAATTTGGATTAGAAAATTATTAAAGAAAATAAATTCTATAGAAATGGGTAAAAGGTGGTTGTCACTAGATTAAGAGAGACTTTCATAGTTGTATAGTGTACAATTGTCTAGTGGTTATGGCAGTGATGTGTAAAATCTTATGATCACATGAAAGAGATCACAAATAGGTTCATAAAACTAAGAACAACAATACTTTGAGCAATTTTTCAAAGGAAACTAGAATAGAGCCAGTAAAGAGAAAAAAATACTAAAAACTTGATTTCATACTAAAATGAATGAAAAATGGTTTTACATAAAGAAATTTGAATTACTCAAGGAACCAATTCGATTGTCTAGTGATTCATAAGGATTTAGTTGGGCTTAACATAGAGCTTAAATGCCCTTAAAGTTAGCTAAGCAACCTCTCAAACATGATTAATATATGGTTTACTGATCATATGAACATAATATAATTTTAATCCATCTCTTGTAAATTTGGCATATCAAGAATGCAAAATTGACATATTCATATGAAACATACATGTGAAAATTGAGCATATATCAATATTCAATTACAAATAGTGAAAATAGTATAGTATTAAAAGTATGTAACGTACCTCATCATGCTAGATCCCACCTATTATCATACAACCAAGCCCTCCGGATCATCTCTTATACTGATGGTCTCCATTAGTCTCTCGTGCTCTGTATCCGGTAAGAAGTAGCGTACCTTCGATGTATTTCGACTAGGCATTGTTCGTACCTGAAGGTTTGTGCCAATGATTAAGTTGGTAAAGTGATATACACTTGCACCTGGTTTGTAATCCCTGTAAACATATCCACCCTTCTTTCTTCCATTGCTGTCCCGTGTCAAGTATTCACCTTTAACAACCATAGACCCAGTTGGAAAGTGGTTGTTTTCATCGTCAGTCATGGACACAATGAGGGTTTGCTTTCCATCTATACAGCGTGCCAACCAGTATTCATCACCCCATTCAGTATCTTTTGAGGCAACCACTGCGTATATGTGCCCTGCATTATATGATTGTAGGTATATGATCAAAATATTTTTCGTGCGATACAAGGCCATTAATGTGCATTTGAAGACTACGTAAACAAACAAAAAATGTTAAGGAAATGCATCATACCGGGTTGTACAAGGTCTGAGACATAATCAAAATCTGCAGAAATAGATGTTTGGTCTTCTTCCAACGGAGTTAACTCAACAATTGCACGCTGATCAAGTGGAAGTGATATGCGATCCCATCCATCAACCCAATCCAATGATTCACACCCATCCCAGTCACCATCACAACAAGGCGGGCAAAAACAAGCAAGTTTTCTGGTCCAAATTTCAAATACTGGGTTATCAGAGCTTCGAACCGAATGAAAGCCACGAGTCCCAGGCACAGTCTTGCATTCCCATGCATGTGAACGATCTATGTCTACCACCTCCCAAAAAAATCTCTCCACATGTCTCTTTCTTGTGGATTCTACTCGCATAGTTGATTCCTCTCCCATTACTGACGTGCACCACCTGACTATAGATTGAGCATTTAGAATAGTAGATTCTGTAGATACTTTCAATTCCTCTCTTCGTAGGGCTGTTTTGACACATGCTCCGGCTCCATCATGCTCTCCTTTACCATGCCCAGTCTCAAAATAGTTCCACATATGTGGCACTTTGTAGTTTTTATGCAATGAACACAACCACTGAAATATGCGTGCATTTTTGAACTGACCAGCACACCCATCAGACCAAATCCAGTGTCGGTCCATCTGTATGTTCCTTCCCTTCAAGTGATCATAGAACATGATGAAGCAATGACGTACATAGTGGAAGTCGTGGCACCTATCATCACTTATGTAGAAGTGATATTCCTTCAGAATTTCTCTTTGCTCTTCAGTGCTATTTGGGCCATGCCTGTATGTGATATGGACCATCAAGGAAACCTGCTCAGAGTGATAATACTGACTTTGGATCTCATTTTGAGGTTGCAGAGTGTAGTTCTCGGCAAAATCAACAACTGAAAGTATAGTACCAAGGGGAAATGTATCTCTGCATATTCTAAACTTCTCATCCTGCCATCGTGCCACGTGGACATGCTGAACATATTGATGTGTCTTTTCAATAAATTCCTTGATGAAGTCACTAACTTGTACCTGGTGACACAAAATGATCTCAATGTCAGTTTTTTGTTGTAAGTAAGGATTGAAATGTAACCGTTACAACATAATTTTATAGATATAAATGCATACCTGAGATGTCACCAATTGTATTTTTTTGCTTTCTTTCCCTGGGACTATTTCATAGTTGATATATTTGAAACTTTTCATGTCTGTAACCATTTTCCCAAATTCACTGTCTCCATTCTCGTGCATACATTGGCTCAATAATGCCATTCCAGCACAGTTGGAGCATGTTCCATCCAAACAAGATTTTGCATAGTATGTTTTCCCCTCGGGCCTATTGCACATGATGCTATGAATGAATTCTCTTGATGAAGTCGGTGGTATTGTCATGGAGCAATCCTGCACAATGTTAGTATGCAACACACGACGAATGTACAAAAATGTTTCATAGTAATATTCATATTCTACATGGTATCTACAACAACAAGTGTTACGAAGAGTATTTATTCTAACATACCATGGCTTACATTTCTCAAAAGATCTTTGCCCCAAGTTCAATTGTCTATGCTCAATCTTAAATTTTTCGTAAAGCTCTGTCTGTGTTATATCAAGAAAATGCTTAGTATGTGGCTCACGATCCTTTGAACCCCTTCTTAGTTTTAGTACATCCTTTCGGTTTGAAGAAGGCCTTGTGTGATCATGCCAAAAACTATGCACTAGTCCCTTTACTGCATCAACTAGCTTCATGTCACGACGTGGCAACCGACCAACAAAGGCCCAAAAATCTGTCTGATCGGTTGTGTCAAGATGTTCTCTTCTAATAGAATACCTACGGAGGGTTTTTACATTCAAATTAACTAGTTTCGATGTAGGCCTGAGAATACGAAGGGCCCTGGTGTTCTTATCTGCAATTGATTGTGACAACACACGACGAGCAGCATTGCGGTCCTTTGAACGTGTGTTCTTACCAATTTTACCAAATGCATCTACTAGGCTTTTAACTATATGAGAACTTGGTTCAGAATTCTTTATCATCTTTATCCCTAACTTTTTCCTAACAACATTCATGCTCCTAGATTTTAACAATGATAAAAATAATCTACATTTATCTCCATCACATTTAGAAACAAAATATTTATCAAGTATCTGTTGAGTTTGATAAGCAATACTACGTTTAGATAGCGTACCTTCAATGGAATTCATAAGTCTTTCATCAACTTGTATACGCTTCGGAGTTCTTCGACGTGTGCTTGCTAATGGAGGTAAGGGGGTTGGAATTGTACCATGTAGCGCATCACCAAGACGCTCTGGCGTTTCAGTAGTAGCTTGGTGTCCTTCATTCTCTTCCTGGTAGTTGGATGGTGGAAGTCCAACATCCCCTTGTGGAAGTCCAACATCCTCATCGATGGTGTGGATAACATTCTCTTCTTCAACAGTAGGCAAAATGTCCAACGCCTCTCTGACTTCATCGCTTGTATAACCACATCCGGATAGCAAATTGGGTGTTTCTTCGTGAGCTTCATCTTGAGATGGTAACTTATCACTTTGACTTGAAGTGGGAATTGAAACATCCCCTAATGAGCACCTACGTTTTGCTTCTTGATTACTTCCATGGGGTGCTTGTTCAACAACTATTGTGGAAATTGAAGGTCCCTCTTGTCGTGGATTAATAGGATGAACCATGGTATCCTCTACAATTGGATTTGGATTAGTTTCCAAAGAAAGCCTCCGATTCATCATGTATATTCTTTTCTTTTCTTTCTCTTCTTCAATGACTTCTTGAGGTCTCTTCTTCCTTGTTGATTTGTTTACTCGGTTACGTGCATTCCCCATCACCACAATGATCAATTCAATATAGTTTGTTTTTGTTGCTCCTCAATTACAAGCTCTTCAATAATAAGCAAATGGAAGTTCTTCCTTGTTGGTCTTGAAGCTTGATATCTTACCTTGTGTGCTCCTCAAATATAGGCAAAATGAATCTTTCAAAGGCCTTATCTTTGGTGTTCTTCAATTGGAGATTCTTCAAGCTTGCTAATTATTTTCTTCAAATATGGCCATATAACCCAACACCAAAGTGAGCAACCATGAAAGATGTCCTCAATGCTGCACCTGCATAAAAAAAAATGATGGAGTTGGTGTAGAATGTGAAAATTTTCAGACGCGGGCTCGTGCTGTTCGAAAAATCGCGGGATTGTTGCTTTCGTTCGGACAGAGTGAAGTTGCTCTCGGACAGCAACAGTCCATTATTTCTGGAGTTACAAAACGCGTACGCGTTATATAAATATAAAACGCGTGCGCGATATGTAGTGAAAAAACGCGAACGCGATATAGTCAAGCACAATAAATAGGTTAGGTGCACGGCTAGGGCAACGAACAAAATCAAAGAAAAGTAATAATTTATATGATTGCATACAAAACAAATGTTTTGTATGGTTTAATACCCCCTAACTCTCTCCCAATAATCCCTAGATACCCCCTATCTCTTTCTAAATATCTGTCCCTCATTCTCCCTACATGTTTATTTCATGTTTCTTTCTCTCCCTTCAGCCATGTCTCTACCACCCCACTCTCCATCTCTCCACCTTCTCTTTATCTTCGTCATTATCCCTCCCTATAGCACTCTCTCCCTTCTTCTCCCTTAATCACTAACCCTCTACGCCTTTATCCCTCCCCCCTGCCCTCTCTGTCTTACCTTGTTCCTAGAGCCCCTCCCCCATAAAGGCCTTTAGACCCTCTTCTAAATATTAATCCCTAAGTGCATAAGTGCACAAGATGATGAGGAGGAGGAGGGTGATGACAATGAAGATGATCATGATGTAAATGAAGATGATAAAGATGATGAGGAGGAGGAGGGTGATGACAATGAAGATGATCATGATGCAGATGAAGATGATAAAGATGATAATGTTGATGAAGATGATGGTGATGATGATGAAGATGTTGATGATGATGGTGATGAAGATGGTGATGAAGATGATGGTGACATGATGGAGATGTTGATCTGATGAGGAAGATGATGATGATGATGGTGATGATGGTGATGATGATGAAGATGTTGATGAGGACGATGATGGAGATGAAGATGATGATGATGAAGAAGATGATGATGATGGAGATGTTGTGTTGATGGGGAACCTAGAGATGACAATGATGATGAAGATGGTGATGGTGATGGTGATGGTGATGGTGATGACGATGAAGATTTTGATGATGATGCTGATGGCGATGATGATGAAGATGTTGACGATGATGGTGATGGTGATGTTGAGATGATGATCATGATGATGTTCAGAAGATCATGATGGTGATGATGGTGATGATGATGGAGAAAATGACAATGATGGATATGTTGATGAGGAACCTGCAGATGCCAATGATGATGATGATGGAGATGTTGATGAGGAACCTACAGATGCCAATGATGATGGTGATGACGATGAAGATGTTGATGATGATGGTGCTGGTAATGATGATGATGATGATGATGACGAAGATGATGGTGACATGATGGAGATGTTGATCTGATGAGGAAGATGATGATGATGATGATGGTGATGATGATGAAGATGTTGATGACGATGATGATGGTGATGAAGATGATGATGATGAAGAAGATGATGATGATGGAGATGTGTTGATGGGGAACCTAGAGATGACAATGATGATGAAGATGTTGATGATGAAGAAGATGATGACGATGATGATGGTGATGAAGATGATGATGATGAAGAAGATGATGATGATGGAGATGTGTTGATGGGGAACCTAGAGATGACAATGATGATGAAGATGGTGACGGTGATGACGATGAAGATTTTGATGATGATGCTGATGGCGATGATGATGAAGATGTTGACGATGATGGTGATGGTGATGTTTAGATGATGATCATGATGATGTTCAGAAGATCATGATGGTGATGATGGTGATGATGATGGAGAAAATGACGATGATGGATATGTTGATGAGGAACCTGCAGATGCCAATGATGACGATGATGGAGATGTTGATGAGGAACCTACAGATGCCAATGATGATGGTGATGACGATGAAGATGTTGATGATGATGGTGTTGGTAATGATGATGATGATGATGATGAAGATGAAGATGATGGTGACATGATGGAGATGTTGATCTGATGAGGAAGATGATGATGATGATGATGGTGATGATGATGAAGATGTTGATGACGATGATGATGGTGATGAAGATGATGATGATGAAGAAGATGACGATGATGATGGTGATGAAGATGATGATGATGAAGAAGATGACGATGATGGAGATGTGTTGATGGGGAACCTAGAGATGACAATGATGATGAAGATGGTGATGGTGATGACGATGAAGATTTTGATGATGATGCTGATGCTGATGATGATGCTGATGATGATGATGATGATGATGAAGATGTTGACGATGATGGTGATGGTGATGTTCAGATGGTGATGATGATGATGATGATGATGATGATGGAGATGTTGATGAGGAAGGGGGAGATGACAATGATGATGAAGATGTTTATGGTCATGAAGATGATGATGATGGTGATGGTGATGATGATGGAGATGATGGAGATGATGGAGATGGCGATGAAGATGATGATGATGATGATGATGGTGAAGATGATGAAGAAGATGATGATGATGGAGATGTTGACCTGATGACGATGAAGATGATGATTATGGTGATGATGATGAAGATGTTGATGCTGATGATGATGGTGATGAAGATGATGATGATGGAGAAGATGATAATGATGGAGATGTTGATGAGGAACCTACAAATGCCAATGATGATGATGATGATGATGGTGATGACAATGAAGATGTTGATGATGATGGTGATGGTAATGATGATGAAGATGATGATGATGATGGTGATGGTGATGGTGATGTTTAGATGATGATGTTCAGAAGATGATGGTGACATGATGGATATGTTGATCTGATTCAAGGAAGATAATGATGATGATGATGATGGTGATGATGATGAAGATGTTGATGATGATGATGATGGTGATGAAGATGATGATGATGAAGAAGATGATGATGATGGAGATGTTGATGTTGATGGGGAACCTAGAGATGACAATGATGATGAATATGGTGATGGTGATGGTGATGGTGATGACGATGAAGATTTTGATGATGATGGTGATGGTGATGATGATGAAGATGTTGATGATGATGGTGATGGTGATGTTTAGATGATGATCATGATGATGATAATGATGATGGAGATTTTGATTTGATGAGGAATATGATGATGATGATGATGATGAAGATGTTGATGATGACGATGATGGTCATGAAGATGATGATGATGAAGAATATGATGCTGATGGAGAATATGATGCTCACAACTCCCTCTAGTCTCTCTCTCCCCAACCATCAATCTCTCTAGATCTCTCTCTCTCTCTGTCTCTCTCTCTCTCTCAAACACACACACATACACACACATTATGTCACTTTCCATTCTCAAACCCATACCCCCTCCATCCATATCTATCTCCAACTTTCTCCCTCCATCCCTCACCCTACCTTCTCTCCCTCCCTCTCTCATCGCCTGTCTCTCACCTTCTATCCCTCCCTCATCTTTCCCTCAACCTATCCCAATCTCTCCATCACTCCCTCTCTCTCCATCGCCACCACTCTCTGCATGTCTCCCACCAACACTTTCTGTCCCTCCCTTCCTATCTCTTATTTCGTTCTATCCCCATCTATCTCACTCCCTCCAAATCCATTCCTCCCCATTGTCCCTCTCCCTCCCTCGCTCTATGTCTCTCCCCCCCTTGTATTCTTTATTTCTCTCTCACATCCCCCTTGACTCCATCCATTCCCCCTTGTCACTCAAGTCTCACATTCAACTTCTAACCCTATACCTCTTCAGAACCTATTCTACTCCTAATAGTGCTCTCAAGCTCCACTTCCCTTCACCCCCTGTAGCCCATCATGTTCTCATTCCCTTCATCTCTCCCCACTCAAGCTTCCAACATCCTTCTAAGCCCTTGACCCTTTCCCACCCCTATTAAATATTAACCATAGATTCCCTTGAGCCTTCCCCACCCCTTCTCAAATATTAAACAAAATTTCCCTTGACTTCTACACCCCCTCTTTCTCAAGTATTAAACATGTATTTTATGATTTAAATAACGCGAGCGCGTTTTGTAACTATATAACGCGTACGTGTTATGTAGTTATATAACGCGTACGCGTTAATTATTGATATAACGCGCACGCGTTATTTAGTTATATAACGCGTACGCGTTATGTAAATCTAAAAGCGCGGCAATATTTTTGAATTTAAACAGGCCGAGTCACATGCTCACATGTCAACAATAATCCTATGTGTATGCTTTGGAGTTTGCTTCGGTAATTCCAAACCTGTGCTATGTTAATGAAAAACCAAAGCTAATTGGGTATTTCTTCCAGTTTCTGGAGAAGCCTGTGCTTAGCCACTCGTTACAATATGCTACACAGAGTCATTTTTGACGAAATCTTAGACACAAATAGCATTTTTTCTGCAGATTCCAAATATGTAACTTTTATTTTGAAATATTAATTTTTCCTATTTTCTTTCAATTTCTTTTCTGTCCTACCTCCTTAACTCGTGAAACACATTGTTAGTGTTTCTTCCATAACTTTTTCAATTCTCAATCATTTCAAAAAAAAATTGTATGGTGCACAAGAGGACACTAACCTCCACGTTCTATGAAAAACCCATTTCGAGAATTTTGCATTAAGACCTTCAAAGGCTCTACCCACAAAAGATGTACTATTTTTGAGGTTTGATCACTTAGACAATTATAAAAAAATTATAAAATTACTAATTTAATTTTCGAAAAATAATGGCGCACAAGTGCTATGTGTTCTCTACATGCATGCCGATTTTTGTAGCTTGATTCCATCATTTAGGCCCTCAAAGGCTCTACCCACAAAAACATATACCTTATCATTTGCCTGAAAAATAAAAAGTGTCTGTTAGGAAAACTGAAACTTGACATAGCTATGCAAATTTTCAATACATAAAAGTTATATATTCAGAAACGTGATTCAATTTCCTACATTTCATCTTTTTTACTCAATGCAAGATATTTTCCGTAAGTAAATCAAAAAATCCAAGTAAGTTGAGGGATGCCTGCTTTTTCAGTTTTCTATTGCATCTAACGTGCCAAAAGTGACCCTCATTAGCTTGCACTGACCCTGGCATGACAGTCCATTGATATTGTTCGCGAGGAACACCAAAGGTTTTTTTGAATCGATCTTCTGGAGCTATTCCGATTTGCCAAAACCACTTTTCAAAACAAACTTGTTGTACACATTAGCCTTGGAGAGTTTTTATAAAAGAAATTCTTTATGAGGTAATGGATACCAAACAGGATCTAATGCTTGATTCCAAGCATCATAATTTACAACAAGTCATTTCTTACCTTGTTTCTGTTCGGGATGTTTATTTACATATAAGGATGGACATGCCCATGCACTCTCACATGGTTCAATTAACTTTCTTTCCAGAAGTTGTTGTATTTCCTCTTTCCATGCTTTCTGTTCACTAGGACTCATGTTGTTTGTAGACGCTTTATGTGGGTTGATGACTGGATTTTGCTTATAAGGAAGATGAATTTGATATTTTTCACATGTCCAAAATGCATCAGGATAATATGAAGTGAAGTCTTCTTTTAACCTTTTATTAATATCTGCCAATATATATTGATCGTGGAGATTAACATGCTTAACTATCTTTTTTATCTTGCTCATGTCTTTAACAGATTCTTCAACATTGTCCGGCTTATCAGCAAATATTCTGATTTTGAATTATGTCTTGACTGGGACAAAAACATTGGCACCTTGAATTGTGAATTCAACTGAATTGTCACTCATTGCCATTGGAATTTTTTTTTTAACAAAATCATGTCCAAGGAGGACACCTACTCTTGTATCTAAACAATACAGAGTGACATACATTTTAACCTTTCCAAGCAGAATAGGAAAGTCCGGAGCAATAAAATCAATCTTTATTAATTCTTTATTCATAGCACGGAAATGGATCTGAGTAGGATTCCAAAAGTATGTAGGGATGGATTTATACTTACAACAACTTCTCATGGCACCAGTGTCTACCTAAGCATCAAGATCATAGAGCTTATACCCTTCTTTCTTTACTCCAATAGGTATGACCATGTGATCACCAATGCTTTTTTGCTCAATAACTATATCAGAACTTTGTGCTTCATGTGGTAGATAAAAGATGTGAGATTTATTCATTTTCAATTGTATGTACTCATAATTTAGTTCATCTTTCTGGTGTAGAGAACTTTGGATGCTACCAACTAAAGAAGCTAGTTGTTCTCTTTATGTTTTAACCTTTTCTTAAAAGTAAGTAATTCTTGCTAAAATAAATGACCCACCTTGATCATGTGGGAGATCTTTCCAATATTCTTGATCAATATCAATTTCTTTGAGTTTCTGACTTGGCAATTTCCTTGATAGTTCATCTATTTTTTCGTGCAGCCTTCTTATGATTATAACTAAACCAGGAGAAAGGTTGGCCTTTATTTCTTCTAGTTCTTCAATCTATTTTCTTATTGCAGACGTGGAGAACATAAGACATTCAAATACTAAACAATCACTGATAAATGTATGTTCACCATCGGAGCTATCAGAGGAATCAATGGATAATTTCCTGAAGTCTATTTCTGCGTCTGTATCATAATCATAACTCTCTTCATAATCATGGATTGAAAATCCTTCATCTTCTGATTCTAATGATTGGACCAAATCCAACTCAGATGGATCATATTCCATACTTAATAATTCATAGAGTTTATGCTGCAATTTTGTTTTCTTTTCTAGACAATTGTTTTACCAATGTCCTGTCTTGCCACAAGCATAACATGAGGATTTCTTCAAAGTTTTAGACCTTCTCATGAAAACAAATCTACTAGGTTGTTGTTTCTTCTTGGAAGAAAATTTGAAAGATTTCTTTGGAAAAGATTTAGACAATTTGGAAGAATGTGAGAGGGATCCACCATGCTTCCGGGTAGAACATTGACAAGTGGAGGAAGAATCCTTGGGAGGCTTATGCTTAAAACATCCATAATTAGCAGTCTCCCTAAACTACTGACAAGCTGAATAAGAGAGGAATACCTGTTTTTTCAGATTCTTTTGTGTCTTCATGGCGACACATTCAATCTGGGGAGCTGTGAGAACATGATGGTGAAGACCTGCTAGGGAGAGATCTTCAATCTGGATGCGGTTGTCATTGAGATATTTGGTGACAAGCTCTGGAATCTTACGAGGAAGTGATGCTAAATAATGACTCAAATATGCAATGTTTTGATGATCTTTGATCTTGTAGAGCATAGATTGCATTGTGTATAAATATTCTTGTAACAAACAAATATTGCACAATTTTTGGGACATAAACATTTGAGCATGGTGCGAAGCATCTGGAGGTCTTGCTTAAAGAAATTCATGAGCAAGATCTTGAAACAATGTTTCAAGAGGATCAACATCTTCAATAATATGTTCTTTTTCCATTGCTAAAATATTTTCCCACCAAAGCTTAACAATTCTTGTGAAGTCCCAAGTTAACTGAGTAGTTATATATTTCTATGTAGACTTGGTTTCTACTTTCTTCTGTAATGCCCAAGCATTGACTTTTTGAAATAAATTCAGAGCTTCATCATGATTCATGCAATCCAAATTAATGATCAAAGTATTTCCAAATCCTTTGGAGGGATCTTTGGAATCAATTTTAACTTCAACATTTTTAAGTTCACTAGTCCATCTGACAAATGGACTCTTGTTTCTATCCTGACTGGCATCTTGACATTTAGTCTTTCGAGCTTGATTCTGAAAGAAAACGGTTTCAAATTGAGACCTTTTACTAGGGTTAGGAGCATAGGACTTTCCCATCTCTGAATCAAAAGAAATCTATGATGATTCCATTTTAATTTCTTGAATTTCTAGTTCAACAGTTCTCTATTTCATTAGTTCAAATTTTTCTCTGGCTATTTCAGCACCTTGCTAAATCCTTTAAAATTGAGGAGAACTGAATTGCTTCAAATACTTTTGAGAACTAGAACTGTTAGGATGATATCTGAATTTGTAGCCTTCCTTATCAATCTGACTATACCTTGGAGGTGAGGGAGACCGAGGAATAGTTGATTGGAGATTGTTGACAGATTTAATTATGATGTATAATTTAGACTCAATATCGACCAACTTGTTGTATCTTTCTATATGAGCATCATTTAAATGATCTATTGAAGCATGCAAGGTTTGTAGATTCTATTTGAGTTCTAATACATCTCGAGCAACATCATCGATATTTTGAGCAATGCAAACAGACTGAAAGTTTGCATAGTTCTGTAACTCGAATGTTTCTAATGGTTCAGGATCTACTGGACTTTTGAGTTTAACAAATTGCAGATCTTCCTGTAAACTCCCTTCTTTGAAAGTAGGAGTGGAGTTTCCTGTGTCAAGTCTTCTTTCAGACAGTCGAACTAACTGTCCTGGATTTTCTCTTGGCAAAGAGAAAATTTTGATGTCTTTAAATAGAGATGAACACTCATGACAATTTGAGTGTTGACCATTATGTACAGAGAGACTGGATGCAAGACCATCTATTGATTGAAATGTTTTTTTTTTTTTTTTTTGGGGTATTCTTTGCTTTACAGAATTTGCATGACGGGGATGGATGTAAATTATCGCTGGTGAAATGTTGATGCATATGTGGATCATATGGCTGAACCTCTATACATGGTGGAATTCTTCTTGGTAAACTAGCAGGCTGTGACATAGTTCTGCCAAGAAATGAAGGAGAAGAAGTGGATACACCAAAGGACCGAGAAGGACCAAAACCAAGACTAGTGCTACCATCAGTAGATTGAACTATCCTTAGTTGTTTGGAACTAGAATGGTGTAATTCAAGATACTTCTGAGATAATGGTTGGTAGGTATTGTTCCATTCTTCTGGTAATGTGACCTGAGAGAAGCCAAGCTGTAAAGGTGTAGTATTACTTCGGTCTATGACCACCCCCTCTTGAAGAGCACATTTCTTGAGATTAGGATTAATGGCTGGCATGGTAGTGGATACAAACCAAATACAGATGGTAGAATGCAATTGGGAAATCTAAGATTGCGGAGCAACATCAAATCCATTGAATTGGATATAGGATTGTAGAAACTCATTGATGTAAGGATCAGTGAGTGAGACTTGGTATCTGGGAACCAGGGATGACCAAGATGGACCATTGTTTAAGGGACTTTGAAAGCCACCTAATAAATCATCTTCAAATTTATTCAATCTAGAATCAAGAACACAAGTTAAACATGAAGTATTAAGTCTGGGTAGGACTAGTGGATTGACACCGAACTGTATTAAACCTATATGGATATACTTGAAACCATTTTCTAATCCCCATTCAATATAAGCTTGTTTGATAAGTGGAACCTAGTAGACAAACTGTCCTACCGTGATTGGGATATTGACTAAAGTGAACTGGAATAACTGAGTAGCACGAAATTTAAACATTGGTATCTCATAAAGTTTCTCTACATATATTTCGTGCAAAGACCAATTGGGTTGGGGATCATATTCTTGTGAAACAACTTTGCTATCATATATGGAATCATAACTGGTTTAGTTTAAGTACTTGTTTAACCATAACCATTGTTTTGTATGTTTCTCTCTACGTGCATTTGCAGATTCAGGAAAGTAGAAATTGTTGTTGCTAGAAGAATCCATTTCGTGAATGAAAGATAAGAGGATTGAAAAGCTGAAACCTGGAAATTTCGAAGAGTCATGGCCTCAGAATAAAATGATGCGCTGCTTCCCAACATGTATAACTGTGCCTTCAATGGGACTTACTTCGCGCCTTACACATATTACCTTCCGCCAACGCCAACGAGAACCAGACTGACTTTAATCCCACAATATCCTTCCGCCTCAAAAAGAAAATAAACACACAAATAATTGCAGAGAGGAACGAATAATAATGAAGAATCATAACGCATGATCTGATACCAATATATATATATATATATAATAATTCTTCTTTAATAAACATTTCATTTCTATCTCTCTTAATTTATACTTTTTTTGATTTATTAATTTTCAACTTTCTTCCAAATTATTATTCCTTCGAAAGGGATATACTAACACTTTGTTAATCAAATTATATTGACTTATAATAATTTGTTTTTTTATTAATAAATTTTTTTAAAGTTTTACAAAATTTAATTATTAAACATAATATTTTAAAAATTAAAAATAAATAATACAATTTTTGAAATGCTATAATCTGATTAAATTTCATTGGTGCAGTACACTTTTATGGGACATAAATCCTACAGAAATGTTTGTAATTGTTGGAAATTAAAAATATATATATATAATTTCTAAAATTGCCACCTATGTACTACTACCTGCAGGACTGCTTCTATTCTGCATTAAACTTCAGACCGTATTTCACCGGAAGGTACTTTTAATTAGTTGTCAACATGCAAAGTACCTTACATGGCACATGATTCGCCACCTACTTTATGCATGTGCTCTGTTTGAGGCTCAAACTGGTTCACTTTTATTCCTGCACGCCGCGCTCTCTTGCTGGAAGGCATTGGACATTATGTTCTTCACTTCCCCATGTAACATCTGCAGACTCTTAGCCGTCTCCAGACTTTTCACATCTGTAGCCGATGGTGATTTTCTTTGGAACAAATTGATTTATAAAAAAAACTACGAGATCCTGCCCACGGCCGTCACCTCCAACTCATTGTGCTTTGGGTTACTTTTCTGTGTATCCTCTGTGGCTCTCATCCGAGAGACCCGGGTTCACTCGAACAAATAATTTTTTTTTGTTTTCTCCGAAGTTAAGTTTCTAATAAGTAATAAAATTGTTGATGTTAATATATTTACCTAATCATACTTTATAAACGTCCAAATTAAGTTAAGATAAAGGGTATATATTACTTATTGGATACTAGCATTGAACATATGGGCAATATTCCAATCATTACTATATTGTTCTATATCGCTAATATATACAAATCAATGCAAATGCGAGCCCATAGAAGGTTATATGTTCTTGTCGACAATTGCCAGAATAGAAGCTATCTGTATTTGCTATCGTAAACCTATTCAAGCAAGAGCAAGCGAAAATGGATAGATATTTGAAGATTATCACTCTCATTAGCTTCGTGGACAACTACAGAGTTAAGGTTATATGTTCAAGAACTCTTACGTAGTTTATTTTTTTAGTTTTGTTAGCATACTATTTTGAATTTTTTTATATGCTTTTTTAGGTGAGAGTGACACTGCCGCCTCTTAGTTAAGAATGGGAATCCTATTTATTAATATAAATGATTGATAATTTCTGATTTAACAATTTGCTTGTGGCCGTGCCAAAAAAAATTAGGAATAAGAAAAATGCTATAAACTATAATGTTTTTTTGTTTTTTTATCTTGAAAGTAAAGACCATGTTTATTTAATATCCGTTTTTTATCCTCTTAAAGGTCCCAAGGGATTCAAGTTTCAACCGATAATAAACACAAACAAAACATATAATCCCTTTTTATTTGATCCAAGATATCAAAGATTTACTTTCCAAAAACCAAATATAGCAATAAAAAGATATATTCTAATAACAAGGTAGAGTTTTTTAGATAATTGAAAAACTAAACAATTTATTTAGATTATTAACAACATACACCTTATACTTAATATATACTTTAGATATTGATTTACTTCAAATAAATGGTGATATAGCGTATACCTACATATATATACCAATATATAACTATGAACTTATATTCAAATAAATACCTTAATTAATAATTGACAATTATATCTATATTGACATCAATACCAATATACCTTTTGACTATGTACCGATAAACATATCATTAGCTGATGCTCAACTTAAGGAATGCTTGTGATACACATTACCTTTGTTATAGGGTAAATTCATATATAATGGGGTATTTTTTATGTTAACATCTTACTATATAACTATATATAAGTATTGGTATGTTAGTAATACAAGTTTTTTAATAAAATGAAGATATATACAAAATATATTAATTGGTTTTGATAACTATTTGATTTACAACTTCTCATCTCAATTACTCATTACCAATTGCACTATCTCAGTGGATACTACCTAATCTTTTATTGTTTTACTCACATGTGTATATTTTCTAGTATGACAAAAAAATGTACATTTCATTTTACTTATCATGGATTACATGTGTTTATATTTATTGCTTATTAGTACTTGTACTAGAATTCCCCTTTAAATTTCACCAACTACTATACCTACCATAGATTCACTACACTTGATTTTAACACATAAACTTATAACATCGACATGGACACCATTTTTACAACATATAGAAGTTCTCTTCAGTGTTTCATTGGGAGTGAATTAGCTGCATTGCAGCTTTCTCTCTTGTTTTTAAATATTTCACTTTTCATTTTATTCAATTTGTATAAAATTTAATTTCATCTTTGTTAATTCTTCATTACATTAATATTTCAATTATTTTTTATTTTTATTTTATAAATTCTTAATAAAATTTATATTTTATATATTCTACATTTTTTATTTTTCTAAATTGCCCCTAGGTCTATATATTTTATTCATTTTTACTCAAATTCCTTTTTTCTTTTTCTTTTATTAGGATTTCTCTTTCCTTTTATTATTCTTTACTAGGGGGTATTTCATGTTACCTTTGACCCCTCTCTTTTTATTTTTTTCTCCTTTTCGTTATTATTTTTAGGGTTTCTTGTGTTCCTTTCCCTTCCTTTAATCTAACGACTAACTTCTTTTTTTTTTGACTTTTTGATCCTTGCATCTTTCTATTTATTCCTAGAGATCAGAAGCTCCTCATCATCTTTGCTCGTCTCTCCTTCCTAATGATGGACCATACTGGCTTGATCTGAAATGTCGATTCACAAATTCTCTGCGATGGATCTGGAAGACTCTACTCAAAACTATGCTCGCAGAAGCCTGAGAAATGGAAACTGAATAGTTGTTAATGTCGTGATTGTGGAGGTGGAAGTGTACTATGACCCTACATATCTGTGTGGTGGAAATTTGAGAGGACCAGTGGAGGAGAGTTATGGGGAGTATAAGAAAGGCACATAGAGTTACCCCTTTGTCGGTGGAAAACCTCACACCTTCACCTCCAAAGAGACTCAATTAGTTTATATAAAATACTCTTGTTGCATATCAAGTTCATTGCTTTTATATCACTGCATCCATACTGGATATTTGTTGTGGACATTGATTAATCATGGTGACAAAAGTGTTATTATCTCTGTTTACAATTTCATAGAACTTTGGTTTGTAGATAGTGGAAGCTCCCATGAAGCTATTTGATGGGCTAAACTTTGAATTTGATGTTTGAATTTTGGTTAGACTCTTTAGGGACATTTACATAGTTTGTTGAGAAAATAAAAATAATAACAAGTAGAAAGCATTTGTTGTTTGACAAAGTTATTGTTCATAAAGAGAATGTATATATTCTTTTTTTTTCACTAGGATATATGCCAACACTTTCTATTCCGAAGAATCAAGTTATGACCACATTACATAATCCACTTAATCATTATATAAGGGCTCAACAAGAGCATCATGTCACTTACAAGAATTGAAATTGAGCAGGGAGAGTAATAACCATTCCTCCCAACCACTCTTATACTTATATTTTATATTTGATTTTTTAATTTATTTAGAATTGATATTTATTATTGTAAATTTATTTTAATTTTGAATTTATTAATTTTTTATAAATAAATATTAATTAACTTTTTATTATTTAAATATATTAAACACATGTAATATGAGACATTTTTATATAAGATATATAACATAAGTGATATGGTGAATCACATGATAATAAAAAAAAAGGAAAAAAACATATTAAGGTTTTGTTTTTTCGGGGGGTTCACCCCCTCCACGAGGCTAAAAAAACTTGAGTTTTTTATATTAACTTTCATTTTTTTTTTTTTATAGCGGTTATGTCAGAGTTTTTGTAGCTTATGGTAGATATAGTAAAAACTATATCAGATAGTGCACATGCCTAAAAAATTATCTCAAAGACACTGGATTGAAAATATTTTTGTTCTTTCTTTGTTATTGGCCTAGTTTCCCAAGTGGCAAACTAGTGAGCACAAACTCTGTATAGTATTTATTTTTTTATTTTTAATATATAATTTTCCTATCTAGCTTAAAAAAAAAAAAAAAAACATCGGGTAAAGTGTTATGCATGATGAGCAAGGTCCCATCAAATCAGGTTACTAGTGCTTAACATCACCTTTGCAATCAAGATGATAAACACGTCGAAGAGAGCCATGAAAGGAGACAAAGCTAGCCATATCGTTGCCAAGATGAGATTTCATGTTATTTGTATACAAGAAAATTTAATGGATTTTGATGGCCATATTTGATTTGATGCAACCAAGTCTTTGAAGAAAGAAAATGGCGGTTAGGTTCTTTAGCGCTATAAAAATATTGTGTGATGTTGAGCTAGGATATAAACTAGGCTATAAATCCCATCATGCCCTTAGTCTATGTATTATTTTGAGTGTTTTGATGTGATCAATTATGAGAGTGTGTGTTATATGCTCTAGTGTATGGCAACTTTTTTTTATTTCAAGGTATTTGGGAGCCTACTTATGGACCCGAATAGTGCACCATTATGATGTTAAGCATGTATTTATAGGTTGTTAGCCCAATGAAAAAGGCAATAAGGTGAGAGATTTGTATCATACTTTTAAGGGCTAGATTACTATAAGATCTTTATTGGAAGGATACTATAGCCAACAACATATGTCTATTGTGGATTTAATTAGTTTCTTGTATTCTTAGTGGAATTATTCAAGACTAAATTGTTATGACATAGTGTAGTGATGGTATTTGGCTTATGTTTATGTTTATGCTATGGTTTATACTTTAGTTAGTTTATGTGCATTAAGATATTTTAATGATCATATTATATACTTATAATATATCATTGACAACATTATTTTTATTTCCTAAATCACAATATATGCTACAACATCAAGTTAGTATGGCAAATCACAATGGTCTCCACTCTTATTAGTTTGCATTTTGTTCCTCGCCTCTAGAATCTTGAGTTGAATGCCATCATCAACAATAAAATGATGCTCGTCAATGCATCCCACACCCATTGGTCCCAAATTTAGAGCTCGCTTTTTCTTTGCATGCCAACGTTTCTATGATTACATGTCTACTTGAAACTCTAACCGTGTTCACTCATATGCAACTAGGATTTAACCAAAAGAAGAGTTATATGTAGTTATAGAATAGTGATTTGACACACAATCCAATTTATGATGATAGTGTCACATTGGGTTCAAATACTCCATTTTATCCTGAACCTACAGACACCTCCATGATCATTGTTGCAAAATTCTAAAAGATTAGTTTCATATCCTCAAATTTTCCTAACTAGATTTAAGTACCAAAGATCTAATAATGTCCACCCCCAACTATTTCCATTATCAATATTCCTCTCTTACACATCCCTCCTTACAATATTCAATTAAAAGAGAAATAACTTATAAAAATGAAATTTTTTTTATTTATACCTCATTCCATAATGTCTTAATTCAAAAGCACTCTTAAAAATTTACCGAGTGAGAACACTTACACCCTAAACCAACTTTCAATGAATTAAAGACAAGTTCTTCCATTCCAAGAATGGAGCAAGGCGATGTACTTACCATAAAAAACATATCTAAAGTCATGGCATACCTAAGCTCACAACATCTATCGAAAGCAAAGGCGAGTCTCTTTTCGATTTTGCTCATAATCTTAGAGAAATATTTAAAACAAATGGTACACTTATTTCAAAAGTTTAACACATACAATGATTTCTCCATTCTTTTCCACTCGTGGTCTCGTCGATGGTGAAAGGTTTAAAGTTAAGTACATGTCTCTACTCACTAGTATTATTCAAAGGCTTTTTAATTAAAAGCTAATTTAAAATCTTCATATACATGGTGCAAATGGCTATTACAACTCATGTTGTCCAAGGTTAATATACTTTGTCACTTGTACCTTAATGTGAAAATGGATGGATATTACAACTCATGTTGTTAAAGGATAATATATTTCTTTCAATTATACCTCCATGTACATTGTGTAAATGGCTATTACAATTCATATTCTCCAAGTATAAGATGCGTATGCCTGAGGTAGCCATGTGACGTGTAGCATAATGTTGATATGGAGGAACATAATGGTGTGTTGCATGTGAGGACTAAGTTAGATGAACTCCTAATGGTTTAGATACCAACCTAAATCCAAATCCTAGGCTCTATCAAGCGTCGAGAGGGATCAAATCTCCCGAGGTGCAAACCTCTCCTCGAAAAGCTCCTTGAGTGCAATACCTGAGAAGAAGTTTGCACCTCGGGAGATTTGATCCCTCTCGGCACTTGATAGAGCCTAGGATTTGGATCTAGGTTGGTTTCAGTCATGGGTGGTGACACAAAACTGGAGTTTGATCAGCATTGTAAGGAACAAGTTAAGTTGAAAACACAGATACATTTACGAGGATTATCATAATGTAAGTAATAAGTATTAAGGATTGAGTAAATTGTTAAACTGGAAAATAGAGACAATAATTTTGTAAGGATTAAATAAATGAAAATATGGTTCACATCGTGATCATTCTCAATCTATCTTCTTCATCTTTTATTATATTCATACCTGGTAGTTTTGACATCTTCTCATATCGATCATATGAGAATGGAGGTTGAAATCGTAGACCTGCCAAATCTTTTCATTCAATTGTCGGTTTTAAGATATGAACTGTAGTGCACGATTGGAAGTTTCCATATCAACAAAAATAGAGTTCCAATTTTCCTTGTTATCACATTCCATGTATCCAAGTATGTCATATTCATTGGTAGTTATATACCGATTCCTATATAACCCTGAAATTATTTCCCATTCATGCTTTTGAGAATCCCTTTGCACAAATAACACTTCTTCATGATCTCTTTAGTTCACGGTCATGTTTTCTAGGTTCTTCTATATATTTTGATGATTATTTTTCTCTTTCTCTTCTATACATTTGTCGTACTTTTATTTTTTGATCATCAATATCTTAATTATTTGCAATATTATCACGAGGATCCATAATATACCCTAAAATAGAGAAAAAAAAAACTTTAATATGTTGAAATCATTGCAAATAGTTTTTCTATTAAATAGATAAATTCAATGTATAACTGTAAATAACAAAAAACAATGCATTGTTGAAATCAATGCAATTTTTTTACTTTTGATTAAATTGATAAATTGAATACATACATGTAAAAAACAAAACAAAATATGCATTGCTAAAATCAATGCAAGGAATCAAATAAATATGCATATTGTATTATTTAACAACATTTGTGTGTGGTTTATTGGTAAGTAGTAAGGTTATTGTGCTTGTGTTAACCTAGATACCAAGGTTCAAAACCCTTCTTGCTTGGAGTGCATTGTTGAAATCAATGCAACGAACAATGCAACGAATCAAATCAATATGCATCTTGTGTTTTTTAAGAACATTTGTTTTTTTATTAAATTGATAAATTCAATGCATGCATGTAAAAAAACAAAAACAATACATTGTTCAAATCCCTTCTATTTTTTCTATTTCTTATGTCGGTTATAGTAATTTTGTTTTACTTCTTATGGATTTTTGACTTCTTTCTTTTATTTCTTATGTCTCTACTTTTTATGTCAGCTATTCTTTATTTTTTTTACTTCATTTTGTTTTATTTCTTATTGCTTAACTATAATATATTTTTTACTTCTTTCTTTTATTTCTTATGTCTCTACTTTTTATGTCAGCTGTTCTTTATGTTTTTTACTTCTTATATTTCTATGTTTTACGCATTGTTAAAATCAATGCAACCATGTTTCTACTTTTTATGTCAGCTATTCTTAACTTTTTACTTCTTATATTTCTAATATTTGTTTTAGCCATTGTTGAAATCAATGCAACCATGTTTTTTATTAAGGTTCAAAGCCCTTCTATTTTTTACTTCTTTTGTTTCTTTTTTCAACCGTACTTCTTTTGTTTCTACTTCTTATGGCTACTATAATATATTTTTTACTTCATTATTTTATTTCTTATGTTTCTACTTTTTATGTCAGCTATTCTTTATCTTTTTTATTTTTAATATTTCTAATATTTGTTTTACGCATTGTTGAAATCAATGCAACCATGTTTCTACTTTTTATGTCACCTATTCTTTATCTTTTTTACTTCTTATATTTCTAATATTTGTTTTACAGATTTTTGAAATCAATGAAACCATATTTTCTTATTAAGGTTCAAATCCTTCCTATTTTTTCTATTTCTTATGTCGGCTATGCAACCATGTTTCTACTTCTTATATTTATAATATTTGTTTTATGCATTGTTGAAATCAATGCAACCATGTTTCTATTTTTTATGTCAGCTATTCTTTATCTTTTTTACTTCATATATTTCTAATATTTGTTTTACTCATTGTTGAAATCAATGCAACCATATTTCTACTTCTTATATTTCTAATATTTGTTTTACTCATTGTTGAAATCAATGCAACCGTGTTTCTATTTTTTATGTCAGCTATTCTTTATATTTTTTACTTCTTATATTTCTAATATTTGTTTTAAGCATTGTTGAAATCAATGCAACCATGTTTCTACTTTTTATGTCAACTATTATTTATCTTTTTTACTTATATTTCTAATATTTGTTTTACGCATTGTTGAAATTAATGCAACCATGTTTTTTATTAACGTTTAAATACCTTCTATTTTTTGTGTTTCTTATGTCGGTTATAGTTATTTTTTCATTTCTTTTGTTTCTACTTTTTATGTCAATATAATATATTTTTTACTTCTTTATTTTATTTCTTATGTTTCTACTTTTTATGTCACCTATTGTTTATTTTTTTTACTTCTTATATTTCTAATTTTTTTTTACTTCTTTATCATTTTTACTTCTTATATTTAGAGTTTTTATGGCCGGCCGACAATAATATGGAAAAACGTTACATGTTACATGCGTTACAATATCTCCCACATACTGGGATGTAGAGAGCCTCTCGGCCCAATAAATCCCTGATTCCCCAAGTAGAGACTGCATTACTAATATCCTATAGAAGCATTCTATTAAAGTGGATAATGATAATGTGTAGAATAATGAAAAATCTAAACACATCCTATTTCTTGAAATAAAATGTTGTTTCTCAAATAAAAATCTAAACACATCCTAAATCGAGTGCATGTGAGTTGTGGAACTCTAAGAAAAAAATTGGTATGTCAAAGTCAGTTATAAAGAAGTGATGTTTACCCTCTATTGTCTAAGAAAAAAAAATTCTTGGAATATACAACACACATCACAAATGTCATTGGCTTATGATGCAATGTTTAGGTCCATTCCACCTGTGAGTGAAAACATTATCATAATAGTTGCCTAGACATAATGGAAAACTTTAGTGTCTTCTCTTATATATGTAGTGAAACAACATATATAATAGACTTCCCAAGAAATACACATTTAAGAATAGGGAACTTACATTGTGGCAGAATTATATGTCCATTTTATAATTTCATCATATAGATTAAGATATGGTTGTAAAAATTCTTTGTTAAATTAACATTGTTACTAGAGAAATTTTGACAGCAAAAATAGACATCAAAACAGCACATATAGTAGAATTCCCTAAGAAAATTTACACATTTAAGAATAGGGTTACATGGTGGCATAATTATATGCCCATTTTATAACTTCGTCTTATAAATTAAGATATGGTTGTAGAAATTCCTTGTTAAGTTAACAAAAATGGACTTAAAAACAAAAAAAGTATTATTCAAATCAACGTTTTAGGAATCGAACATATTATAAAGGATGACATCATCCCCTATGTTTGACTTGGCATTGCTTGGGTTAAAAATGCTTATTTTTCCCATTATAAACATAATAAGAACCCAAAGATAATGTTATAAACACTTTTAAACATACAAAATAAACTACACATATTAAATGTTAAGAATTGTAATCTCAATGGTCATCAGTGCATCAATTAGCTGAGTGATTAGTTGGTTAGTTTGACTATGACACTTTGCTGTCTTATAAAATTTAACATGGTATCAGAGCTGCATGGCCCGATCCACAACTATTGATTTGGGGTAATATTTTTCACAAAGTGGAAAGCACACATGTAGATCAAGACAGGAACACATCAACGTGGAGGAGTGGAGCTTCTTCACAGCACTAGGCCCGTATCTATTTTTTTTCCCTTTGGAAGCACCAACACACCCTATCCCCATTAGGAACTACGTCACACTTCCACCAATGCACCTGCTGCTCAGGAAAAGCACGTCACTGACGCACTCTCTACACGGACTAAGCGCGTCGCTGATGCACAGGCTATTAAGGGAAAGTGCGGCGATCATTGTTCACTTGCATGTATTTTTTCCGATCCACCTTGTGACGCACTATAATAGATATACAGGGTACGACACTGTTTTTAAAATACAATCATAAAATATGGCTAGTACTAGTATGAAGCATATCTCTAGACCAATGTTGACCGGTACCAACTATGAATTTTGGACCTTGGTTAAACAAGATGCAGGCATTTATCCAACTCAACAAATGTTGGGATATGGTTGAAAATGAGTTCATAGAACTGAATGCAACCTCTCTGGCTACTATTTCTAATGCTTAAAATAAATCCTTGAAGAAATCCGAGAAAGAAATCTTACTGCAAAATTTATGTATTACCATGCACGGAACATAAGTCAAGATGAAATTCTTCGAATGCCTATAGATGGTCCTGCATGTAGAGATATGGAGGAAAAATGGCCACACTTTAAAGAAGAACCTCGTAATGTTAGGCTTTATTTGGCATTAAATGGTGTCAATCCATTCATAGAGATGAGATCTATTTACTTAGTGTGGCCTATTTTTGTTATAAAAAATAACATTCCTCCATGGTTGTCAATAATGAGGGAACACATAATGTTGGCAATGATTATTCCAAGTATGTGTCTACAACAATTTTTTTTTAATGTAGTGGCATCTCATTTGTCGTATTTTGTTGCATAATGTCATATATTTTTTTTCATTTACTCATGGATATTATTTATATATCTAAAATGGTTGTAATAATTATATATTTTATATGCTTAAATCAATCAGGCAAGTACCAAGTTAAAGATATGAATGTATATATCGAGCCTCTTATTGATGAGCTACTAAACCTATGGAATGACATCACTATGTATGATGTATCTAGACCAATATGAGAAAGGCAATTTCAATTCCATGCAATTCTTGTATGGACAATACATGATGCCCCAGGGTTAACCCATTTTTGCGGTATGTAATTATAACATCCACTTTAATAGTATTTAATTTTACGAAGTTGATATATTAAGCAAGCATGTTTTTTAAATAATACATTCAATTTATATAATTATAATTGACATAGTTAATCTATCTCTTCATTTAGGTCTTCAAACAAAAGGAAAATTTGCATGTCTAGTTTGTAGTCCTAAGATCAAATCTCGTCCTTCAAAAAGTTTAGGAAATGAGGTGTTTGATGAGTAATTAGGAAATTCCTCTCTAAGAATCATAGGTACCGAACAGCCAAAAAACATCTATTCAATGGGAAGCAAGAGACTACATTAAACCATAGCGAATGACACTTCACCTGTGGAAGTTGCAATATAATAGAAATTTTCAAGGTATGTACAGATCAAATTGTCTATCTATCATCATATATGAAATGTTTTGAATTCTTTTTATTGTGTGTTGTTTACTGTAATTGACATTGATTTTTGTAATTTCACTAGGTTTTTTGAACCCAAAATCTGACGGCATAGATGTCCAATTTTTGACATCCTGCTGTCGACCATCCGACAATCATCTTCTTGTTTAAACGTCGGTGGCACTTCGGCGCATATCCGACAGTGAAATGAACGTGTCGGATATCCGACATCTACCTGTCAGATATCCGACAAAGACTCTTTTAATATTTATGTCGCATATCCGACAAAGCTCACTTTTTAGGCGGTTGGATATCCGACAGGTAGATGTCAGATGTCCGACTACCCCACTTTTAATATTTTCGTCACATATTCGACCAATCTCACTTTATAGGAGGTCGGATATCTGACAACAGAGGTGTCAGATATCTGACACGATTGACATCAAACACTGACGACTTTAGCCATCGGTATGGTAGGAGTGTCGGATATCCGATGGGATTTGCATTGTAAGATGTTCGATATCTGACGCTTTTAGCCATCGTTGGTATGGAAACGTCGTCGGATATCTCAGAAGTGGACGTCGGATATTCGACGTCATTTGCATTGTAAGAAACCAGATATCCGACATTGTTAGCCATCGATGGTATGGAAACTACGTTGAATATCTTGGAATGGGAAGTTGGATATCCGACGACTATGTGGAATTAAAAAAAAATACAGATATTCCGATGATCTAGAAATATTATTTAAATAATATTTGGGGTGAACGATCTAGAAATCATATTTAAATATTTTGAAACAAAAAGTTATAAATCAAATTGATTTTTGACCAAATTTAGTTATGGGAGACCCCTTTTTAAAAAAAAATCCAAATTACTTTTAAGTAGATTAAAGTTTTTTTTTTTTAAAACCTTGATGCATATATCGTTATCATTAGAGGGAATCCTATAACATCTAAGGCTAATTCCATTTTCAAAACTACTTTCCCTATCTCTCGCAAAGATGAGTTATGGTAAATTTCTTACTTGGAAAATTTTATTCATTCCATAGCAAGCATTCTACTCTAAGAAGTAGAATTGGCCAAAACTAAGAAAGTGACTAAGAACAATTCAACTATGGAAAAGATATAAAAAGTGTCGATTCCATTGACACAAGCGTTTGTAAACTTGAGTGGCGTAATGTTTTACAATCAAAAGATGACAAGGAACATAAACCATCTTGAAATGGTCTCGTTTATTACAGTGTTTTAATGAGTGAAGCTCTTTGTCATGTGAGTTTTTTTTATAATTAAAAATTACAAAAATGGATTTTTCTTCTTCTTCTTTTGACTATATGTATGGGCATTTGATATATTGAATATCTTAGGACAAATATCTATTTTTCTAGATGCAATATATAATACAGAACAAGAGATTGAAATGGATAAATCTTATGGAAGTTTGATTCTAAACAGTAAGGAAAAGCATTTGGAAGGAAAAAAAAACCTTAGCTATTAAAAATGAGCTACATTATTGCCAATGATAAACTGTGCAAGAAAATAAGATCAAATGATAATTTTTTTTCTTCTTTTTTTTGTTTCAAACTTGTAAATTGCCAAAAAGAGTTAGTACATATCCAACCTGAAAATAAGAAAACAAAGAGTTAGTAAATTGCTTGTTGTTGTATTGACAACTGACGACAATCGTTGAAACGGATCCAACAATGTATTATTCGTCAGATCTGACAAGCACATTTATTGTCATATATGGTGGCAGAGAGTGTACTTTACATACTTGTTCAATTGACTCTATTGGCCAATCCATAACGCACTTTACATACTTTACATACAAGTATGTAAAGTACGATATATCAAAACTTAACAGATTGGGCAAGTTTTTTTTACATAATCTAAGAAGTGACGTGTGTGTTGAATATGCCACGGTTAGGATTTATGGGATACAATTGGTAGAATGTTGACAATTCTGGGTGAAGGAATTGACAATTTCAAACATGTCCATCTTTAGTTATCTGCAGATTAATAGGAGTTTCATATTTTATATGTATTTAATTTTGATTAAAGTTTGAACCTAGTGAACATAAATTGAATGCGTCTTATTAAATGAAGTGTGCTCTTTTACATATTTATTCTCTGAATACCATCAAGTCAAGATGGAAAAATAGGACAACCAAAATACCTCCTTTACCATTGAATGGAGTTTTTTTCTTACAATGTTAGTTATTCGTTGAGCTCCTCTCTGTTTCAAGAATAATTTAATATTCCCTATTGAACAGGGCCAACCACTTGAAGGTGGGAGCTCTTATAGCCCCTCCCCCTCCCTCACATCACTCTCAGTTCCCCATACCCAATGCATATACTTTAAAAAAATTATTACGTGCAAATTCATGCATATTTCATCATAAACAAACATTTACCATTCATTCAATAAAAGCTAAACATTCATTAAACCATTCATTCATTCAGTCATCACATCCATTCAATAGAAGCTAACATTCATTAAACTATTCATTCATTCATTAGGCCAAAAATCATGTAGGACATAATATTATCAAAAATAATTACACAATATTTTTTCAGTCACTTCTTTCTAATTTTTTTTCTCTTTACATAATCAACAAGAAGCTCATTTTATGGAACTTGTCCTCCAGTTCCTGGTGCTTCATCAACTTGTTGTGATGTCTGCCTCGTAGAGTGCTCGTGACATGGATTTTGTGGCAAGGGGTTCAGATTTGCTGCAATAATGTGAAAATGTTACATTGATATATTTTGTTATTATAATGACAAGTATTTCATTTAAAAAACATTACAAAGGTGTTTTTTTACCTAT
Organism: Larix kaempferi; assembly: GCA_027924585.1. NCBI lineage: Eukaryota > Viridiplantae > Streptophyta > Pinopsida > Pinales > Pinaceae > Larix > Larix kaempferi. The sequence goes on from BSBM01000498.1 coordinate 5,251,086, forward strand.
TGTGGCCACATCATGTTCTTCATATTCCTGTCTAGGCTCAACCTGTACAGTGTGACCCTCTACATGCTCTACAGTTGAAATATGGAGAAGTACAATTAATGTTCACCATCTGCAATGCTATTTATAAAATTGTAGCATATGAATAAATTCATTACTAGGATTCGAAGCATGATCTTCGACTTGATGTTGTCCCTGCTTGACATTAAGGGGATCATTGCTTTCCTGCTCAAAACAGAGTCAATATTTTATGTCAATTATTTATAACGAATAGATTGCACAAGTAATAAATCTTCATTAAACTATATATATTTTATATACTTGTGTACCAGATGGATTAGTACCAGAAGACGTTTTTTTCCCAGACAAGATTTTTCGGCATTCAACAACAGCTCCAAAGCCATGCTAGAAGCTAAGCTTCAAGTCTTCCTCAGTGGGCACTTCTTTGAATCGGCCGGCTTGCATATTCGCATAATGTCCTTAATTTACATTTTGCGGTGCAATAAAACGAAAAAATAATTTTCCATTTATTATTTGGATGCATTATTGGTTTTTCGAAACTTACAATTCGTGCCGCCAAATTCGAATAATCACTAGGCCCAAGCTTGTGCAAACCAACTTTTTCTAGTCTTGCCTTTATGGCCTTTGATGTGTCTGAAATCCTATGCAAGTGTTGAAATATGTTGTTCCAAATTCGATATAAAAATAAATAATAATAAGGTTTAGAATTACATTGTGGAAAGTATTGCATACCTCCCTGTTCCTGGTGTTAGCTTTCCTTCTTTTCTCAAAGCCCTCTCCTTTCCATATTCCACTAGAGATTTCCACTCTCTTGTTGGAATCATCGGAGGGCGCTCATACCTAGGGTTCCTTTCTATGTGAACCCTATATTGGTCTTAGAAAATCTTCATATGTTGTACAACCTTTTTTAGGACCGCGGCTTAATCAAAGGTCTTGTTTCCGAATAGGCCAACCAACCGATTAGTGATATCATCTTTTCAATTTTTCGTTTGTCTATCCCACCTTGTGCGGATGGTGGGCCCTAAAATCTCCAAGGACAAATCATTCAGATGTTTATAAAAAACATCATTTCCTGCAAAACGATCATGTCATGAACATAATTAGTTGAAAAAAATGTTTTATCAGTATATTACTATCAAATTATAAACACTAACTTGATCAACGTATAATTACCTGGGATATTCTCTATCTTTATTGGAACGAGATCTTCGTCCACCAAAAATGTTGTCTCGATTGTACCCGTTCTAGTGACACGGGAAGATCCAGGAAATGATGATTCAGCAATATCAATACTAGGAGGCTCAGTGTCGACCCCTTCTTCTGCACGATCTGGTGTGCGTAAGTCACTAGAGGCTGGTGCACTCACAGCTGGCATCTGGGGTGTTATGGAACGTGTTGCCGACTATTCATTCGACAACAATGGCGAATGAGTCGATGCACATGGAGTCATTTTCTCATGATGCGACGTCTCTCCACGAGCATCACTGGGGCCAACACCACCTTGACCACTAGTGTGTGTTCCCAGAAAATCCTATAAATACAAACCACATTTTATAAGTTCAATATCATATAAAAGTCCAAATTATAAAGTTATAAAGGAATTTATATTATGATTCAAGATTCCGCAACTTACTTGCAAGGCATGAGATCTCTTTGTCAATACTTCAATCCTGACTTTAATCTCGTCTGTCTGCGTAATAGTGAATAGCAGACAAAGGAGATCCGAACTAATTTTTTTCAAAGTCTTCTCTATCAGCTTAACTGGGTCTAGAGAAGAACCAATTTCAGCATCGCCCAACAACTCATCCACTTCAAAAGCTAATGATTGTTGTGATGTTGTTTCATACACCGAATCATTGGTCTGTAAAAAAAATATATAAAACACTACTGAGTTCTATCATGATAGATTCCTAAAATTATATTAACAAAACATATCTATCATGATAGATTCCTAAAATTACAACTAGGTTTACCTAATGCCTAGATGATGGTGTCGTCCGATCCATAGTTGGGGACTTGCCCCGATCACCCCCCTGCAAAAAAGAATTAGAAAACATTATCATAATGAAACCAGTATACACACGAAAAATACATAACAAAATAAACATTATGCTACATATTATATTTGTACAATTCCAATGAATTATACCTGTTGCCTCGAGGATCGTGATCTACTCATTGGATCAATGGTTATACGTGACCTTCCCTGATATACTAATAGGGAGGTGCCCCTTACAGAACCCTGAATCAAAAACATAGAAAAAATCACCTAAACGAATCCAAAATACTCAATGAAACAATATAATAACAAAACATTTTGGTGTATTTAAATTGTACAATTACAATCAGGTTTACCTGTTTCCCCAAGGCTGTTGTCATCTGATCAATAGCGGGGTGGCTTCCTCGATCAACACTCTGCATCAAATATAGATAACATTATATAAACCAAATGAATATACTCATGAAAAAACATAGCAAAAAAAAACTATTCTTCATATTATATTTTACTATTACAAAGATGTATACCTGTTTCCTTGAGGCAGGTCTGGTATGATCTACTGCTAGGGAGGTTCCCCTTACAGAACTGACCTGCATAAAAAACATAGGAAAAGTTACCTAAACGAAACCAAAATACTCACTGAAACATTAATATAATAAGAAAACATTTTGACATATTTAAATTGTACAATTACAATCAGGTTTACCTGTTGCCCCGAGGTTGCTGTCATCTGATCAACAGCCAGATGGCTTCCCCGATCAACGTTCTGCATCAAATATAGATAACATTATATAAACCAAACTAATATACTAATGAAAAAACAAAGCAAAAAAAAACTCTTTTTATTATTATATTTTTACTATTACAAACATGTATACATGCTCCCTCGAGGAAGTTGTACTCCTTCGACCATTTGTTGGCCCGGATTTTCCCTGATCACTAGCCAGTGAAGTTAATATAGAAAAATTTAAATGAAATAAACTAACGAAAATCCTTAAGATGTTAAATTCATTAATAAAAGGTTGGGTAAATTGTTAGATGTACCACTCCCATAGTAACCGTGTTTGTATCTACTCGATTCAAATTGTAATTAATAAGCAACTCTTCCCCTACATATATTGATTTAATGGCACATACAAAAACACGGTTTCCTTCACGCCCCTTAGATTTGCAGTTGGGTTGCTTAATTGTAGACCCTGGTTGTGTACTGTTTATAAACCCTGCAATATTCCCTGTGGCCTTTGGCCTTCCTTCAATGTACAACATTGATCCTTTATTTTGATCTTTGTCTTTCAATTGTAAATAGTTTGATGACAATCCATATCTACGCATACTTTGTGTATATTGGACCAGGCACATCCAATGTTTGTAGTTGTAATAGGGTCCAACATACTCCATCAATTCTGTACATATTCCATAACTGACCTTTATGCCATCCATGCAAAACAACCCCAAACCATGTAATGACGACGGTACAATTCGATATATCCTCTCATCCACAAAAAAATTGGTGTTCAGTTGAGGAAGATACTTGGGTACCCATTGTTTCACTATATGTATATACCTCAAGGGAACCTCGATGTCACCTATTATATCATCATCATATTAACATGACCCCCCTTCAGCGAGAAAACATTCCATGCATTTATGGAATTTTATTCTGATATTTTGACATCTAGTTGATAAAAATCTTGTAGACCTACTGGATGTCTCACTTTCCTCTATCCTTCCTAAACTCCCCTCGATCGAGGAAGATAAATCTCAAAAATACCTGTTTGGTTCTACCTGCACTATGGGAAAAAAGTTTAGATAGGACCTCAAGGCATAGCACCTTTTAAAAGGTGACGTGTAGCGCATTTTATAAGGTGACTTGTAGAGCCTAGTTGCAGGTGTCGGTTAAGGGTTGCGTGTTAAGTTTATGGGATATCTGTTCAGCCTCAAGTCTGGGATTTTAGCTACATTTTTTAACAGTGAATATCAGTTCCAGGTTCATTTTTCAGTTTCTATTTCAGTTTCATTTTTAGTCTCATTTTCATTTTTTGTTTCAGTTTCAGTTTCAATTTCATTTTTAGTCTCATTTTCTGTTTCTACAGATGTGGGTGAAGAGAGCGAGTTAGGGAAAGGTTGGTCTTACAACCTTCTGCAACTGATAATAGTACGGCTCCGGAGTTGCTTCATGCCTCTTACAAAAGGCGCTACAAGGCATATGCATAGTTCATATTAGAAAATTGCAATGCATTGAGGCATGCATTTTCCACTGTCATCATACGTAGTTAGCATGCTTCCACCAAATGTAAACTCATTTATTTTATTAAATCTAATAAACGAGTACCACTGAAACTAAATAAAACAATAGTAACAAAACATAATTTTCATCTCTTTCGACTTTTCCACATTAACACTACCAGTTGGCTCATTGTGTTAAAGTAATCTTCAGTAACATCTAATTTCTAATAATATTTAATCAACATTAACATGAGTAAAGAATATAGGTACTTTAGGTTACTTACACCGTAATGTGGAACCTTCTTGTCAGATACTCATAATTATTACTTTCAGTGAAAACTGTACCTCTCATAGGTCAGCCAACACTAGGAACCCACTTACCCTACTAAAGGGTAAGTGAAAACCAAAGAGAGAGAGAGAGAGAAAGGTTGTATGCAACAATATTTATAAGACAAAGACAGTTACATTTGTAACAGAAGTTAAATAAAGCACAAAGAATGATTACAACAAAAGTCTTAGTGCAAGTAGAAGCTTAACATAAAAACACATAAATCATAAGTGGGGTACTAGGGTCATTTAGGGGACAAACAACCATATTAACCAAAGGACCAAAAACATTAAAGGGTGGTACGAACAACTCAAGATGGGAGAAATGACCCTATCAACCACACACCAAGGACAAGTTACGACAAGACCAATAAACAACAGGATGTAAGGACCAAAAGTAAATCAACCATTGTGGGGAAGGTACAAATAAGGTCAAATATATTATATTGCAATTGCTCCTTGTAACTACCTCTTGTATGCAATAACTCCTTGTAACTACCTGTTATTTTACATGCCAAAGAGACAGAAGGTCAAGTAATGTCAAATATATGCAATAGCTCCTTGTAACTACCTCTTATATGCAATACCTCCTTGTAACTACCTCTTATTTGCAATAGCTCCTTGTAACTATCTCTTGTAACTACAATGTATGAGTGATTTCCAATAAACAATAGGGTGTAAGGACCAAAAGTAAATCAACAATTGTGGGGAAGGTACAAATAAGGTCAAATATGTATTGCAATAACTCCTTGTAACTACCTCTCGTATGCAATGGATCCTTGTAACTACCTGTTATTTGACATGCCGAAGAGATAGAAGGTCAAATAATGTCAAATATATGCAATAGCTCCTAATAACTACCTCTTATATGCAATAGCTCCCTGTAACTACCTCTTGTAACTACAATGTATGGGTTCTTTCCAATACAAAGTAGTAGAATTAAATCTTGTATGATAGTGTGTGGGGACTATGCTTTTCACAATATGAAACAGAGCATTAGGTATCTCAGAAAAGGAAGTTATGATGCAAGTTTTAAGTCACTATTTGGAACTAGAGAATACTTGATTTTGACAACCAAATATGCAAAACTATTGCACAAATGGTAAATGATTTCATTTTCAAAGGATGCAATAGGACTTGCAAAATATACAAAGTAAAGAAAAAAGAATGATTACAACAAAAGTCTTGATGCGAGTAAAATCTTAACAAAAAAACACATATCTAATCACCAACAATTTTGTTTGACAGGACAAGTCTGAACTACTTAATACAAAAAATAAAAAATAAAATTCAAATTCAACTTCTCAGCTTTAACACTACCAAATGGTCATTGTGTTAAAGTAATCTTCAGTAACATGTAATAATAAATTTTTTTAATTTGCAAGAAAATAAATACGTGAAGATACTTACTTGGGTGTAGACATTTCTTGTAATATACTCAGACGTGTTACTTTCAGAAATTACTGTGCCTCTTAGAGGCCAGTCAACTCTAGGAACCAAGTGACCCTATTAGAGTGTTAGTACAAACTAGAGAGAGAGATGACTGGGCTATGGTACAGTCAATGAAAGAAAGTCAATGATAGTCAAAAGGCTTAGTACAACCACAATAAAGATCAGCCCTTAATAAGTTTCGGCATCACAAATAAAACTCAAAAAATATATATAACCACAGATCAAGAAATACACACAAAATCTGAGCATATAAAACAAAGGTCAGTAAAAAAAACAAAATAACTTAAAAACTCAGTCCAAACTGTCCATACAAAATTTTGGCCCTCATAGATGAGCTGACAGCCAGCATACTGAGGCCAAAGAGACTCATGACCTCCACATATGAGTACACAAAAGGGTAAAGCAAACCCTTAATACCTCACGACCCTTACTAAAACAACCAACCGAGAAAAACAAGGGCTCACGGCTGAGTCTGAGTGTCACAACCTCCCAACCAGGCAGAAAGAGAGAAGATCGAAAAAAAAAAGTAGGCAGAAAGGTTTCCAATCAAATCTCAATAACCTTCAAACTTCAAAAACATATCTGGAAAAAAAAGATAAGAAAAGAAGTAAAGTAGAATGTCTTAGGTGAGTACTAGGGTTACACAATTAAATAGGTGAGGGTACAAATACCAACCAGTAAGGTACAAGTCAAAAAGAAAAGACTGGGTATAAAGACTCATAACCATTTGCACTAAGGGGGTGTACCTCAAATGTGGACAAACTACCATAGTACCCATAAGACCAAAAACATAAAAGGTGGTACAAATCAAAAGATATTTCAAGATGAGTAAAAGGCCCAAAAGGTAAAAGGAAAGGTACCAAAAAAATATTATCAACAAAATGAAAGGACCAAAAGTCAATCAACCAAGGTGGGGTACAACCAATCATCTCTCTCTCAAATGTACCAATGTTCCATATAACCTGAAAGTCCATCATCACTGTAAAAGGAAAAGTCCACACGGATGATATGATCATGTGGTCCTCTAGACTATTCCTAAGGTCAAGCGTTAGTGGTTCCATCAAGGAGTGTCCAGTCCCTTGAGAAGACCATCTAACTCAACCATATCGAAGACCTAAGAGAAGAGGACATCACACATCATCATATTGGTAACTGACTGTGTAAGAACTCAAAAACCCTAAAGCAACCGAGCGTGCAGAAGGGGAGCGAGAAAAAGAAGAGACGCGCAGGACAAAAGCAAGCTCTAAAACTATACCGAGACCGATGTCACAGCAAGCGAGCTACAAGAAAAAGGCCAGAATGCCAACAAGCAGCACTATAAAATAAAAGACCATCAAAAAGGTATGATAGCAAGCAATATTCCTAACTAAGGTCTGGAGAACTCAACATATCGTATCCTTTGCAAGGTGATGAAATCCAAGTCGAACAATACGAAGTGAGAGACCAAAAGTGGAAGGATATCCCTATACCGAAAGGGATCCTGGGTAAAATAATCCTAGAATAAAAGCCACTAAGCTACCTCGTTCATGAAATCCGAGAAGGTTAACCAGAGCTTCTGCCTTTGAGCCCTTGTATCATCTATACGGAAAATACAAGGAAGACAATGGAGAGGTGTCCTTAGGTGCTAAGTGGAGTGCGACATTCCACAAAGTCCATCCGGAACTAGTCCTCGTTGCTTGCTCCCGTGGAATGGGGATCCCTCTCAACAAACTGGTCGATGACCGTGTCAACAAATACAAGAGGATTTTAGTACCCTAAAGGAAAAAAACTATGTCTCATATGAAAAGCGACAAGGGGGAATTATTTGGATTCCTATCCCCGTGTCCTACCTAACTAACAACTTATTTTGTATCCTCAAGTGAGGTTAAAATGTGTTGAGTTAGGGAGATAAATTTTAATGGTTTGTTGTCTTACTCAATAGGGTAGCGGAAGTGCAACTCAATGGTGTTATGACTCGACTCAAACCATGCATAAGTGAATGAATTAATGCACTTTTCTTTTCGATGAAAAACTAGCTACAAGAAGGAGAGAGTTCTTCGATCCAAAAAGCAAAATAAACACTAGCACAAACTTTTCAAAGACGAAAACTACACATTTTTGTATTTTTTCCTTTTATGCCAAACTAGAACTACTCTTTAAAATTAAATGAATCCAACAATAACTTTCTTCTACTTCTCATGAGTAAAATGCATGGCAAGTAGATGGAAATATGGCTTCTATTTGCAATGAAACTTGTGAATTTTAAACAAAGGAGAGGATAGGGTTTGAAAAAAGTTTCTAAGCCAATTGTATGAATATGATAATTTGTCGAGCATGGATTTTCCTTGTGGTATGAGTTTAATGATAAATGAAATAGTAAACACAATGTTTATTCACATGAAAACAGTAAACACAATGTGTATTCACATGAAATAACTAAACACAATGTGTATTGACATGAAATAAATAGGAGAGCACGTAAAAAATTATGAGTATGAAAAGAAGCCTAAGTATTACTACGAGAGCTATCAGTTTATATGTATATATGAGGTGATTAACATAACATAGATATGAAGCCCAACTTAGACAAAAATGCCTCTATTCGTGATAACACAATTTGTTAAACTGGGGCCCTCTTATGCTAAATCATGTTGCATGTATACATCAAGTCACTCATTGGACATTGGACTTTGATTTGTGCATTGATCTATGTACTATATAGTATTAATTTATTAACAATTTCATAGTTATTTAGGAGATTTAGAATGAAGAGGAAGCTAGTGTGAAAAGACTTATGGCTTCAACTTCCAAAATTGTCCCTTGATCTATTACCACTCATATTGAATAAGGCCTTGTAGTTGTACTAGTTTGAAGTCCTTGCCCAAGCAGGTTATGTTTGGATTATATTGGGTATGAAGGAATTGTGTTTCTATTTGTATGTATATACATCATGGGGTTAGCTTGATGGATGAGTGCACTAGTCGATTTTTATATTTTTAGCATGTGGTTAGCTTGTTGAGGTAGTTGACTCCTCCATTTGGTGGAAAAATCCCTTTATCATTACTCTTTGGCACATTTATGAAGGTATAACTAACCTGCATGCACATTTCTCTAGAATGATTACCTTATTTTGTGAATTTAGGAGTTGTTTCTATGCTTATGCACATGGATTTATGCACATTGTTTGAGGTCTCCTTCATCCATGGAGGTTGTTATAACAACTAAGAGTACCTTATTTGTTGGCTTCTTGGATAAAATTCCCTAACTCATTGTACTATTTTAGGCATGTTTGTTGTGGAAAAGTTTGTTGGATTCTTAGAGAAAACATCCTAACTCATTGTACTATTCTAGGCATGTTTTTGGTCTTCCAAAAGCATTGAGTCACAAATATAGGGGGGTGATCCCATAAGCATGGATTCTTTGCACTTTCTTGAGGTATTTTTGATGAGCATTCCATAATTAGAGGCTACACAAGGCATCATGGATGAATTTGTATGGTCAAACAAGCCAAGTTCAAGGAGATACCTTGCTTGGGAGAGGACAAGTGGCACATCCACTCATTTATGCCTTTATTTTACTATCCATTTTTTACTTGTCTTTAGGAAGTTAGGATATATCATATTTTATGTTCCCCTAGAAGAGATCATGTTTCTAGAACTTGGATATTCTTATTTATGTTTGAGGGATGTGGGCTTAAATTCTAAATAAGAGAAGCTCCCTCAGATTGTAATCATTGTTGAAAGTTTGAGTAAAAAGACTTTAGAGCAGCTGTTGAATATTTTTTGAAGGCTTGGAAATTCAAGGGTCCTTTCTTGTTAATGTGTGGCTTATGTTTTCGTCTAAAATTATTGAATCTTGATGTTGTTAATTACTTGCAAAATTGCTTGAAGGGATAATTGTAAGTTTGTAACACCCAATTCTACTCCATTAGAAGGGACTAAGTGTGGGTCTTCCCCTCTTATGTTGCTTTGTTTTTTTATTTCTAAATGTGTTAAATTTTGCAGGCTTCATCTTAGTTATATTTCTTGTAGTTTTTATATTCCATTCTAAGGCATACCCTCAATGCAAGTTTTAAGAGGTGCACCTTGGGAATCCCAAACCTCCCAAGAATATTTTGCATTATAAAACAACAAATTACACCTGGTTGTAGCATGCTTTTGCAACTCTGTTTTTCCTTAATCATTAATAGTAAAGAAGTATGGGAGAATAAAATAGCCCTTTATTATTCTAGGGAGTCTTATATGTACCTATAAACATAGAATCCTGGTATAATTAGCTTGAGCAGTATTTGCAACACAACATCACTCCCAATTTTCTAAATTTGAAACAAAAACCGAGCATTGGGGCTCAAATCCTCATAGAATCAATTAACAAATGGAATCTTGTTATGTAGGAACTACGATGGAGTACTCCTAGCTTGTCTTGAAAAATAGAATTTTGATAAAGTCCTTATATAATTGCATGCTAGACTTGTCGAAGGTTTCACTGGTGATATTATTACAACACATAAGATCATGAAGGTTGGATACTACTGGTTGACCATTTTCAAACACACAGACACACACACATATGTTTGTATATGTCAAATATGTCATAAGTGTGTTAGATGCAAATATAAACCATCCATCCCACTACAACTTGTTACAATTGAGGAATCATTCAAGCAATGTGGTTTGAACATTATAGGGTGAATAAATCCTAGCTCAGCCAAGCAACACAAGTACACATTGAATGCTACATACTGATTCACATGATAAACTGATATTTTTCCTTTGATCAATATCAATGAAGTGATGATCATCCAATTTCTAGAGAAACATTTGATTAATTTTCTCCTCTTGTTTTGTTGGAGTGTAATTCTACTAGATGGAGGGCTATGGTATTTGAATTCATCCTTTGTCTTTGAGAAGATCTTAGGTGGGTGTTTTCTTTGTTTGTATACTTCTGGCGAAGTGATATCTAGAACCATTCTCTGAGAGGACATTAAACTTAGGTATAGTTTGATAACAACATTGAGTCTATTATGCCAAATTTGAATATTTTTATTTTATTTCTTTTAGGAATCCTTTAGGGACTAGAGGTAACAATATCTAGTTGTAAGTCTTGGTGATGTCTTTGGAGGGTTTTCAAAATTCATTAAAGTAAGAAGCTATAGACATTCTTTGGGAATAAACAATATATGTCTTAATATCTTGTTAAATAAGTACTTTACTAGCTAAGATTTTGTTTTTGGTTAGTAATTGTAATTTGAGTTAGAAAGTTATTGCCTTCATCATTTTCAACTATCTTTTACAATGTATTGCTTATTTGTAAGATAAAATAGGAATTGTGTTGGTTTATACCCCTGTTTTCAATGCTAAACTAGAGGCTATAACAAGGGTATGCCCAAAATAAGGACAAGGCAAGACCAAATCCCGCAACATTCCCTGAAAGAACTGTCAAAAGGAAAAGGCTCATGTCTAATAATTGTGTACAAGTCTCGATGAAATAAGGAAACCCTATATGTGGGCCTTGTGGAATGAGAGATACCTAGAACTATTGATATCCAAATATAGATATGTTGAGATCATAACGCATAATATACACCTGTAACATGAATCAGCTTTGGATATAGAGGCTCTCGATCATACTTTGAAACCAATGTCATCTCCTCTCTCGCTACCGATATGGCTTATTACCTCTTAGCTACCACTTATGCTCCTTTAGCTACTAGTTTTATGCGTAAAAAACAAGTGTTATTTTCTGTTCTTGATACCACCAGCTTGTAAAGAAAGGGAAGGGGATTCATAGCGCTACTTCTTCAACGCCTCATGAAGGAAGCATGAAGGAAGGTGGTTCCAGGACATGTAGTTCTTCCGGTGGAAAGGAAAACCATCCAATCCATAATGGGACTAGGGAATGGGAAATCGTCAAGGTACACAAACGATACAAAATATAATTTATCGTATAACAAAAATTGTGAAGGTATAGGGATTCCCAAGGTAGTGCAACCCTATCCCAAACCGAATTGAACTAATGTGCCAAACCCATGTGGAAAATTAGGGTTATGGACTCTGTAGAAATAAACAATGCAGTTGAAGAACTTACCAAATTTCCTGACATTGTGAGGCTAGTGCAATATCCTCTGCTAGCATGGTCTTCTCTTCTCGATGTTGGATGGAATGAGGGATAGAACGATCTCCTCAATCTCCTCTTCTCAAGGGCTAGCATGATCTCCTCAATCTCCTCTACTCTAGGGATAACATGATATCCTCAGTCTCTTATGCTCTGTTATGACAGGGTCAACGCGATATCCTTTGCTCGATTGTGACAGGTCTAGGGCACGAGTTTTATGCATATGGAACATAGGCCGGTCTCAGAGTTCTGTAAATTGAATGTGCGAGCGGGTGATGAAAATCGAATGCGCAAGAAGGTGATGAAGAGACTAGATAGAGTTATGCTCTTTGATCAAAAATCATTTTCTTTTTATGTTGTTGGTGGAAGGGTAGTTAATGTTTGTTACAATGGGCACATTATCTTACCACTAACCCATCTCATTCTTAGTGTTTTAATCATGTGTTATATTTGTATTATATCATGTCAGTCCCCCCCCCAATGTCCCAAATTTTTAATTTTTAATTGTGTTAGTGCCCCCCCCAACCCAAATTTTTAATTTTTTTTCATGAAATTTATTATAAAAAACCCATAAAACATTCTAAACATAAAACCTAACTTACTGTTTTACCTTTTCCACAAGCTAAGGCCCAATGTACTCTTAATCAAGTTATTTGTCATTCTATACAAGTTGTTTTCCTCTTGGAGAGAACTAGTTGAATTGCATGCTAGGAGGTTGGAAGCGAAGCAAGTTGGAGCAATTTCATAATTGAAGGGGTGATTTTAATGTTTCAAAGTTGGAGCAAGGATTTAAGCTTCAACATTTCATCTTACTATCTAGAGCAACACTTTTCTTGGATAGATTTCCCTTGAACAACTAAGTACAAATTTGGGTTGTATTTTTGTTTGTATTCAACATTTCTTCTGTTCGGATATCCAAATCATCTTTTTCAGGATCTTGCATGCAATTAGGGTTTGCATGCAAATTCTAGGGTTTGCATGCACTTTGCATGCATCCCAGTCACCAGGTTGATGCCTCGAACACCTTAGCCACCTCTTTCTAGCACCCGGGAGCCACTTACTTAAGTTCTTTAGCCCTCCTAGTCTGAAAGGCGCCCACTTCTCACCTACTGCCAGAGAATGGCGCACTTTCTCACCTACCACTGCAGTTCCACTTCAGTTACATTCAGTTAGCTTCGATTCTCCCTGATTTGAGGCTAGTTTCACTCCCGACTGACTGTTTCACTTATGTTGGACCTCCAGATTGACTAGATGACTTGTTCTGACTTCAGTTAGCCTCCCATGTGCCCCCCACTGAGCCTCCTTCCCTTAATCAGTGCTACACACTTCAGTTACACTTGTTACACTCAGTTAGACTCAGATTGACACCTGGATGACTGGTTCTTGTGCATTGATGAGCACCACCGATTGATGATGAGGACTCCTAGTTGGATTCAAGCTACTCCATTCAGTGATTCGAATGGCCTACTTAGTCAATTCGAATTGCTCACTCACATTGTCAGATTGTATTGTAATTATTCACCCTTATTGGGATATTGAGCACTGCTGCATGTCTTGCACAGTTTTGCACCATATTTTCTATGTTCATCTGTTGTGATTGATTTACTTGTTCATTAGATTTGATGTGACTAATTTTACATGGTATCAGAGCCATTGCAGGGACAAGATCTCTTTTCTACAGGTGGTTCTACAAGAAGATTTGAGTGAATTGCTCAAAAATTGCAAAAAGTTTTGGCATGAAATATCTCAAGGGCATTCGCTCCTGTGCATGCAAAGCTTGAAAATACTTCCAATACCACTCCAAAAGCTTGAGTTTCCACATAATTCCTGGATCTGATACATTGGACCCATTCAACATTGTTTGATCTCCAATCCCAGGTGTGATGCAACTCTAAAAGGGTGGATTGTTCGACCTCATTGTTCTTGGTTTATTGTGATTTGCAGGTTTATTGTCTCCATCAATTGCATTCGCTACACTGTGCATGCAAGCTCCTCTACATCATTGTGCACTCGCTCCTAGCAATGGAATACTCTTCTTCAAAGCCTATCCTCACCCCATTCAATTATTTTGATTGGAAAGATGATATGGAGATCATATTACGTTCAAAAGGTTACTACCAAGTCACTGTTGGTCTTGAATTGGAGCCAAACAATCTGTCAGATAGAACCAAACACTACAACAAGCTTGATGAAGCTTATGGTCTTCTTTGTCTCTCCATCTCCAAATATCTTCACTTCCATCTCAGGGGATTGAAGACTCCAAAAGCTATATGGGAGCAACTTGAAACACTATTTGGCAAGCAGGATGAGCTTAGGGCTTTTCAATTAGAGAATGAATTGATTGCCCTTAGTCCTGAGAATTTCGAGACCATCAATGAATTCTTCACAAAATTCAAGAACTTGAACTTGCAGTTGAAGAACAGTGGAGTTATCAAAGAGGAAAAACAATTGATCCTCTCCATTCTAAGCAAGCTTGGTAAATATTATTCGGTATTTGTCTCTACTTTCAATTCTGGTCAGCTAACTACCCCGAATTGGAAGATGCCTACCTTGAATGCCTTCATTGAGTCCGTCACAAAAGAGCATGACAAGTTGATTCAAATGGGGTCCATAAGCTCCAAAGATTCAGCCCTATATGTTTAAGGACCCAAGATCCCGAATGGTAAAGGAAAGCAAAAGAAGGAGAAGCCCAAATTCGAGCCTCACAAGCAAAGAGAGAAAGGCAAACAAACGGATGCACCATCCAGTTCGAAGTTCAAGCAAAAGGGAAAAGAAGGTAACCAAAAATCTAAATGTACTTATTGTAACCATGGCTTTCATCCCGAAAGTTCATGTATGAAGAAGACTATAGATCAAATGGACCTCCTTTTGGAAAAGAACAACATAACCCTTCCTAACGGTGCAAGGAAGAAGGATAGGAATGATGATCATGAAAGAGGACAAGCACTCATGGCAACTGTTTCGAAGCCCACTACTTTCTTGATAGATTCGGGTGCATCGAATCATATGGCTGCAAATATTGATTCTTTTTCTTCATTCGATCCAAACAGCTCCATCCCCATCCATTTGGGAGATGACTCAAAAATTTCTTCAAAGGGCAAAGGTACGATTCATGTAGATCATGGAAGCTTTCAGAATGTTCTCTATGTGCCTTCCTTGGATTAAAATATTCTTTCTGTGTATCAAATGACACACACTGGTGAACCGAAGCAAGTTACATTCAGCCCTAATACAGTTGAAATTTCTGATATCAAAAGTGGAAGACTTGTTGCAGTCGGAAAGGAAAACCACACTGCAAAATGCTATGAGTTTTCACACTTTATTCCGCTTGCAAAGCCCACTGCTCTTCGCACACATGGTAATGAGGTTAGTAGGCTTTGCCATGAAAGATTTGGACATATTAATTATAATTATTTGCTGCTGCTATCAAAAAAATCCATGGTAGATGGTCTTCCACAACTCCGTTCCTCGAAGGGAATATGCACTGGTTGCATCATTGGGAAGCACCCCGAGCATAGATTCGACCGCGGCAAAGCTAGCAGAGCTTCTACTATTTTGGGGTTGATCCATTCTGATATCAGTGGTCCGCTGCCCCATATGTCATTAAATGGTTCAAGGTATGTTTTGACATTTATTGATGATTTTTCCCGCTTTACATGGGTATTCTTTCTCAAAAACAAGTAAGAAGTGCTTGGAAAATTCAAGGATTTTAAGGCTTCTGTTGAGACCGCCACTGAGAGCAAGATCAAAGCTATTAGATCTGATAATGGTGGAGAATATATTAAGTCCGAGTTGCTGCAACTTTGTTCCCAAAGCAGAATTCAGATCCAACATACAGTTCCGTACACACCCCAGCAGAACGGTGTAGCGGAAAGGAAAAACCGGTCACTAAAAGAGATGGCTACATGCATGATTGAATCAAAAGGTTTGGTTGCAAATATTTGGGCTGAAGCAATCAATGTTGCTGCATACATACAGAACCGTGTTCCACATTCATCCGTGAAAGGTATGACTCCTTTCGAAGCATTCTTTGGTCACAAACCGGATGTGTCAAATTTGAGAGTTTTTGGCTCTACTGCATGGGCTAGAATTCCTCCCAAGAAGAGACGAGCTTTGGATCCACAAAGCATCGAGTGCATACTGATAGGTTATGGGGAAGAATCAAAAGCATATAAACTCATGGATATCAGATCTAAAAAGATATTCATAGAGCACAGTGTGCAATTTGAAGAACCGCTTCAAGAATTGCAACTAGTCGAGGAAGAGATTGCCGATTCACCGCCTTCACCAGAAGAAGATCCGTGCAACGATAATGAAGGTATGAGTTCTGATATTTCTGATATTTCAGCAGCATATGATTGTCATGACATATCAGGTTCGGAATCCGACCATTATGATCCTCCTCAGTTACCAAAGTGGGCCCAAAACACTCTCCAATCTGCTGGTTCGAACCTTGGAAATCCTGCTGATCCGAGACGAACAAGAGCAGAATTTCAAAGAGCAGGTATGGCACTTTCTATTGCTGATCCATTAATTCCTGAGATTTGTTATTTGATGGCTGGTTCAGATCCCACATCATACTATTCTTCCCACCGAGATCCGAGATGACAAAGTGCCATGGATGAAGAGTACAGTTCTCTTCAAAAGAACAACACATGGGAGCTAGTTTCTTTTCCACCTGGAAGAAAATTAGTGAAGTGTAAGTGGGTCTACCACATGAAAGTTGCTGCTGATGGCTCTATCAGAAAATACAAAGCAAGATTGGTGGCAAAAGGTTTCTCCCAAGTCCAAGGAGTGGACTACACTGAGACTTTTGCACTGGTTGCAAAGATGGATTCCATCCGCCTTGTTTTGTCTATTTCCGCATCCAAGCACTGGGAAGTGCACCACATGGATGTGAAGAGTGCATTTCTACATGGAGACCTTGCTGAAGAGGTATATATGCAGTATCCAGAGGGCTACACATCAAATCCATCATTAGTTTGCAGATTGAAGAAATCTTTGTACGGGTTAAAACAGGCCCCAAGAGCTTGGTACGCAAAGATGGACTCCTTCCTTCTTTCTCAGAATTTCCAAAGATGAAAATCTGATCCGAATGTCTATCTTCATCAAGTTAAAGGTAATTTGTTGGTTATTGTACTTTATGTTGATGATCTTCTCATTACTGGTAGCACTCTTACTTCAATAAACAAGCTAAAAACTGCCTTAAATCTAGCTTTTGACATGAGCGATTTGGGCTTGCTGAGTCACATTTTGGGCTTGGAGATAGCTCAAAATTTTGATGGGATCACTATATATCAGCAAAAATATGCTTCCAACCTGTTATTGAATTTTAATATAGTTGAATGTAAGGCAGCCCCATTCCCATTCCTCTCAGGAATCAGTCTTGAGGAGGGAGATTCTACACCGCTTGCAGATTGCAATATGTATCGACAGTTGATTGGTTCACTACTTTATTTGACACACTCAAGGCCTGATATTTCATATGCTATGAGTGCCGTGTCAAGATATATGCAACAGCCACATGAGATTCATTGGCGAACAGCCAAGCGGATCTTGCAGTATGTGCAAGGTACGAGACAGTTTGGCATACATTATGCTGCAGATTCTGAGCTTGATTTCATTGGTTTTACTGATTCAGATTGGGTAGGTGATAGCATTGATCAGAAGTCCACTTCTGGTTATGTTTTCATGATTGCTCATGGTGCTGTTTGCTGGTCCAGCAAAAAGCAAGCAGCCATTGCACTTTCTTCAGCAGAGGCAGAGTATCGAGGGGCAGTCAATGCCTGCATTCAGGCAGTTTGGTTGCAGGGTATTCTTTCCGAGTTTGGTTTTGGTGGCACTACTTCGACTGTCCTATTTTGTGACAATCAAAGTGCTATCAAGATCTCCACAGATCCAGTTCAGCGGCAGAGGACCAAACACATTGAGATTCATATGCATTACATTCGTCAGTTGGTGCATGACCACACCATCATTCTGCAATATTTCCCTACTGATGAGCAAATTGCATACATCTTCACCAAGAGCTTCACTGAGAAGAAGTTCTGTTACCTCCGTTCACTGTTGGGGGTGATTTCCATCATGGTGAAGACAGATTGATCCATTATTATGCTTTATCTTGAGGGGGGGCTTTCTTCCCACTGGGTTTTCCCTCTTTCCTCACTTAGTTTATTTTCAGCATTTTTTGGATTATTGTATTGGGGTGACCTTTGGTCTTAGTTACCAGGGCCCCACATTATTTTTTGCACATCATAGTCTAGCTTGAGGGGGGGTGTTCGGATATCCACATCATCTTTTTCAGGATCTTGCATGCAATTAGGGTTTGCATGCAAATTCTAGGGTTTGCATGCACTTTGCATGCATCCCAGTCACCAGGTTGATGCCTCCAGCACCTTAGCCACCTATTTCTAGCACCCAGGAGCCACTTACTTCAGTTCTTGAGCCCTCCTAGTCTGAAAGGCACCCACTTCTCACCTACTGCTAGAGAAGGGCGCACTTTCTCACCTACCACTGCAGTTCCACTTCAGTTACATTCAGTTAGCTCCGATTCTCCCTGATTTGAGGCTAGTTTCACTCCCGACTGATTGTTTCACTTCTGTTGGACCTCCATATTGACTAGATGACTTGTTCTGACTTCAGTTAGCCTCCCATGCGCCCCCCACTGAGCCTCCTTCCCTTAATCAGTGCTACACACTTCAGTTACACTTGCTACACTCAGTTAGACTCAGATTGACACCTGGATGACTGGTTCTTGTGCATTGATGAGCACCACCGATTGATGATGAGGACTCCTAGTTGGAGTCAAGCTACTCCATTCAGTGATTCGAATGGCCTACTTAGTCAATTCGAATTGCTCACTCACATTGTCAGATTGTATTGTAATTATTCACCCTTATTGGGATATTGAGCACTGCTGCATGTCTTGCACAGTTTTGCACCATATTTTCTATGTTCATCTGTTGTGATTGATTTACTTGTTCATTAGATCTGCTGTGAATAATTTTACATCTTCATCCAGTGGTGTAAATGTAAGGTTAACAGTGTTAAGTTCTTCTATTTGAGAGGTTAGTATTTTAAGAATATCTCAACAATTTTCAGAAAATAAGGACTTCTAATTTTAGGGGTTTCATTGCTATTTTTGGAAATATCTATATATGGAGCCATTTGAACTATGAAGCTTTAGGAGCACATGTAATAAGACCTACCATAAAGGGGAAGGTAAGTGTACATGTTGCAGTCTCATAAGAGAACTTGGGAAGGTGTGTCTCATAAGCTCTTGTGGCAATAAGTTCATCTAAGAAACACCTCTACAAACAAATAGCATTTGTATCCATCTCATGTATGCATAGTGCATCCTTATCCAACTTATGATCTTGTATCATAATCTTGTCTCATAATGATGGTGATATTATTACCACCATAATAATATTGTCTCATAATGATGGTGAGTTCATTACCATCATAATATTGTATTTTGCATACTCAAGATCATCCATGATCACAACTTCATATTATGTGAAATTTTAAATAGATTCACTTGAAAATATTGCATGTGTATTCGATCATTTAGCGCTTTAATTTATTTAAATTTATTAAATTATTATAAATGAAATTGTAAATAATTTTAAATAAAATTGAAAATTGGAAAAAATAAATAAAATTTTTAAATTATCATAATCGATTATGAATTTAAGTAATTAATGAAAATAAAGTTGTTTTAAGGGTGGTTGGCGTGGGATGTGGGAATCCAAAGGAAATCAAGAAAATTTGTTTACTTGGGTGGTGAGACCTTAGATAAATTGGATGAAGGCTTAATATTATGGAAAGAAATACTAATAATGAAGAATCAAAGCATTAAAAATATGATAGTGGTTGGAGACTTGGTGGTGGAAATACACCATATGGTCTCTAAAACCTCAATCAAACACCAACACTTGAATAGTATTCTTTCTTGAATTCAAAAACCCATACAAGGTTTCAAAACTGTCGATTTTTTTCATATTCTAAGAGCATTAAATACAAGGGTTGATACAATGGCTAATAAGGATTTCAATTGTAAATATGCAATAGTTTGGAAAAATAGAAGGGACAAGAAATTTTGTAGCCCTGCTCAAAGTTTTAAACCACTCGATGTTACTAAATAACTCCATCGATATCACAATACAAGTGGTAAACCCACAATTGCATGCATTTGAACTAATGCTTAGGAGGATGTATCAATCTTCTATTTATTCAAGATCACATGATTTCACCTCAATTAGCTCTATAAGGATGGGATGGAAAATTCCATGAACCTCTTACCCAACCACGGGGGGTTCACCTAGTGAACTTGTTACATAGCACGATCGTTCGCATGCTATTAAAGAATATCCCTATTTTCACTAAATATTGGAAAATGCATCCTAAAATTGTATTGTTGAACCCCCCTCCCAATATGCCTTTCCAATTAAGAAAATCCCTAGTTTCACCAGATATTGTAGGTATCCATTTTTATCAACCCATTTTTAACACCCCCTTTATATCATATTATCAATTTCTAAAAAACATGAGCCCTAACACATCTTGGTATAAGCAAACAAGATGCTAAATAAAACAATAGTATAATGCTAATAATGATACCAGTAGGATTGCAGGGGTGACTGATCAATTTGTAGCATTGGATAGTGGAAGACCCAATGAAATAGTACCGGGGAAGGAAAAATGCGTAAAAGAAAACCTAGTCAAGATATCAACATAACAAAGAATGTAAAAGACTGATAGTCTAATAGTTAGTGCAATGCTTAAAAAAGATGAGAATTGCAGATGTTTCATACCACATCTTGCTAATCTACCAATTTTATATCATGTAAATACAAGTATAGCCATAGAGAGCTCATGTTTTCTATAAGCTTAATAAACTAAACTCCATAAAATGCAAAATTGAAACCCTTTAATGGATGGAATCCCCTACCTTCCTATCAAAACAAACATCATTGATGTTTGAACCCAATGAACATAGAAAAATCCCTCTTACTTTTCAATAACACCATATGATCATGTGCATTGCTTGGATTTGGGTCATTCACAAGATCCAATGAATTGCCTCCACTTCCTATACAATTATTCTTGCAATCAAGGGATTCACAACATTTAGTTACATTTTCTTGGGTTATATCTAGTTTTTGTTTATCTTTACAGGAGAGGGGAAAATATCCATTGATAGGTTTCAAGCATACAATAGTTATAAAGATACATGGGTGGTGAAACTTATATGATACCATTTCATGGTAACGACAACACATAGTGTATGTAAATAAG
>BSBM01000498.1:5275000-5315000 GCA_027924585.1 Larix kaempferi
ACATGATCAAGCACGCCATTTGGGTTAACACGATAATTGTGCATTTCCTTACTAAGCTTCTCTTTGTTTCAAGAATAATTTAATATTATCTACTAAACAAGGCCAACCACGTGAAGGTGGAAGATCTTATGGCCCCTCCCCCCCCCTCACATCACTCTCAACTCCCCATAACCCGAAAAAAATATCTATGTACAAAATTATTAAATGTGTTTTTTGTCATACTTTATAAAAAGCAATGTTTCTAATTATAACATACAGGAAAATGGAAAAAACACTAAGAAACAGTTAATTCATACATACCAATAATATTCAATATTTTTATCGCAATATTAAATCAAAATATATAGAGTAGATATATTACTACATACCTCGTACACTTCAATGGAATTCAACATATTCTTCACCCAATTCATCATCTATATCATCCGATCCAGAGTAAACATTGTAAGGATTGGTCATATCATCATCGTCATCGATGTCTGTTACGATCATCTTGTTATCGTCGATATCATATTCATGGACATTGTCTGCTACATCATCTGATTCAACTAATTCTTCGACATCTTCTTCTGGAACATGATCATCTAACTCATGTTGATCATGATTTTCAACGTCATCTTCTTCTTCTTCGAGAACCTCTTCATTACCTTCATCTACGTTATACTTTATCGGCCTTCCCCTTGGATCGTGTCTCACAACAAATGACCAACCCGATCTACCTGGAACCTTAGAGTAAAATACCTATTCACATTAGGTTGGAAGAACATAGGGATTCGTTCCTAGCTCAAACAACCTTGTATTTACCATGGTAAATCTTCAATAATTATTTTATCGGGATCACGTTGATTCAATCGACACTTGTACCATTTAACAACGAACATAGATACCTTGAAGGAGTTAAAGTCACACTAAAGAATGTATTCCAGATATCCATAGTATCGATTTTTAGAGAGTTCTGGATGTCTGTCACTTCTAGAGGAAACATTGGTCACGTCATAGACTGCACATATCCCACAATCTAATTTTTTCTTCGTTTCATCCAACTTTTTGATGCGATATCTACAACCATTTCACTACATTGGCTTATGGTGTTTTACCTCCAAAAATCCATACAAGAAAATATTACATAATGATCCAATATTTATGATTAAGTGCATGTTTATAATGCCATACAGGGAAATAAATCAACGTGTACATCGACAATATTTTTGCAAAAAAAAAATAGTGTGGTTGATTAATATGCTTGCATGCTTGTCTTTTAAACCATATGCTAAATCGATTTCCCTTTGTGTTAGATTGTATCTTCATTGCGATGTGATTCTTTATTTAACCAATGAATTCACACCTTCCCATGATATTCCATGACCAGATTGTTCACATCGTTCAATCCATACCTTCATCCAATCAAGATTGTTTGCGATGTATAAATGAATTGCATCCCACTCTCGACCAACTGTTTGATGACCATCAAATTAAATTTCAATACAAATGTATATTCACTTAACAAAGTATATTACAATCTAAATTGATTCAATATATTGAATATAAAAATAGAATATGTATGATATATATACATAAAAATCAATATTCAAATGTGTTATATTACCATTCACCTTCCTCGATCTACCTTTCCCCTTCAGGTACTCCCCTTCAAAATTGTTATTGGAGTCTGGATAAAAAAATGCGACGTAAATTGAGCTTTGATGCTAATTTAGGAAGATATTCACTAATATACAACATGTTTTGATATACAATATATCCCTCCATCATAGAACCCTCAGCATGTGCTCATTTTCTAATCAAACCCTTCATAAATTTCACGTGCCTCTCAACCATCCACATGGACCTTGAGTGCACAGGTCCACACAATTCAATCTCCTCAACTTGGTGTATGAGGTAGTGTTCTTGTGCATTGAAAAATGCCGAAGGTAGATGCTTCTGCATTTCACACATGAGACGAGGAATTTCTCTCCTCCAATACTTTATATCTTCTTTATGGAATTATTTAGATGAAAATCATCTACAAGTGACGCAACCCAATCAAGAGATTTAACCAAAAAAACATTATATTAAATAACATGAATTAGAGCACAAACATCAAATATAAGTTCTATGATGAATTAAACAAACACTAAGCGCATGCAAAAAATCGCTACTTACCTCATGTATTTACCGAGACTATATATTACTTGTTTGACATTGTTGTCGAAGTTGTCTGGGAGAGAGAGAGAGGTAGAACATACTGTAACAATATACAAATCGTTTAATTTTTTAAACAAAGAGTAGACAAACAAAATACCAACAATATTCACCGGAATAGAAAAAAATCAATAATTAAATGCATACCATGATAATTACCTTCATGAAGACATGCCAATCATGCGTTTTCACCCCCGCAAAATCACCTTTCTTTGTTATGATATTCTTCATGTTCGCACAAAATCTGGTGGGAGATTTAATTTTTCGCATGACTTCTTTTACATAATTACTTTGCTGATCCGTTAACATCCATGGAAGTGAGTTTATATTAATTTTCTCTCTGTTGCTATGAAATTGAATGATGCCTTTCATTGCATGGTTTCCTCCTTGAATGTCTTTGCAAATTTTGACATTTTTTTCTTTCTCACTCCTTCCATCCAATATTCACCATAATGTTTTAGTCACATTCTTTCTGATATGCATTGTATCAAACAAATGAGCAATTTGTAGGTGCTCATAGTAGGGAAACCTACTAAATTGTCTAGGATAAATTTTCATTCCTCGTGGAAGCCCATTAATGCCTTCATGATCACATGAACGACCATCATGAATCGTAGTTTATAAAGAAATTACAAAAATCAATGTCAATTATAGTAAACAACACACAATAAAAAAAAATACATAACATTCCATATACGATGATTCATACGTACCTTGACGATTTCTATTATATTACAACCCCCATAGGTGAGGTGTCATTCTCTTCGGTTTTAATGCAGTCTCTTGCTTTCCATTGAATAGATGTTTTTTGGTAGTTCGATACCTATGATTCTTAGATAGGAAGTGCCTATACTCATCAAACACCTCTTTTCCTAATCTTTTTGAACGGCGAGATTTGATCTTAGGACCAAAAAATGGACATGCAAATTTCCCCTTTGTCTGAAGACTTACATAAAGAGATGGAATATCTATGTCAATTATAATTATATACAAAATGAATGGATTATTTAGAAAAACATTCATGCATAGAATATTAACTAGTTCATAAAATTAAATGCAAATAAAGTGGAACTTATAATTACAAACCGCAAAAATGGGTTAACCCTGGGGCATCATGTATTGTCCACACAAGCATTGCATGGAATTGAAATTGCCTTTGTCGTATTGGTGTAGATACGTCATACATAGTGATGCCATTCCATAACTTTAGTAGGTTGTCAATAAGAGGTTCGATATATACATTCATATCTTTGACTTGGTACTTACCTGATTGATTTGAACATATAAAAAATATAATTTTGAGACGCACCATTTAGATATATAAACCATATTGCACAAGAGAAAAATAAAAAAATATATATATGACATTATGCAACAAAATACAACAAATGAGATGCTACTACATTAAAAAAAAAAGTTGTAGACACAATATACCTGGAACAATCATCAACAACACTATGTGCTCCCTCTTTATTGACAACCATGGAGGAATGTTATTGTTGATAACAAAAATAGGCCACACCGAGTAAACGGATCTCATCTCTGCAAATGGATTGACACCATCTGCTGCCAAAGAAATCCTAATATTACGAGGTTCTTCTTTAAAGTGAGGCCATTTTTCCTCCATATCTCTAAATGCAGACCCATCTGCAGGCATTCGAATAATATCATCTTGAATTTTGTTCCGTGCATGGTAATCCATAAACTGCGCTATTTTTTTGCACCTGAACAATCGTTGCAAACGTGGAATAATGGGAATATAATGAAGAACCTTGCGAGGCACCTTTTTTGTTACTTGATTTGTTCGATATCTACTGATATGACATTCTGGACATTCTGTCGCAAATTCATACTGATTATAATATATAACATGGTCATTGGGGCATGCATGAATTGCTTCATACTGCATTCCAATTTCTTTCATGATGGCAGATAAATATCGATATGTGTGAGGTAAAATATTTGACGGTGGTAACAAAAATTCATCTATCATGCTACAACAAATAAAAATAAAAATCTAGTTAATATAATATATAAATAATATTAAAGAAACACATTTCATCCGTATTAATTTGACTTATGAATTAACAATAAAATTATTAGATGAACGGTGATAACCTTTAGCGCGATCATATATATTATGTGATGGAATATATTACATACCTTAACATCCGTGTGCTAATATGTTTGAAATACCATTCATAACCTTCAAGTTCATTATTAACAATATAGCAGAGAGAAGATTTGTGTTGGAGCCCTCATAAAGGGGTTCGTATGCCTTCTCAAGAAGAGGTAAACCATGAATATCATCAAAATGATGATCATTTTCATGATCATGATCATGATCATGATCATCATCATCATCCATTCTAACATTAAATGAATCATGGATCAAAGTATTTGTACCATCATCTTTAACTATGTTATCTGTATGATCATGTCTTCAATATGATCATTAACTTGTTCTCCATTATTCATAGCTCCATGTTCCTCCGGTACTTGTTCTGAAAGCACTTCCTTCGGACAATATGCCATAGGATGTCTTTCCTTTATAATTATATGAAACCATCAATAGATAAAAGTTAATATAAGAAATATTAAAATAATACATACATTTACAAAGCAAAAATCAATATAAAAACATATATAATGCAAAACTTACAAATGGACGATATTCATGTCCCCCCTCAGGGTATCCATGTTCCCTACAATATTTTCTGGCTGTTGTGACTTTTATTCTTCTCCTCTTAAAGCCCCTGCATTGACTACATGGACAATAACATTTCCCATCACCCTTTCTTTTCAGTCCATCCCACAATCTAGCAAGCAATTGTCGATTTTGTTCATCTGGATCAGGAATATTGCTATTTGACATTTTCTCATAACGAGTTTGAATGAATATTATCAATCTTAGAAAATAAATCTCCACACTTCTCTATTTTTAATCACAAAAACAATAGAAATAATGATGTATTCTTTTACGAAAAACAGTCTGCCGAATAAAAAAATTCCACAAATCGTCGCTTGTATAGTAAACATGTCGGAATGTTTTGACATTTATAGATATTAAAATATAAACGTTCGTCGGATATCCGACGAATTAAGCATAGTTACTGTTGTAAAATACATGTCGGATATCCGACGTCCTTGGGCATAATATAGTGTTAGATATCCAACATCTGCGGGCATAATATAGTGTCAGCTATCCAACGACACTAGTCAACTATCCGACCGTCCCTTCTATCAATTTAAAAAAAATTCATTAAATTTCGTAATTTTGTAGGTGAAATCCGACGACACAGTCCTTTTCATCGGATGTCGTCAGATTTTCACGCCGGATTTTGGGTCATAATTCCATAGTGTTTCTTTATAAACTATGATTCATGATGGGCTTCGTGATCATGAAGGCATTAATGGGCTTCCACGAGGAATTAAAAGTCATCATAAAAAATTCAGTAGGTTTCCCTACTATGAGCACCTACAAATTGCTCATATGTTTGATACAATGCATATCAGAAAGAATGTACTTGAAACATTATGGCAAATATTGGATGGAAGAGGTGACAAAGAAAAAATTGTCAAAATTTTCAATGACATTCAGGAAGCCAATCATGCAATGAAATATGTCATTCAATTACATAGAAACAGAGACCAAATTAATATAAACTCACTTCCATGGTTGTTAATGGAGCATCAAAGAAATCTTGTAAAAGAAGTCATGCGAAAAATTAAATTTCCCATCGGATTTTGTTCGAACATGAAGAATATCGTAACAAAGAAAGCTGATTTTGCGGGGACTGTGAAAATGCATGATTGACATATCTTCATCAAGGTAATTATTATGGTATATATATTGCTATATTTTTCTATTCTAGTACAAATTGTTGGTATTTTTTTGTCTACCTTTTGTAAAAAATAATGAAAGGATTTTTATATTGTTATAGTATGTTCTACCTCTATCTCTCCCAGACAACTTCGACAACAATGTCAAACAAGTTATATATGATCTTGGAAAATACATGAGGCAAGTAGCGATATTTTTCATGCATAAAGTGTTTGTTTAATTCATTGTATAACTTATATTTGACATTTGTTTTACTAATGGTTATGTAATATAATGCTTATTTTTGTTAAATCTTGTGATTTGTTTGCATCACTTGTAGATGGTTGTCATCTAAAGAAATCCATAAAGAAGATATAAAGTATTGGAGGAGATCAATTCCCCATCTCATGTGTGAAATGAAAAAGCATCTACCTTCGGCACTTCTCAATGGACAAGAACACTACCTCATACACAAAGTTGAGGAGATTGAATTGTGTGGACCTGTACACTCAAGGTCAATGTGGATGGTTGAGAGGCACTTGAAATTTTTGAAGGGTTTGGTTAGAAAACGAGCACATACTGAGGGTTCTATGGTGGAGGGATATATGGTATACCAGAACATGATGTATATTAGTGAATATCTTCCTAAATTAGCGTCAAAGCTCAATTTAGGTCGCATTTGTGATCCAGACTCCAATAACAATTTCGAAGGGGAGTACCTGAAGGGGAAAGGTAGATTGAGGAAGGTGAAAGGTAATTATTATCTAGTGGATATTAATTATAGTACATTTGATTATTTCTTTTTATGTATATATATACTTAATTCATTTTTAATATTCAATATGCATCAATTAAAAGTGTATACAGTGTTAAGTGAATATACATTTGTATTGAATTGTATATTTATTTTCATCAATAAATTGGTCAAGGGTGGGATGCACTTCATGTATACATCACAAATAGTCTTGATTGGATGAAGGTATGGATTGAATGATGTGAACAATCTAGTCATGGAATATCATGGGAAGGTCTGGCTTCATTGGTTAAAGCAGCTCACCGCAATGGAGATACCAATCTTACACAAAAGGAAATTGATTTAGCATATGGTTTAAAAGATAAGCAAGAAAGCATATTAATTATCCATACTATTTATTTATTTTCAAATATATTTATGTACACGTTCATTTTTTTTCCTTGCAGAGCATAAGCATGCACTTAATCATAATTCATGATGTAATATTTATGTGTATGGATTGTTGTAGGTAAAACACCATAAGGATATGTGGTGAAATGGTCGTAAATTTTGCATCAAAGAGTTGAATGAAACGAAGAAAACATCTGATTGTGGGATAACTGTAGTATTTGAGGTGACCAATGTTTCCTCTAGAAGTGACAGACATTCAAAACTCTAAGAAAATCGATAATATGGATATTTGGAAGATATTATTTAGTGTGACTTTAACTCCAAATTAGTTATGTTCATTGTCAAATGGTATAGGTTATGATTGAATCAGCGTGATCCCGATAGAACTGCTATTGAACATGATAATGGATTTACCATGGTTAATATAAGGTTGTTTTAGCCAGGAACGTAGCCCTATGTTCTTCCAAGCCAATGCGAACAGGTATTTTACTATGAGGTTCCAGGTATAGGGGGTTGGTCATTTGTTGTCAGACATGATCCAAGGGGAAGGCCGGTAAAATATAATGTAGAGGAAGATAATGAAGAGGGTCTTGAAGAAGAAGATGTTGTTGAGGATGATAAACATGATTTAGATGATCATATTCCAAAGGAATATGTCGAAGAATTAGTTGAATCAGATGATGTAGCAGACAATGTCCATGAAGATGATATTGACGTTGACATGATGATCGCAACTGACATCGATGACAATGATAATATGGCCAATCCTTACAATGTTGAATCTGGATCAGATGATACCGATGATGACTTGGATGAAGAAGATAAAGAAGTCCATTGAAGTGTATGAGGTATGCTGTAATATATCTACTCTATATATATTGAATTAATATTGCGATAGAATTATTGACTTGTCTTAGTACGTATAAATTAACTATTTTTAAGGTTTTTTTCCATTTTCTTTTGTGTTGGCATATGTTATAAGAGACATTGCTTCTTAAGTACGAAAAAAAACACAATAAATTATTTTTGTGTACATAGATTTTGTTGGGCTATGGGGAATTGAGAGTGACATGGGGGGGGGGGGTAGATGAGCTTACACCTTCACGTGGTTGGCCCTGTTTAGTAGAGAATATTAAATTATTCTTGAAAAAAAGAGAATCTCGATAATGAAATGCACAATTATCATGCTAATTATTTCACGTTCTATTTTATATGATATTTCATAACCCAAAAATAAGGCGTGCCTGCTCATGTACTTGACCCCGCATATTATAATTGTCATGTGAATGGGGCCAACGTTGAAATTTTTTCAATTTGTGCTTGTATGGACTAAAATTTGGCATGGTTAGACTAGACACATGAATTGACAGTGGGGGAGGGTTTCCAGAATCAAACATGACTCACACAAACAATTTGACACTCAAACAACAAACTTATAGAATAATTAATGTACTAAACGGGGCCAACGTTGAAATTTTTTCAATTTGTGCTTGTATGGACTAGAATTTGGCATGGTTAGACTAGACACATGCATTGACGGTGTGGGAGGGTTTCCAAACTCAAACACGACTCACACAAACAATTTGACAATCAAACAACAAACCTATAGAATAATTAATGTACTGAATAGGGCCAACGTTGAAATTTTTTCAATTTGTGCTTGTATGGACTGAAATTTGGCATGGTTAGACTAGATGCAGGTATTGACAGTGTGGGATTTTTTCTATAATCAAACATGACCCACACAAACAATTCAACATTAAAAAACAAACCTATAGAATAATTAATGTACTGAATGGGGCCAACGTTGAAATTTTTTCAATTTGTGCTTGCATGGACTGAAATTTGGCATAGTTAGGCTAGATTCATGCATTGATGCCATGGGAGGGTTTCCATACTCAAACATGAATCACACAAAAAATTCGACAATCAAACAACGAACCTATAGAATAATTAATGTACTGAATGAGGCCAACTTTGAATTTTTTTCAATTTGTGCGTGTATGGACTAAAATTTTGCATGGTTATACTAGATGCATGCATTGATGGTGTGGGAGGTTTCTAGACTCAAACATGACTCACACAAACAATTCCACCCTTTTTTTTCAAATATCGTTTAGAAATATTTTGAAAAATCACAAGATTTATTCTTATATATGAAATTAAGCAGCCCAAGGTTTAGCTCAATCGATTGAACCATTATCCCAAGACATATTGTTGAAAAGGAGGCCATTGTTACCAACCATTGTTATGTCTAGTGGTTGAGCCATTCTCCAACTCAATGTTCTAGGGAATGGGACGATACCATGAGGGTCACTCTTCATCTATCCTTAATTCATCTCTATCTTAGGAGTTATTAGGAATATATCCTATGATTGAAATAACAAACTTATGTAATCACACATTATAAAGTACAAGGATTATACCCTAGACACCAAAATGGAAAATCCAACATCAAGAGGGAGGATTATGAATCTCGTGAAGCATTAGATTCTAAACCATGTTCAACTAAAGTTTTGTTATTCATTTGCATAAGACTTAGGGACAAGGAGAGGGTAACTCCTTAACCTAATTTTGATAGACTTAGGTAGGAAGACATGGAAAACATTGATGTTAACATTGATTATTGTTTTCTATTGATTATGACAAAGCATCATTAAATGCGTCAATTTCTTCTACTTGGAGAGGAATCCCCAATTTAGTTACATAGTGATTAAATATTGTAACAACGATTTTTTTGTATCCTTTTCCCTGAAACTTGGGTTCTAACAATATCTTCAGTTATAGAAAATAATACTTGGACACAATGCCTATAATTTTGATCTCGTTATTTGCAAGAGGGATGTCTTCTCAACTTCCAAATGAACCAATGACTTACTTCTGAAATTAGCCTTATGCACTATGAACCATAGTCAATGGCTCCACATGCAAAAATCTGTTATAATTTCGTTTTTGGCTCAAGAAGAGTACACATAAGAGAATCATTGTTTCTTTCCTCTTCCTCTCATTGCATAGTTACCCTCTCAAATTGGGAAATCTATGAAGACTCGAATGAATTGAAGAAACCCCCTTCCTAGGAATGAGTGCATGAAGAAGAACATGCTTCTCTTATCTTCTTCTATTTTCCATTTTTTCTTTGGAAAAACAAAAACCTCCTTTAGTTTCTCCTTGGTTCAACACACATAGTGTTATCACTCAAAATTTAACCTCTGTTTGTGTAAGGATAAAACCATAAGGTAACTCTTTCAAACCAATCTTTAGGAGGAAAACTAACCTTTTTCCTACCAGAGTGGGCTCTCTCAACAAATGGGTATAATGGCTAGGGATATTTTCATGAACTGATTTTTATTTGAAATTTATAAGAGGCTAAAAACAAATGAATCACATTGGGAATGGAGTCACATCTGAAATATTGAAGACCAAGATATTTTAAGACAATAAATATTTTGGAAAAGGAAACGTATTTTTTATTTCACAGTCAAGTTCTTTTAGCAGGTGGTATTTGAAGAAAGAAAGACAGTCCATCAATATTAAGCATCTAGCATGGCTGAATTTAACATTGATTTTGGAGGAGAAATATGAATGCTTTGGTGCGATTAAAATAGAGCATGGCTACATGAATTTTGAATTAAATAAAACTTTCACCATAAAGCATGAAAGAATAACATAATGAAAGGGTTTCACTGGAAATTACAAATCACATAAAAGAAAGGAAAATACAGACTCTAAGATGAAGAACACGGGAATCTTTGCTCCAAAAATGCGCTTCAACTCTGCATGATAATATTTATTTAAACCTGAAACAATTCTCAATACAAAGTGTCTCTCTTCATGGGTTACAACCCCTACAAAAAGGTCATAATTTCCTTTTTATACAAAAACCTACTTGAGGAAAACCCTAATTGCTTTATAACTAAAAATAGTTTAAAATTTTAACTAATTGTTACATCCCACTTTAGTCAAGATTTATACAAATATTACAATTTCTCAAAATTTAATTTTTCAGTATTTTTCGATGGCTGGCAGCTGCTGACGAAAGTATTCAAGAGTGTAAATTGTATTTCATCTTTCTGTATTTCTCCACTATCTTCCACTGTTCTATAGTTATATTTTCATAGCTCATCATTTCTTTAACCAAAACCTTCATTTCTACGTGATCTAACACTGACAAGCCCACAATTTGATGTGTTCTGTCACTTTCTCGATGCACACACGTCCATAACCTTTTGACGCTGATGCTTCACAAGACAAATGTCAATGTTCATGTGTCTTTCGCCTTTTTTAACCCAACTCCCATTATTTCTCATGCTTCTTCATTGGCGGAAACTTGTTGTTAATTTTTCAATAATTTAATTCAATATTATCTGGGATCACTAAGAGAATAACATGTACATCATATCAATAAAAAACACAAGAGACAATAGACATAGAGTTTCCTCGGGGAAAACCAAGAAGGTGAAAAACCCCGCAACTTCCTCAGAGATAGAATAAGCCATAATAAAAGGCCACAATGATCAAACCCAAAGATATGTCTCTAGCAGATACTCCTCCTCCTCCACTTCTGCACAACTCTCTCTCTCAACTATGCGAGTTGGATGAGTGAGTGAATGAATAGAATGAGACACACTCACTCTCTATTTATACTTTACTTCACTTGACTTTTAACTCTAACTAGGTTAGCCCCAACTTAACCACTTAACATAAACTGGCTCTAGGCTGACCCCACTAGGGTGGTCTAATAACCCTTTGACCCACACAACTTATATAGGGCCGACCCCAGCAACGTGGTCTAATAACCCATCAATATAAGTTGCGACACTTACAATAATACTTGCGACACTTGCAAATACAATTGACGACACTTCCAATCAGAGGAATAATACATCTCCATTGGGGATACAATAAAGTACAAGTGTAATACATAGAAGAATATCTTCCGAAGTTACAAATGCATCAACACTCCCTCTTAACTAGGAAGGTATTCTCTAGACACAAGTCATCAATACATATCGGCACAAGTCTTCAATTCTGGAGTTGGATCATCATCACTGGATCATGGAGCATCATCGTCACCGCTGTTGTACTCATCATCTCGATCACTGGGCTATCTCTCAATTCTTCTCATCATAGGAAGTTCTACAGAGCCAACCCTTTTTCATGCTGGTTGTAGGCCTAGCCTCTTGTAGGTCTTTATCATCTCTGACCATCTTGTGGAATCCTCAAGACTAATTACGTGCATCTGCAAAACCTCGAAAGAGCATCCCATGACTTTTATGAGCCCACTGCTCAACCTATTGGATCCCCCAGGATCATTTACATGCAAATGGACAACCTGTCCACGGCCACAGAGTATCATCCTGATACTCATGACCATACTGATCATATCATCTCATCGTCCACGGAGCACAGTCCAGATGCACATCACACAACACTTACACCACCGACATGGGAGAGCACATCTACCACCATTTAGGGAAGGCTCCACCCCTTACTTTTTCACCATGGGAGAACACATCTACATCGTGTGAAAAATGGCTTCAGCCCTTGCATCTACACCATATGAGAATGGCTCCATCCCTTACATCTGCACCATGGGAGAACACATCTACACCATGTGAGAATGGCTCATCAATTACATTAGGACCATGGGAGAACACATCTACACCGTGTCGAAAAAGCTTCAGCAATTACATCATGACCATGGGAGAACACATCTACACTGTGTCGAAAAAGCTTGGCAATTACATCACGACCATGGGAGAACACATCTACACCATGTCGAAAAATCCCATGTGCATCTGCGTCTTCTGGACTCATCACACATGATCCAACTGATCATGCAATGCATCCACCTGATGCATGTCATCACATATGATCATCCTGATCATCATCATAGCATCGTCCTGATGCGTATCATCTGGAGCATCGTCCTAATGCTCAACACACATGATCATCCTGATCATCATGCATAGCAGTAACTGGAGCATCATCCTGATTCACATCATACAACCCTTACATCCACAACCATGGGAGGATCCTCCTACCACCATGCTTGGAATGGCTCCTGCAAATGTGTCCCATCACTTCTTCCTTGAACTATCTGCAATCTAAAGAATACCAAGACTCTCTCTGAAGTACTCGAACTTCACTCTGGCTAGTGGCTTGGTCAACACATCTACAATCTGCTCATCTGTCGCAACATACTGGAGCTTCACTACTCCTCTTTGCACCATATCCCTGATATAGTGATATTTGATCTCGATGTGCTTCGACCTGTCATGGAACACCGGGTCCTTTGAAAACTTCACACAACTCTGGATGTCACAGAAAATACAGGTAGCATCCAACGGGAGATCAAATAACTCAGATAATATCTTTCTCAGCCATACTACCTCACAACTAGCCGAACAAGCTGCAACATACTCTGCTTCAGCTGTACTCAGTGCTACGCAGGATTACTTCCTGTTAAACCATGAAATCACACCTGATCCCATACTGAAGTAGCACCCCGAAGTGATCTTCCTATCTGTAGCATTGCCTTCCCAATTTGAATCAACATAACCTTCCATGTTAAACTTTTGATTCGCATCATACTTGAGCCCATAATCAATTGTACCCTTCAGGTACCTTAGAATATTCTTTACCACGATCAGGTGAACATGTCTAAGATCTGTCAGAAACTGGCTCAAGGTGTTCACCACAAAGAAAGCATCTTGTCTCGTGTTCATCAGGTACATCAAGGACCCAATCATCTGACGATACACCGTGACATCAACCGTCTCAGATGAAGCATCACTCAATTGCTTCAGGTTCGATTCCATAGGTGTGGCCATGGCCTTGTAGTCCATCATCTCGAACCACTTCAGGATCTCTACTGCATACTTCCCTTGTCCAAGGAAGATTCCATCTGCACTCTACCACACCTCCATACCTAAAAATTAATGCATCATGCCCAAGTCCTTCATCTCGAACTCGGCAGCAAGCTTCCTCTTCGTATCGACAATCAATCTATCCTCACCTATCAAAAATAGGTCATCCACATATAATAGAAGTATCATTGGATTTCCTTCCTCAACCTTGTAATAAAGGTTGGAATCCTCTTTACTCTTGGTAAAGACCAAACTGGATAGGAAGCTGTCTATCCTTCCGTACCATGTCCTAGGAGCTTGCTTCAAGCCATACAAGGATTTCTTCAATATGGACACATATGATTCCCTATCATGTGTCTCAAAACCAAGTGGCTGCTCCACATACACTTCCCCTTCGACTACACCATTCAAGAAAGTTGTCTTGACATCCATCTGGTGTATCTTCCAGTTCATCACTACAGCCAGGGAAAGTACTGTTCTGATGGAAGTGTATCTGGCTACAGGAGAAAAGGTCTCTTCATAATCTATCCCCTCTTTCTGGGAGAAGCCACTAGCTACAAACCTTGCCTTGTATTTCTCTATGATGCCATCTGCAACATCCTTGATCTTATAGATCCACTTGGAATTCACAATAGACTTCCCTTTTGGTCTTGGGACCACATCCCAAACATCATTCTTCATTATCGAATGCATCCCAGATCCTGGGAACTTCATATTCTTCAATATCTTCAATAGATAGTTTTCTTGAACTTCGTTGTCGGAACAAATGTTGTGTCCTTCTTTTGTAGGTGATTGTACACGATCTTTCCTACTAGTCAAATTCAATTGCATGATTAGAAACTTCTCATAGTTTTCAGAACAAAATCTTACACATAAGAATATATGTCATACAGTCATGCAATTATCTTAGCCAATGCTTCAATACAACATTTATCCATATCTCGTAACTTTCTAGATGCCTTCCATCTCTACTAGAACATTGTTAAGAGTTTTCACTACTCCCAACATGTCAACAAAGAGGTTTCATTCTAGATAAGTAGCAATGGAATGTTGTACAGTGCCATAGGCCACTTACCCATTACATGCATATTAGTAGTATATTGTTCATTAATGCAATTATTCTAATATGCATAATACACAACCTAAGTTTAGGAACATAAGTAAATACATCATTGAACAATATTATTTAAACAATCAGATATACAAGAAATGACAATTCAAATACTTATCTTTGTTTGTTTGTTGGGTGGATTCCCTCTCAATCTTTGCTTCCTTGCAGGAGCTACTCGATTCTTTGATAGTGTGCACCTTAATCAATGCTGAAAATGGATGAGAGGTTCTTCCTTTCTGCAACTCCATTCTGTTGTGGATTGTAAGGAGTGGTCAACTCCCTCTTAATCCCCGAATCACTGCATAACTTCTTGAGTCTTCTGAACTGAATTCTCCACCATTGTCGGATCTAAAAGTCTTGATCTTCTTTTCAGTGTGGTTTTCCATCAAGGCTTTGAATTCCTTGAATTTGCTGAATAATTCATCTTTGTTCTTCAAGAAATAAATCCAAGTCTTCCTAGAGAAATCATCAATGAAAGAAACATAATTTACACACCCACTCAAAGAATTGGATGACATCGGACTGCATACATCGGAGTGGATAGTTTCCAAGATTCCTTATTCCTTGCTTTCACTGCTTGGAAATGCCTTCTTTGTGTTCTTTCCTTTTGCACATCCTTTGCAAACACCTTCATGCTTTGACTGGATTTCAGGAAGACCTTCTACTTCTTTGCTTGCAATTGGTAGTGGCCTATAGTGCACATGAGCAAGCCTTCTATGCCAAAGTTCACTTGGCTCCATGGATTCATGTACCATGGCATGTTTAGGTTGCCCCTTTAATTTGTACAATCCTCCCTCTTTCTCTCCAATCACTACTGCATCATCAATGGTCTTACCTTTAGGCCACATGAGTACTTGTCCATCCACAAATGCAACTCTCATCCCTTTTGCATCTAAAGATGATATGGAGAGAAGATTCTTCTTGAGACTAGGTACATATAGAACATCTTGCATCTTTAAAGACTTCCTAGAGTCTAGCTTGTAGGAGGCTTCACCACTTCCTTTTATAGGGTATTGATAGTCATCCCAAGTTTCACCTTATGAGGTGACTCATGTTTAGATAGGTCCATAAGGGATTCTTTGAATCCCATCATATGTTTAGAAGCCCCACTATCAATAAGCCAATCATTACACCCATGTGTAACAGTACCTGTGAGAGCAAAGATGAGAACATACTCTTCATCACTTGAAGAGTCCTCACTTTCTTCTCTAGCCTTCTTCCTGGGAGGTTCATCATCCTCTACAACATGAGCATGATAGCTCTTCTTGTTGTTATTCTTCTTGAAGTTATCGTTGTTGTTCCTTTTGTTCTTGGGACAATCTAAAGCAAAGTGTCCTTTTTCATTGCATGAGTAGCTAACATCTCAAATCTTTCTTCTCTTTTGGATGGTAGTGAGAAGATTTCTTGTGATGAGATTGCTCTCTCTTGGGATTACTTCTCTTGGTGTGAGCTGTGAGGGCTTGGTCTTCACTTCCCATCTTTTCTTCTCGAGCTACAAGCCTAGCTTCTTCTTGTGAACATTCCTCCCATAGTCTACTGAAGGAGATAAAATTATTTCTTGCACAAATACCTTGGATGAAGGAGTCCCATGACCTAGGTAGGCCATTCAATGTGGTCATGAAAATTTATCCATTCTCCACTACTTCATCCACTGCTTCAAGTTGTTCTTTGATTTGAGAGACTTCAGTAAAGTAGGATTGCATGGTCTCTCCATTCTGGAACTTTACCCCTTTCAATTAATTCCGCAGAGTCATCTTCTGATTTATCTTCTTTCCTTCAAACAACTTGGTCAAAGAGTCAAACATCTCCTTAGGTGTCTTTATGGAAGACACATGGGGTATGAGATGGTATTTTATAGAATCAACAATGATTCTCTTGGCCTTGACCAAGTCCTTCTTGTGTAAGGCCTTAGCCTCATATCCCTCAGGAACTGGAACCTCTTCCTTTATGTAGATGTCCAATTCATTCTCTTCTAGGATTAACCCAATCCTATACTTCCATGCTCGGAATTTATCAGCTCCTTCAAGCTTATCCTCAAGCTTGGTGTAGTGAGACATCTTAAAGAGTACTTCAAATGGAAATAGAAATTTTTAGGTCTTACCACTTGATTTGCTGAAAATTGGATCTCGAGATAGATTAGGGTTTGTCAGAGAAACCCTAAAACTTCAAACTTTGAATTCCAAACTTCTAAATGGATGGAAAGATCAACCTTGCTAAGTTGATCAAGTTGGTATACTTCAAAATTTTAAATCTGCAAAATTTGACCCCTCAAAATTTCCTTTTAAACTTCCGGATTTCCTGAACAGGATCTCGAACTAGGGTTTGATATTGCCCGGGGTTCTACCCAGCCAAAAAATTCAATCTTGTGCTCTGAGGAGCATCCAGCCATGGTCACAAATTCCAAAAATTTCAACTTTTGTAGAAACCCTAATTTTCCACCCTTCCGATCAGAATCTTGATTTAGGGTTTGATGAAACCTGGCCTTTTGCCCAACCAAAAATTTTGATCTTGGCCTCTAAACTTTGATTTTCTTGAGGGGCATCCAGCTGTGGTCTTGGATTCCAAAAATTCCAACTTTCTACGAAACCCTAATTCCCGCAGTAGTGACGGGCTAAAAACTGAAAGTGCTCAGAATTGAATTATGTCTTGACAGAAAGATGCACCCTTCCAAGGAGAGTCAACCTATCCCCCTAGTTTTGATTATCTGAGGAGAGAAACCCAAATATTAAGAAGCCCTAGCTTCCGTAATTTCACAGTGTCTTCTTCTTAGCATGACTCTGATACCATGTTAATTTTTCAATAATTTAATTCAATATTATCTAGGATCACTAAGAGAATAACATGTACAATGTATCAATAAAAAACACAAGAGACAATAGACACAGAGTTTCCTTAGGGAAAACCAAGAAGGTGAAAAACCCCTCAACTTCCTCAGAGATAGAATAAGCCACAATAAAAGATCACAATGATCAAACCCAAAGAGATGTCTCTAGCAGATACTCCTCCTCCTCCACTTGTGCGCAACTCTCTCTCTCAACTATGCGAGTTGGATGAGTGAGTGAATGAATAGAATGAGATACACTCACTCTCTATTTATACTTTAATTCACTTGACTTTTAACTGTAACTAGGTCGGCCCCAACTTAACCACTTAACATAAATTGACTCTGGGCCAACCCCACTAGGGTGGTCTAATAACCCTTTGACCCACACAACTTATACAGGGCCGACCCTAGCAAGGTGTTCTAATAACCCATCAAATATAAGTTGTGACACTTACAATAATACTTGCGACACTTGCAAATACAAATGACGACACTTCCAATCGGAGGAATAATACATCTCCATTGGGGATACAATAAAGTACAAGTGCAATATAGAATAATATCTTCCAAAGTTACAAACACATCAACACTTGTTTCATCCGTTGATCTTCTATGCTATAACTTGAACTGTCACATTAGTCACCTTTTTACCATCTTCTTCTTTAACATGTCTTACAAACTCTCTCTCCCGCTGGATTCTACCCAGCCTTGATCTCGATCGTTAAATTTTTGGTGTTATAAACCACAAAGGTGGTTTCGCACATCACCTAGGAAATTTCCTTTACCATTTTTTCCATTTGCGAAATGCTCCAGTTTTGACATGTGCACAACGGTATCCCATTTCACAACCACTTACTCCTTCAGTTTTTCGTGCAACTTGGCACCGCGGACTCATTTTGGATTTTTGATTTAGTTGATCCCCTATCGATTAATTGTGGAACTTTCCTGCTGTTTATCTTCTCCCTTTATTTCCCGATGGGATATCCTTCCATTATCCTCTGTGCTCTTTCCCAGTGGAAAAGTACTTAAGCTGTCGATCTTTTTTGGAAGAATCCAAACCATCAAATTATTGACCATACACATACTTTTTTGACAACCACCCTCCGCCGTCGGATATTTTTCAAATTTGATCTTAGACATTGATCTTCGATATGGAAATCGACGAGAGTGGTTTTGCACGGTGTCCAAGTGGTTTTCCATACCACGTTTTTTATATGCGAAATACTGAGGGGACGACACGTGGTAGATAGTTTGTAATTTCACAACCACCTACCTCTTCATTTCTTCGCGCATATTGATGCTCTGAAATCATCGTGGGCCGTCGATTTGGTGATCAGAGATCGATCAACGATATAACTTGTCTAAGATTTAACCTCCTTATTTTCATTCTCCCGACAAAGTCCCATTCGTTATCTTACGTGATTCTTTTTTGGTAGAACATTTTTCCTCCGTTGATTTCTGATGACGCAATCTGGGTTGTTAGACTGACAGCTCTTTTAACCCCGTTTCTATAGTTATTGTTGGCAATCCATATCCATTGTATTTTTTTCCTCTACTTCAATATGATCCATCCATTTTTTACTTTTATATCTAAACTCGTTTCATTCTTCCTTTTAGCCCTTTTTCGACTTTATCCACTGGTCATATGACGAGTCTCCCCGGGGTATTAAGGGGTATCTTCACAAAAAAAAGTTATCCATTTTCATTCAAATTTTAAAAACAATGTGTCAACAACTGGCTCCAAATGGGGATGCTATCCTCCTAGTGAGGTAGAAAAGAACCTCGTAGACCAAGTACCTGACCATTGGGTTGTTCCCAATTTGTAATTGAAACTTGCTCTTTTTTCTTCAATCTGCAAACTATGATGTGTAACCCTTTCCAATTC
This sequence comes from Larix kaempferi, assembly GCA_027924585.1. Lineage (NCBI taxonomy): Eukaryota > Viridiplantae > Streptophyta > Pinopsida > Pinales > Pinaceae > Larix > Larix kaempferi. The sequence goes on from BSBM01000498.1 coordinate 5,294,856, forward strand.
TGCAACTGAATCCAAACTGTAATTGAAACTGAAACTGCTTGAAATCAACCTGACACTGAACTGTACATGCTAAAAATAAGCTCAACTGTGAGCTTATTTACACTTATACCTACCCTACTTTACTGAACACAAGAGATCAATCAAGTGATGCAAAAGTGCCAATAAATCCAATCAATTAGCTTCTCAAACAATCAGACTCATTCACTGTGCTTGAAATAAGTCAATGCCGAAAAATATAACAGCATAGGAAACCGATGATACTCTTTATTTTCACAGTGAAACATGGCTGCAAATTTAATCTGAAAAATATTTCCATATATTCATCCATAGGATCATAAAAATTATTAATGTTTCATTAATTCCTGAAGTACTGTACAATTTGATTATCATGCATGGATTCTTCATGTGTATCTTCTACTTGCACATATTGTTTCAACATGGGTCGTAAAACTCATTTCCAGACACAAAACATTTCTGGTCCTCGACAACTAAAGGCAGCTGAAAGGAGTGTTCAAAAGATAAGTTTTGATAGTGAAAGTCTTGGGACTGACATTGATCCTCTAGGGCCTTAAGATTTTCCTTGAGTTTTTCAACAAACTCTTCTAAGAAACCGATCTTATATTTAGGAGAACATTTGCACTGATTTAAATACATAGGTAAAATATTTTAGAATGCCTCTTCGATTTGGTCATCATCAAACATGTCAAAATATTCTTTAAAATCTTCAACAGAAACAGGATTTTCCACATACCCTGTCATCTTGATTGATAAGATAACCGTATCAACACTTCAAACTCTGAATTATTTGAATGGTTGAGTTGCCATGACGTTTTGGAATCTAGATTCTTGAAAATGGAGTCTCCACGTGAATAATGTACATCCTGCTTTATGTCTGGCCGTTATTCACCATCAACCATCAGAGCTTGAAACTTTGTCGTTCTTCCTAGGGAAAATGCAACTTTCGCGTCCCAGACAACGAAGCCAAAATTTTATCACTCTGAATTTACCTTCTGGTTGTGTAAGGATAAAACCCTAAGGTAACTCTTTCAAACCAATCTTTAGGAGGAAAACTAGCCTTTTTTCTACCAGAGATGGATGTCTCAACAAATGGGTATAATGACTAGGGATATTTTCAAGAATTGATTTTTATTTTAAATTTATAAGAGGCAGAAAACAAATGAATCACATTGGGCATGGAGTCACATCTAAAATATTGAAGACCAGTGGAATTTAAGACAATAAATATTTTGGCAAAGGCAAGGTAGAGTGTTATTTCACAGTCAAGTTCTTTTAGCAGGTGGTATTTGAAGAAAGAAAGATAGTCCATCAATATTAAGATCTAACATGGATGAATTTAACATTGATTTTGGAGGAAAAATATGAATGCTTTGGTGCGATTAAAACAGAGCATGGCTACATGAATTCCGAATTAAATAAAACTTTCACCATAAAGCATGAAAGAATAACATAATGAAAAGGTTTCATTGGTAATTACAAATCACATAAAAGAAAGGAAAATACAGACTGTAAGATGAACAACACAAGAATCTTTGCTCCAAAAATGCGCTTCAACTCTGCATGATAATCTTTATTTAAACCCGAAGCAATTCTCAATACAAAGTGTCTCTCTTCACGGGTTCCAACCCCTACAAAATGGTCAAAATTGACTTTTTATACAAAAACCTCCTTGAGGAAAACCCTAACTGCTTTATAACTAAAAATAGTTTAAACTTTTAACTAATCGTTACATCCCACTTTAGTCAATATTTATAAAAATATTACAATTTCTATAAATTTAATTTTTCAGTATTTTTCGTTGGCTGGTAGCTGCTGACAGAAGTCTTCAAGAGTGTAGACCGTATTTCATCTTTTCATATTTCTCCACTATCTTCCGCTGTTTTGTAGTTATATTTTCATAGCTCGTCATTTCTTTAACCAAAACCTTCATTTCTACGTGATATGACACTGACAAGCCCGCAATTTGATGTGTTCTGTCACTTTCTCGCTGCACACACATCCAAAACCTTCTGATGTTGACGCTTCACAAGAGAAATGTTAATGTTCACGTGTCTTCCTCCTTTTTATAACCCAACACCCATTATTTCTCCTACTTCTTCAGTGGCAGGAACTTGTCTAATCCGTTGATCTTCTGCGCTATAACTTGAACCATCAGATTAGTCACCTTTTTACCATCTTCTTCTTTAACATGTCTTACAAACTCTCTATGACGTTGGATTCTACCTAGCCTTTATCTCGACCATTAAATTTTTGGTGTTATAACCCACAAAGGTGGTTTCGCACAGTGCCTGGGCAATTTCCTTTACCACTTTTTCCATTTGCGAAAAGCTTCAGTGTTGACACGTGTAGGGCGGTATCCCATTTCGCAACCACTTATTCCTTCAATTTTTCATGAAAATTGGCACTTTAGACTCATTTTGGATCATTGATTTATGTTATCCCCTATCAATCAATGGTGGAACTTGCCTGTTGTTTGTCTCCTTCATTTATTTCTCGGTGGGGTCTCCTTCCATTATCTTCTGTGCTCTTTCCCAACGGAAAAGTACTTAAGCCGTTGATCTTTCCTGGCGGAATCCAAACCATCTGATTATCGACCATACACATACTTTTTCGACAACCACCCTCCGTTGTCAGATCGTTTTCAAATTTGATCTAAGCCATTGATCTTTGATATGGAAAGTGACTAGAGTGGTTTCGAGTGGTGTCCAAGTGGTTTTCCATACCACCTTTTTGATATGCGAAATGATGAGGGGACGACACGTCGTGGGAGGTTTGTAATTTCACAACCGCCTACCTCTTCACTTCTTCATGCATCTTGGTGCTGCAAAATCATCGTGGGCCGTTGATCTGGCGATCGGCGATTGATCAATGGTAGAACTTGTCTACCATTTAACCTCCTTATTTGCATTCTACCAACAAAGTCTCATTCGTTATCTTACGTGCTTCTTTTCTGAAGGAACATTTTTCCTCCATTGATTTTTGATGACGCGATCTGGGCTGTTGGACTGTCAGCTCTTTTAACCTTGTTTCTATAGTTATTGTTGGCAAGCCATCTCCGTTGTATTTTCTTCATCTGCTTCAATCTGATCCATCCATTTTTTACTTTGATATCTAAACTCATTTCATTCTTTCTTTTATCCCTTTTTCAAATTTAGCCAATGGTAATATGATGAGTCTCCCCAAGGGATTAAGGGGTATCTTCACAAAAATTTTTACTATCCATTTTCATTCAAATTTTAAAAACACTGTGTCAACACGTAGGATAAATCTCTATCTCACCATTCAAAGTTGAAATTTTCTAGTTTGTGTTCAAATTGCTTGCAAATGAAGCTTCTTTAATGTCTGAACATGTTCTAGTGAATGAACAAGCCAACCTGTGAAACCTATTTTACTTTTCCAAACTCCCTTTTATTTTTACTATTCAGGATATGTAGAATGTGAAGGAACTTCCAACAATTTTTTAAGAGATGATTACAATTTCCCTAGCATTTTAACTTCTATTGAATTTGAGCAAATTTTTATTTTCCTACACTACCATGTGGCATCTCATAATTAGTCATAGGATCCATGTGTCAACATCCTTAATTGCACACAATGTCTACAAAGTTAGCTGCCACCTTCTCTATCATACGATACCTACTTTGTTATAAAGTGGATTTTGTTACAAAGTAGAACATCGTAGGTCATTACCCTTTTTCTCGATCCCTCTGTGTGAAATGTGGAGTGAAAAATAACTATTATAACTGCCATTTGCTACATGCATGCTAGTCTCTATGAGTATTAACTCTTAGTCTTGTGTTGTTTAACTTATTCCTTGATAACTTATGTAGTGTGTGGAGCAGCACAAAGCATGAATATCTCTTCCTTTTGGTCCAAATATTTGCATGTGAGCCTCTGCATTCCTTATGTTGCATGGCCTTTGTTAAGGAGTGTGGAGTTAGCACTTATCTCAACATAATAAAATATATGGATACCCTTCCTTAGTCATTTTTTCTCACCATGTTCCCATTCTTTGTGTAGATCCTGGAATAACAAGCTTCCATGCTTTTTGTCCATATCTTTGTGTGACTCAAATTACGTATGACTAAAATTATGTATGTTTTCTTTGTCTTAGATAATTTAAAGGCATTCATGAGCTTCTCTCAAGGCATGAATATAGGATTCAAGCATGTAAATCAACAATAATTCTTAAGCATGAAATAACTAGATAATTAATGTCTACCATTTCAACTCTTTGAGCATCCAATTTGGATCACACCTTACCAATGGGAGGTTTTTGGTTCTCAATAGCTTTGGCATATTCTTATTGATAGGATTTTTGCACTTTGAATTTGCTAATTGTTAGTAAATTACACCATACTTCAATTTTGGGAGAAACTTGGAAGGTTCTCATTCCCAAATGGGGCTAGCTAATTTTATCTTGTCCCATTGTACCTTATCTCAAAACAGTACAAAGAAAACAATGGTTGTCCTCTTCTACAAACTAGCGTAGTTTCTCAACTTTTGCCTTGTTGAAAATCTCACACAAATTTTGATGGAAAAAAATACTTGAGTAATAATCTTATCTCCCGTATACAATTTTATCTCTTTGGTATTTGAACTTATTTAGCGAAGAAGTTATAGACTTATTCATTATTGAACTATCTCCAATTTGTTTGACCCAAAGATGAAACCCTACTCTCATTAATTTCATTTATTTTTCTTTTATACTTCTTTTGTTAACCTATTTTGTCTCCACTTCTCCTCTTAAATCTCCACCACCCTCTTCATGTTTAGTTAGTACCTTCTCCTATTCAATAGGTGTAGGTTGTATGGGATCCCCCTCCATTGAATATTTTATCAGCTCGATGGTCTAAATATTCGAATTCTCTTTATTTCCTTCTTTCACTCCCTCAATCCATTGACTCTTTTTTTTATAGCCACTTTATTATCCTTCATCGCAGGTTCAAAAGCCAATTTTTCATGACCTTTTCCTTCCTAGATCCTATGGTATTTATTAGTTCCAAATTCAATTGACTTGTTTTTTTCTAGTAGTTCCAAATTCGTTGATCCTAAGTTATTAACTTATGTTCTTGTCAACTTTTGTGTTAATAGCCTTTTTGTTTCTATCTTTTTCTTCTTTCTATAACTTCTAATGTTTTCGTTCAACCTACTCATTTGTTCCTTCTTCTCTCTTTTTGTCTCATGAATTGTATTTCTAATGTATTTTTATTCTTTACATATTTAGTGAATATATGTTTCGACTTCTCCATGGCCTCTTCAAAATATTTCCCTATTCTCAACTCATGTATCTTCTTCCTTTTCATGGGTTTCTACCTTATCATTTTCCTAACTCTTGCATCCATGGCTTCCTTTATGGTAGAATATTTTTTTGTTATTTGTAATAGCTTTTCCCACATATTCTTAGGGTTTTGGAAGTCAATTTTCTTTGAGTCTCCTAAGTAGTTCCTAATTATTCTTCTTTTGACTCATTATTTTATTGTGTGATCAATGGTTTTACCTTCTTCCCTTTCACTTCTCTTGGATCTTTGCTAAGGAAAATTGAATTTTATATAGGGATACTTCATTTTCTTCTTCAAATTGCTTATCTTTCAAAGTGGTGATGATTCTTGGCTACCAAGTGATTTGAACTTGGAGAAATAATCCTGTAGATTCTCATAACTGCTCAGAATTAGAGAAATCATCTCATTCTCTAATTGATGTCCTCTCAGATCATCAGTTTTACCAAACAAGGTTTTCAATTTCTCCAAATTGCATTTGGTGAAGTTAGACCATCCAAATGGAAAAGAATATTTGTCGATGTGCTGAGGTAGAGAAGGCCATAAGCCTCATCTCTCTGATTGTGTCACTTTGAATTCTCTACAGCTGAAGTAGGCTCTCCTTTAGTTCCCATGGTCACTCTATAGAGGCCTTTTGACCTCAACAATATCTCCATCCATGACTTCCACTAAAAATAATTAAATGGATTCAAGATCACGCTCTGAGATGGATCCATGAGTAGAATGAGGTGCGCACTGTAGGTTGATTTGTACTTGAAAAATCACAAACAAATAAATATATGGAGAATGATTCAAACTATAGAGCACTGCAATTTGATAGTAGGAACTTTTAGTAGTTTGTCACATCCGGGTAGACTTGATGAGCTAAACCCAAGAGTACAAGGCAATGGTCCGCGAGATTTCTGTGGAAAATCCTTGCTTCTGGTGCGCTACTGGATGCGGTTGTGCTCTCCTAAAAAACTCTGATAACATGTGAAATATGATCACAGGATGATCATAAGATTGAAAACACTTGCCACTCACATTGCTAGTCTAGAATTGACAATAAAACTCAAAATCAGACTTAGAATTATGCATAATAATAAATTGTATTAGCATAAATGTACATCATCCAACCATGTACCATAAAGTGGCTGCAAAAATATAGATTTACATCATAAATTTGAATTTCTATGGAGGCATTCGAATTGGTCACAAAAGAAGGCTTACTAAACTAGCTAAAAACCCCCCAAAGTGGAAACATCTTTCTCCAACTCACTCAAGATCCTCACGAATTGGCTAAAATGATTTTGGAATGTGAAGTAGACTAAAAATGGAAAACGATGATAGCTTTTGGAGTGAAAAATAGGTAAGGTGTGTTGGCCACAAAATCTAGCAACTGCCAAAAGCATTGGAGCACCTAGCTTTAGTCTTATCCTTCCAAAAGCAGGAAAAATATATGAAAGCACTGCAAAAGAAAAAAGTGCACCCTTTCCATTCAGGATATCCATTAAATCATGAAGGATGACCAAGGATGCGCTTAAGTGGATAAGGATGACATGTGGTGGAGCAAGGAAGTTAACTAGTGCCCAAATACATGGTGAAACTACCTAGGAAAGTAATAAAATATTAAATAAATTATATCATAAGTATTAAATGGGTTTTAATGCTCTAACATACCTATCCAATCCAATGGATGATCACTCGGTAGATGGATTGATGGATTTCTTGAGTGCAATGGGTGAGTGGGGTGGTCTCTTAGTCCGCGTACGCATCGGGTGAATGAATCTCGACCAATTGGAAATGAAATAGACCACGTCTGCTCCTTTTTTATTTATTTGGTTTTACAGGAGCGAGTGCGTGCCCTTGGGCACGTACGCGTTAACAACGCACAAGCGCAGTAGCGTGCACGTTCCCTAGTTTGGTACTTGGAGGCGCATGTGCGCTTCCTTAGATGTGTGCGTGTCCTCGTTTTTTTCTACTAACATGGCCCCATTGCAATGGTTTTGGGGAGCAACTTTGTGCACCCACCCATAAGCGTCTTCTAGGTTTTCTTTTGGTGGTTTTCTAAAATATCCTTTTGGTTACCTCATTGTTGATGTTTATGTAGCTTCTAGAGGTATTCCCATAAACTCATAATATTATTAATAATGTATTTATTTAGTGAAAAGGCAATTAATCACATAAAGAAAGTAAAAGATACCTTGAAGACCTATATATTGCTAAATGTAAATTCATTATCATATCAACTTAGAACACCAAGTGAATTAATTCATACATCTCTCTACTACAAGTAATAAGAAGGATGCAGTTCTGATAAATCTTATGTCTCTTGTGCTTGGCTATATTTATGTGATCCTATTGCATATGTGGTTGATATTTTGAGTGTATGGTTATTCTATGATATATGTTATATATATTTGAAAATAATTAAAAAATCAACACTTGTGAAAAACAAATTACCTTATGGAAAAGGTTTTTTTGTTTCCAATGTGGACATGAAGTAATTGGAGAAGGTTCTTGAAGAAGTCATTCGTGTGAAAGTAGACGAAGTAGATTTCATTCAATGTTTCCAACCCCTTGGTTAGACGTTGCTTATTGGACAAGTATGTGATTAGTTGATATGAAAGTTATTAACATTCAGCCATTTAACCCTCCAACCAGGGTTAAAATTTGACGTCACTTTTAATTTTAACATTGTCTTTCATTTGGCATTTAAATCTTAATTTTACCCATCAAAATAATAGTCGATTTGTTTTTTAAATAACATTTATAATAACTATATGAAACATTGAATTCTCATATCTTGCTTCATATAATACAAAAATAAAAAAGTTTACAAAAACACAATAAAAATAATGATTAAACCAAGAACACACATAATGACAAGCAATAGGCTTCTTCACAAGCAAACAATGGGCCATTACCATGGGCCCAAAAAACCATGACCGAGTCATGTTTATAACAACGGGAGACAACAAGACCATGACAAAATCAAAATTTCCATATTACTAGCAACAACCACATTTTTAAATGTGGTTGATATTCGTCGATTGACGTATATCAACCATGGCCACACATTTAAAAATGTGGTTGTTCCTAGTTGACAGCTGGAGCTCAAGGAAGGAATTTTGAATTAATATTATTTAATATTAATTATCATTTTTAAAATAATTAATATTAATTATTATTATTATTATTATTAACTGATAATATTAATTAATATTAGTATATTTATTAGAATGACAATTATTTATTTATATCTATTAAATAATTTTAAATATTTGTAATAAAAATATTAAAATTTATTTATTAGATATAAATACTTATTTAAATAATAAATATTTATTATTTTATTAATAAATATTAATTAATAAAATAAATAAATAAAAACATAAATTAAATTAAATAAAATAATATTTATGTTAATATGGTATAAAAATATTTATTAGCCATTATTGACCATGGTTGACCATGTTTGGGAATGTTTGACATGGTTTACTATGGTTTCTATATCACCATGCTTAAGAATTGTTTCAACATGCTTGACCATAGTTGAATTTGTAAGACCATGGTTGACTCTATTTGGCCATAATTGATTATTAGTTGACCATGGTTGACTTTGGTTGACTATAGTTGACCATGGTTGACTATGGTCAACCATGGTTTCCTTTGGTTTACTTCACTTGAATTTGGTTGACTATGGTTGGCCATGGTCGACTATGATTGAATATGTATGACCATGGTTGACTTTGGTTGAATACTTTACTGTCGTCGACTATGGTTGATCAAGAGTGACTATGGTTGACCAAGAGTTACTATGGTTGACTATGGTAGAGAGTGATTGATTATGGTTGGCTATGGTTGGCTATCATGGACTATAGATGAATTTGGTTAGGAATAATTGACTTTGGTTGGCCATGGTTGACCAGTCCAGCTCATGGTTGACTATGGTTGACTTTTTTCACTTTGATTGACTGAAGTTGACTATGGTCAACCATGGTTGGATATGGGTGACTTTATTTAGTCATTATTGACTATCGGTTGATCTTGTCTAAATTTTGACTACGGTTGACTATGGTTGACTAATCAACTATGGGGCTGGTGAAAGGTAATGAGACCCAATTATGACACGTTAGTTGTAATGACATGCTGGAAAAAAGAAATATTATCATTAAAATGAATTATTAGAGGTACCTACAAATTTTTTTCAAATTAGGTGTAAGAAGATGAAACGTAGAATGACGTATGACCTTCCGGAATATATAACTTTTATTTATGGGAACGTGGTATAACCACCCCAAAATGTCATTATTTTAAGATTGGTATGTTATTTTTTCTCTAAAACATAATGCACATGTTTTAGTTGAGCCACCTATTTGTTATGTAAATTGTCAATTTATGAGGAAAAAATATGTAGAGGTGTAGGCAACAAACGAATCTTGTGTGGGGCTATTTTTCCAAAATTTTAAAAGTTAATTTTATATTTTTTTTAAATTACGAAAGTCAGTAATCCTTAAAACGACATGGTAGAGTGTTGGTCCACCATATCATGGCCTGAAAATAATAAAAAAACCTTTTTTTTAGCTTGTAGGTATTCTAGTACTCTTGTGCGGGTTCTTTTCCATTCTCGAAATAGGTAATCCAATCAAAAGTTATAGGCCAAATAAACAACCTATGTTTTTTACAAATTTGACATGAGTGCAGTTAAAAATGAATTAAAAATAGAAAACAACATTAGATCTATTAAAAAAACATATAGTTAGAATCTGCACACAGAGCTCGACAAGTGTGTGCAATTTCATCTGCAATGCACCAGTGGAGCATATGCGGAACTAGGTGTGAAAAACACGAAGCTACAACATTTGAGGTGTTCTGCCATAAATCAGACCGAGCCTTAAGGTTTGGCAATCCGAAGCAAATTCCAAGCCTGCAAGGGCGCCAAAAACAATTTGAATATAGAGACGCGTGCGCACAAATACGAGCACGTGTATTTGCGCACGCGTTTCTAAGAGCGCGTACGCGTTGTTTAATTTCCTTTGTCAAGGGGATACATAAAGTTGACAAAGGAAATTAAAGAAAACATACAAAGGGATATGCAAAGTTGACAAATGAAATTAAAGAAAACATATAATTTGCAGCGAAAAAATAATAGGGTAGTAATAAACTACACTTGTGTCGTCCATTGTCAGCTGGACTTCAAGCTTGAAGGTGGTAGCCTTGGGACTAGACATAGGTCGCAGGTTCGAATCTCCTCAGTTCAGTTCGATGATGATGATGGAGATGTTGATGAGGAAGGGGGAGATGAAAATGATGATGAAGAGGAGGACGATGATGATGAGGATGAGGATAAGGAGGATGAGGATGAGGATGAGGATGAGGATGGTGATGGTGATGGTGATGATGATGATGATGATGATGATGATGATGATGATGAAGATGATGATGATGATGATGATGATGATGATGATGATGATGATGATGAAGATGATGATGATGATGATGATGATGATGAAGATGAAAATGTTCATGATGATGATGATGGTGATGCTGATGCAGATGATAATGATGATGAAGATGATGATGATGATGGAGATGTTGATGAGGAAGGGGGAGATGACAATGATAATGAAGATGAGAACAATGATGAGGATGATGATGATGATGATGGTGAGGATGATGATAATGATGGTGATGATGAAGAGGAGGACGATGATGATGATGATGATGATGAGGATGATGGGGATGAGGATGATGATGATGATGGTGATGATGATGATGATGATGATGATGAGGGGGATGAAGATGTTGATGATGATGACAATGGTGATGAAGATGATGATGATGATGATGCATATTATGATCACTATGATGATGATGATCATCATCATCTTCATCATAATCACCATCATCACCATCATCCTCATCACCATCATCATCATCATCATCCTCATCACCATCATCCTCATCCTCATCATCATCGTCTTCCTCTTCATCATCACCATCATCATCATCATCCTCACCATAATCATCATCATCATCACCATCATCATCATCATCCTCATCCTCATTGTTGGCTTGGTTTTGCAACCAAGCTTAGTGTTATGGGCACCTGCTAACTAGTAGCAGCAGTTTCAATAGAAATAAATAACAATAAACTAAACTAAACTAGCATGTGCATTTTGAATTAAAAAACAAGAACAAGAAACATAAGAAATAATTTTGTATTGAAAAAATGGGGGCAAGCAAGTGCTTGCAATAACAATACCTCCAAGTGATGAAGGTTGTTGAGTAGCTCCAATGGTGAGCAGCTCCAATATCCAATGGGTCCTTTCTCCAAGGTTGCTACAATGGCCAAAAACTCAAGGGGGATTTTGGCAGCATGAGGATAGGAATATGGATGGATCTAAAATGAGGAGCCCCTACCACCTTTTTATAGGTTTTGGTGGTGGGGAATACCATTTGTGGTTTTTTGGAAACCAATGGTATTGACCAACATAGTTTAGGTACTTTTCCCTCCTTTTTCCTTTTTTGAATAAAATTAATATTTTTATTCCCTTTTTAATATTTTGGGAATTTTGGACCCTTTTTGAGGGTTTTTAATGCTTTTTTAGGAAAAATAATCTTTTTTAAATGGGAAAAAGGGTGTACTAAGGTCTTTTGGTGACCTTTTGTTGGCTTCAGAGGCTCAGATGGTGGAAAAGTGGACAAATGGGTCATGTGAATAAGGGAATGAGCTAGTGAGCACTTTTTGGGTGTTAACAGATTGCCCCCTGATGTGTGAGGGAAGGAGCTCATCGTATGGCCGATAGACATCATAGTTATTTTGTCCTTTTTCTGGGGTTTTGGGAAGGAGAAGAGACCGATTGGAGACTGGATCCGCGACCCTTGGAAGCTGCAAAAAATAAACAAATATTACATGGCCTCAATATGAATGAGGAATAATCTCTGATGGTGGACGAGGCGGGCATACCCATGCTCGTATCAAGACATATACATAACAATTAGTCCCAAGAAGGGGGATCTAATACAGAAAAAATTTACTGGTACATCATAATGGTCCAGAGGGTACATTATTTTGGGATGTACTCATGATCATGACCTGACTGATCTCAATAACTGATACACTGGAATAACTGATGAACTGCTGAAACTGAAGGTGTCCAATATCTGTAGGGACTCAATGACTATGAGCCATCTCTGGGAAGTATATGTGACTGTATACTCGATGGAGTATAAAACTGGTGTACATCTGCATACTGTCGCCATGCGCAACCTGGATATCTATAGAAAAAGTGTAACTGGTTGTATCCATAGGTAGACTCTGACATGTGGAGGAGTCAGATGGTATCCGGGGTCTTCGACTAATAACTGAAAGGACCAATACCCTGTGCGAGTCTCAACGATGCGATCAAGGTGTTGAAGTCGAGCATGTGAGAAACAACCATTTGGAGGAGCACTGAGGACTCTTCTCGAAATGATTCGTAGGCACTCATCGTAAATGGTGATGAGTCCAAGACACAGGGGCCTCTAAGTCTATCCTCTGGAATAAATTTTGTTGTCGTCGACAGAGGGAGACCAGCAACTAACAAGGCAATGATGTTTCCTTGATAGGAGCGTGAGGTGTAGAACTGAAGTGGTGTAGTACTGATGGTAGGACTGACATACTTGTGGGGATGGGAAGTAACTGGGGTCATATAGTGGGTAGACTCAAACTTCCTCTGTTCAGAGCATGATGACATGGTTGACTTGGCAACGTAGGGAACTGACTTGTAGGTGTGGGGATCATAGCTTTTAATGACTGAAGGGTATGTATTGACTCTAGGGGGGGTCAAGTTGATGGGTGCTGTCGAGGGGTTCTCAGGGTGACATACTGCAGAATACTCTGAACAAAGGCGACCAAAATGGGGAAGCTGCCATATGAGTAGACGTGATCTGTTGTGGCACCGAGAAGCACCATTGGGTCCTTCTTCGTAGTTTTAATGAGCTCCAAGAAGGGATAAAAGTGTGCTCTGAGATGGTACTGTCCTTTGGATTTTGTGAGCCTAGGACTGTTCGTGCTCATTGGTGCTTTCATTTTTAAGGAGTCTGAAAACGATAAGAAGACTCTGCAGTGGTTGTGACTACTGTCCTGTTGGTTTTACAAGCCCTGGATGGTGATTGCTCGTGGTCGCTTTCATGTTTAGAGAGTCTGAAAGCGGTAAGTGGACTCTATTGGTGTTCTTTTTCGTAAGTTAGTCTCCAAGGCCCGAAAAAGCATAAAATGATGCTGATGGAGAACTCTTCTAGCCGGTGTGACTAGAGTATTCCTTTTTCATAATTAGTCTACAAGGTCCGGAAAAGGGGTAAACTTATACCAGATAGACGCCCTTTCAAATAAATTTAGCGAGCATGAAAGGAAGCAAGGTTGCTCAGCGATCTTTTCATTATTTTAGGAGTCAGAAAAGAGCTTAACAGAAACTCCCTAAGTGCCTTTTTCGTAAAAGGGATTGCTCGGCCCGAAAAGGGATAAAATTATATCGAACAAAAAGGGATTGATTATAGCGAGAAAAGGTCTCAAGCATCATCATGGGTGCGAAAAACTGGATCCGGTGACATAAAGATTGTCAAAAGGGGGCTACGGCCAATGTGGCACGCAAATCGAGGCGATGAGAGGGCACGGAAAAAAAATGCCCAGAACATCTGGGTGTGAGAGCGAGAAATGATCACAAGCATCATCATGAGCGCAGAAATATGAATCCTACGGTGCAAATTGTGCGAAAAACGGAGGTCATAAGGACTCCGGAATGATCAAAGCAAATAACTAGGTTAAAAAATGGCTACAAATAAAGGTGAGCCCACCAAGCCAAGGATGCAGTGGTGGGGAGAAATGATGACCCGCAGGGGGAAATACTATGTGTATAAAATCAACTCAAATATACAAGTGACACGTCACCTCAAAAATGGTTGAGATCATGAATGTGAAAAAGTGAGCAGGGTTAATGACCTGCCCCCATGCTATGTGCATGGGGTTTGTGATTGTGGATCACATATGTGTTGGTTTGAACGATGGGCTCATTGAGGTTTTGAGATAGAGATGATGGGGAAGGTTCAAAATGATTGATCATGCCCCCTATCCCGGGGTCAAGGTAATCTATTATGCCCCCTAACTCAGAGGTGTCAATGTGGTGCGGATGTTGTCTCAGAGAGAGATCAATAGGGCATTGAGCAACTGCTGGCGGGGTGTTATACCATGAGGCTGTGGGCTGTGGTAGCCTACTGAAGTGATGATATGATGATGGGGGATTCCCTTTGTGGGGTGGATGCCCCTAGTATCTCTGACGAGGATCACGATGATGATGAGTAGGAAAGGTTTTAGGCCTGCCCCCATGTTGTGGACATGTGGTTTCCTGGTCGATTTGAAAGGGTTGAACCTGTGTGTCAAAGGGATCAATGGAAGGGGCTGATCGGACAGAGGGGTATCCAGTGGAAATCGTGTAAATGGTGTGGTAAAGGCCAGGCATTTCAGTATCTGACCAAGTAAAGACATCAGTGAATTCTTGGAACAGTTGTTGGTATTCTCCGATATCATGCTCACTGTGGGAGGCTCCTAGTGTAATGGTATGAAGGGCACCAGGTGGGTCAGAGATATCAATGTGGATGACGGGAGAAATATCGGCCATGTTATTTTCCTCACAGGCATCAGGAGTAGGAATGGGATCCTTCAACCAGTCAACTTTAGTAGGAAGGAAATCTTTGGACTCAACCACGAATTGGGTAGCGGTGGTAGATGAGGTCTCTTCTGGGAGGAAGTATGAACGATGGGGCATGTCTTCCAAGGGATAATCCGGGGCAGTAGTAACCTCTAGAATCTCTTTATCACTGCGGGAGCTGTGAGTGGTCAAGTCTGTTGACGAGGTTTGGGTGGTCGAAGAGATCATATAAATGGTGTTAATCTCTCCGGATGAGGACGATGCGGGAGGGTAGATCTCCTCGACTGTGAGGGGCGCCGTCTCAAGGTCCAAATTATTCATCTCGTAGAGAGTTGCTTTGTAATCTGGGATGTCAGGACAGTTATGTGAGTAGTGGCCGTAAATACCGCATATCGCACATGGGTGGTTGGTACGTAGTGATTTGTCACGAGGCATGGGGTTTGGATCGATTTTGACAACCGGGATGTTGGGGTCGTCTTCCAGCATTTGCATGTGTTCCTGTAATGCAGGTAATTGTGGACACTGATGGGTTGGATGGCCTAACTCATCACACAATGAGCATTTGGGAGGAGCACGAAACACGGGAGGAGGTTTAATTGCCTTGGGTGGGGTTACCACAGTGTATGGTTGTGGGCCTTTGCCCCTAGTAGGCCTGATGAGTGGAGAGGGATTCGTCGATGACGCAGGAGTAGTGATACCAGGAGGTGGTTGGGTAGAAGTAAAAATGGGTTGCACCGGTTGCAGGACGACATTTGGTGTCGGCGGGGGTACGGGAGGTGAAATATACCACACAGGTAATCCCAGGGTTAGCCCGGGGAGACTAAGGGTAGCCATAACTGGAGCGCTTACTATGCCCGAGGGAGGGAATAGAAAGGGGATGGTGTGGATGGGTGTAACCCCAATGTGACTAGGGACCAATGGTGGTTTATAGAACAAGGGTGGCTGATTGTTTGGTGTTTGTGTATTCTGTGAAAGAGTACAGAGGTCAGCGACGTGGATCTCCGGTGATGGTGGTGGAATAGATTGGAATGTAGAAGTCATCGGTGCCTCGGAGTAAAGTCCAGGTCCTACTGAGGAAACGAATGAGGTAGCTACACCACAAACAGGTTGTTCAACCATGGGGAGAACATTTTCAGGTGTGGCGGGGGCCTTTGGGTCGTAATAGGTAAGTTGGTCGACCTTGACCACATGTCCTTCATGGGGGAACTGCATGGTATGAAAAATGGATGAGGCAACAGCCCGCATGGCATACATGTAGCTGCGGCCAAGTAAAATGTTATAGTCGAGTTGGGCATTGATGACCTCAATGTCAATGAGCACGGTTTTACCCGCCAGCTGGACGGGGACATTAGCTAAGAGACCTTGGGGTTGTGTCGAACGGCCATCATAGGCTCGCAACGCAATGGTGGACTGCTGGAGAGTAGGGGATCCCAACTTCTGCCAAACGAATGTGGACATGACGCATGTAGAGGCCCCTTCATCGATAATGCACCGATGGATGACAAGATTCTGAACGGAAACGGAAACTTGGAATGCTAAACTGGAAGGCAATCGTGGTTCAGACTGGTCTGAATCGAATGCGATCAGTTGTGAATCATTGGTGTCAATAGCACCAATGGCAGAGAGAAAAGTCTTGCGCTGCGAAGGACAGTTCTTCAAGACTTCTAAAGCAGACATGGCTACAGGAGACTGGGCTAAGTCGTCTACGATGTTGTAATTCGATGCAGCACGAGCATTGGGATTATTATTGATGCGACGAAGTGGGAAGCGAGGTGCTTTGGAAGCGCCATCAAGTGGAGCCGGAGGTATACGTAACGTTTGATCTGTGGGATTAACGTTAGTGTTCTTGTCGACGGGAGGGGCTTCAGAGGTGGAGCCATATTGGTTCCGACGGGTTTGGAGGTTGGCGTCAGTAGTTGACATTTATCAACAAGTGGTGAGTACCTGAATCCAACATGGGTTGATCAGGGGCTGCATAAGTGATCTGCTGTGGTGGCACGTTGCCTTGAGGGGGAGCTAACGGCTGAGTGTTCACTACACCTTGGTTTGGAAAGGGGTTTTGCATCACCAAAGGTTGTTGTTGAGGTGGTGGAGGGTTGGGTGGCGGCTGAGGAGCCGCTTTCCCTTGACGATGGGCATCGTCGGTCCAAAGTTGCCGAGCTCGCTCCAAATGTGGGCAAGATTGGGTGTAATGACCATAGACCCTGCAGATAGAACAAGGGTGGTTTGTTCTGAGGTTATTATTTTTAGGCTGACTGGGATTACGATCCGGATTGCTGTTGGGAGGAGCAGCATTGTTATTTTGCGGAGGATATGGAGGTGGAGGACCTTGCTGATGTTGTTGGTTATTACCGCGGTTACGACCTCTACCACGGTTCTGTTGCGCACCTTGGTTGCGCTGGTTGTTCTGTTGCTGGGGCTGGTTGTGCTGTATGTACACTTGCCCTTGAGCAGTGGGAGGATTTTGGTTCGTCGTAGGTGCGGGAGCAGGTTGTGGTGGATAATAATCCTGTGGGGCTAGAGGTGGTCCAGTTATCTGCTGGGGTTGTTGGTAACCCTGAGCTATTGGAGGTGTTGGGTTAGCTGCCACAGCTTGTTGTGGATAGTACAGTGGTTGAGGTGCAGCTGGGGGGGCGTATGTAGGTGGTGCATGACCAAAACACTGAGGTGGACATGAAGGTCCATGGGTATGGTGGTGATGTGCCATGGGAGCATATGAACTGGTTGCTTCAGATTGAGATGTAGCCCGCGAAAGGTCGGGACCATGGCTAGGATGTGCAATGGAAAAGGGTTGGGGATGCGAGGCCATACGACCAATGATGCCATCAGCGGCATGGGATGCCCCCGGCACATCGTGTTGGGATGACTCGCCCTAAGGGGCGTCTGGAATAATGGTATACAGATAACCTGACTGGGCGTAAATGAGGTCAAACTGTTGGGATTTGAGGATGGCCCTTCTTCAGACTGGGGTCGTTCGGATGCCACATCCTTCGCAATGAGAGGGAGGAGGGATTTGAGAAACCAATCTAAGAAGATACGGTTGTCTAACTTGATTTTGCAGAGGCTTCGGTGTCGACGCCACTCATGAATGTGGTCAGTGATGTGGGTGGTCGTGTTCTGTCTACAAGACAGTAGGATCTCAACTCCCACATCATAGCGGACAGGTAATTGGAAGAACTGCAGGAAGGTTGAGGCAAGGGAGGTAAAGGTGGCATGCGTCCCATGGGGCTGCTCGATATACCACTTAGCTGCAGAGCCAGTGAAGGTGTGCTGTAACAGACGGAGGCGGATAGAGTCGTCCACTATGGAGTTGGAGGAACACCATAGATGGAAGGACATGATATGGTTCTGGGGGTCCTCACCTGCCTTTCCCTCAAACTTAGGGATGTCGGAGGGGAGTTTGGTGGGCATGTGAGGCCACGCAGGATCGTGTCTAACAGGATCATTGGTGAGCCTGGCTAAGTCTGGCAAAGTCAGACTTGCCATGTACGGTAAACTAGCAAATGTAGTGACTGGGACTGGGACATGCCTAGTCATGGTGGTATGATGTAGGGGTCCAATAGCGCCTAAAGGTATGCTAGGTATTGAAGGTATGTGTCCTCCAATAGGTGTGGTCTGGTATGGGCTAGCGCTTCCAAGTGCAACATGGGTTACACTTGGGTTAGGAATAGTAGTGGTGATTCCTGGAATCTGGGTTGTGGGAATCAGAGGGGGTGTGACCCCTATGTTGGGCATACCCATAACAGGTGGTGGCCCTGTGTTGGGGATTTCTATAACAGGAGGTGGCCCTGTGTTGGGCATTCCTAAGGGTGGAGTGTTGCCCATATTAGGCATACCCAGGGGGGTGTTTGCTGCCATGGATGGCACCGCAGTAGAAGGGTCTGTGGATGTTTCACCTATGGTGCTGGTAAAGAGTGGGTCAAATGGTGTTCCAGCCATAAGGTTGGTTGGGAATAACGCAGTGGGGCTTTCAGATTCTGCCTCAGAATCAGATGTGAAGTGAGGTGTGTCAGAATCGGATGACTGTCTGGATGACCGACGATGTGTCGAGTCAAGGGATAAGACTCGGCGTCGGTGACGTGGCGAGGCAAGTAGACTGAACTCTGGGAGTTCGCCCTGAAGACGACGAGAGCGTCTAAAATTCTCAATGGTGAGAAATAAGTTTTTGTGTAAAAATATTATGTGTAAAATGGTAATGTATAACAAACTCAAAACCCTAATGCAACCAAGGGTGCAAGAAGGGGAGTGAAAATGAAGGCTCTCAGGCCAAAAAAAAAAAAATCAACCTCAAAAAGGCACTTATTATAGCAGCTGTGCTATAATAAGTGGATGCATGCAAAAAATGGTCAGAGTACCAACATGCAAACAGCTTCTAGAAAAAATAGGTGTAACTAGACCAAAGGTGGATTGTATCATGCAAACACCTAACTAAAAGTATTGTGAATCAACAAACGATATTCTCTACAAGGTGATGAAATCCAAGTCAAACAATATGAGTGTTGAGTCAATGGCTAGATATCCCCCTACCGGTAGGGACACCGGGTAATCAATCCTAAAGAATGGCAACTAGGATACTCCGTTCATGACACATCGAGAAAAGGTAAATCTGTCGTTTGGTCCTTTATCGCAATACCCCCATACAGGGATATCCCGAGAACTGCGAATGGTATCCATTCGGTTACTGAATGGATTTCGGTATTCCACTCAGGCTTCCGGAACCATCCTCGCGACTTCAACCCTCCTAGGGGAGAGGCCTTCCCATAAACTGGTTGTGACCGTGCCAATAAATACTAGGAGATTTTGGCTCCCTAATGGACAACAACTATGTCTCAGATGTAATAACTGAGGGGTGTTATTGGAACACCTATCCCCTCAATACTATCTAGCTACAGAGTTCTTTTAAGGCTCAATTTAAAATTAGTGTTTGAGTGGGTGCACTTGTGATATTTTAAACTGAAATTGAAAAAGTAAATGCTAAGTATTCAAAAAACAAATGATTTTTTGAAATAAAAAGCAAATATTATGACTTTTTCAATAAATGGAAATTAAATGCTTTTCAAAGACTATTCAAAAAACAAAGGATCTTTTGAAATAGGAAATAAAATAATGTAACTTCTTTACGAAATAAATGGATTTCTTTTAAAATTCTGCTATGGGCAAAAATATCAAAGAAGTAA
>BSBM01000498.1:5320000-5322500 GCA_027924585.1 Larix kaempferi
TGAACAAAAGTGACCAAAATGGGGAAGCTGCCATATGAGTAGACATGTTCTGTTGTGGCGCCGAGAGGCACCATTGGGACCTTCTTCGTAGTTTTAATGAGCTCCAAGAAGGGATAAAAGTGTGCTCTGAAATGGTACTGTCCTGTGGATTTTGTGAGCCAAGACTGTTCATGCTCATGGGTGCTTTCATTTTTAAGGAGTCTGAAAACGATAAGAAGACTCTGCAGTGTTTGTGGATTACCGTCCTGTGGATTTATATGAGCCCATGATGGTGATTGCTCATGGTCACTTTTATGTCTAGAGAGTCTGAAAGCGGTAAGTGGACTCCATTGGTTGTCTTTTTTGTAAGCTAGTCTCCAAGGCCCGAAAAAGCATAAAATAATGCAAATGGAGAACTCTTTTGGCCGATGTAACTAGAGTATTCCTTTTTCGTAATTAGTCTACAAGGTCCAGAAAAGGGGTAAACTTATACCAAGTAGACACCCTTTCAGATACGTTTAGCGAGCATGAAAGGAAGCAAGGTTGCTCAGAAATCTTTTCATTGTTTTAGGAGTCAGAAAAGAGCTTAACAGAATCTCCCTAAGTGCCTTTTTCGTAAAAGGAATTGCTCAGCGAAAAAAAGGGATAAAACTATACTGAACAAAAAGGTATTGATGAGAGCGTGAAATGGTCTCAAGCATCGTCATGAGTGCGGAAAACTGAATCTGGTGACGTAAAGATCGTCAAAAATGGGCAACAGTCGTTGTGGCATGCAAACCGAGGTGACGAGGGGTATTTGAAAAATGCCCAAAAAATCTGGAGGTGAGAGCGAGAAATGATCTCAAGCATCATCACGAGTGCGGAAAATTGAATCCGACGATATAAAATTCGTCAAAAATGGATGATGGCCAATGTGGCACACAAATCGAGGCGACGAGGGGCATGGGCACCTATGACATGTTGACTATACGATTATATATATATATATATATATGTTTTGGTATATAGTCGTGCATGCACATGGATGCATTTGTTGTCTATTTGTTTGCCTGTGGAGGCATGTTTGATTCTTGTATGCTCGTGGAGGCAATCTTTTAATTTTTTGTATATGCCCGTGGAGGCACATCATATATATCTGGTGTATGTTTATGTTTGTATGCCCGTGGAGGCACATGTTATGCATGTGGATGCAATTTTTCATTTTTTCTACATGGTTTGATTGGTGTGCCAATCAGGAATGTTGTTTGCATTACGAGCATACAATGGCCATGCAGCTCAACCTCAAGGATTGCTAGTGAATGTACCCACACAACTTGGGGGCAAATTGGTTCTTATAGATATAGAGGTCATTAACGCCCAACTTGATTACAATCTCCTTCTGGGATGCAACTACATGTATAAAATGAAAGTTGTCACTTCTCAGTTTTCCGCATCATGATGTTCCCCCATGAAGGACACGTAATCAAAATTGACTAGATTACATACTATGATCCCAATGCCCCCGCAGCACCATAAAATGTTCTTCCCATGATCGAACAACCCATTCTTAATGCACCAACATCGTTCGTCTCATCAGTTGAACCTGGGATATATTCGGATACCCCCTTGACCACCACTTTCCCTTCTATCCCACCCCCTCCCCAGGTAACTAAAGTATCCAATTTGTGCACCTTATCGCACAATGAACAACAATATCCTCAACAACCTCAACCACTGCCACTAGCACCCATCGTGCCTACTCATATTGGAACAACACCGATCCATACCATCCCATTCCTGTTTCCTTTTTTCGGAGTTGTCAGCTCACCAATAATGGCTACACTCAACCTCCCAGGTTGTAACAATAGGTATGGTACAACCCGTGAATATGTCAAACCATCCACCACCTGGCATACCAAACCACCAAAATCATCCAACACCTGGTGTTTCGAACCCCCAAAACCGATCAATTCCAACAGGGGGCACTACATCAACATCTACTTATGTCCCCCCTCAATCCCACCACACTGGAGGCAGAGGTCCTCAAACCTACAACACTGCACCCACAACTCGAACCCCCCCCAGTGACTCCTAAATTAGCCAAGAATCCCCCAACTTGTGTACTCCCTAAGTGCTCCTTGTGTGACGATATAGGCCATGCTACCCATCAATGTCCACAATTACCAGCACTTCAAGAACACATGCAAATGTTGGATGATGACACTAACATCCCAGTTGTCAAACTAGAACTATCCCCTCAACCGTGCGATAAATCGTTGCGTACCAATGACCCTTGTGTGATATGCAGCATTTACGGCCATTACTCACATCACTGCCCTGATCTCCCAGATTATAGAGCAGCTCTATACGAATTGAATAATGCCGACCTAGAGATATCCCCTCCTCTCATTGAGGAAATTCATCCCCCACCATCTTCCTCCTCGGAAGAAATTAACACCATTTACACAGTTTCCACTGGATACCCCTCTGTCCAGTCAGCCCCTTCCATTGATCCCTTTGACACACATGTTCAACCCTTTCA
>BSBM01000498.1:5327500-5335000 GCA_027924585.1 Larix kaempferi
ACGAGACTCGTACTTCCTTGCCGACTCCCTTTCCTCGACTATCAAGTGGACGATGAAGAAATCCCAGACGTATTCATGTGGATGAAAGTTCATTTTCAGGACTTGAAGGTAAGATGCCCAAACGCACTATTGATTTCCATTGTAGCAAGATAATCAAAGATTTTTTTGAATCCAAAACCGATGCGGCAAAATGTCAATTGTTTCTTGCTTTCTTAAAATCACATTGTCTAGCTAATCTTAAGATAATTTTGGGCATAAAGGTAGTTAGAAGTTCAAGGCCAACAATCATGTTGTTAGAAATCTACAATCTGCATTTAATTAAATTGGAAAAACTTCTCGTACAAAACATTTTAATGCAGCTCATCGTGTACTGTCGGAATCGATTGTAGACAAATCCACAAGGAAACATCGCCTACTATCACACACATGTAAAATATTTCAAGTAGATAGAAAGGCTCTTCAAAAGTATTCTTCCATTAGAGAAAAACTTGATACCCCAAGCCAAAAATACTGTTGGGCCTTTGTTGGTAGGTTACCTTGTTCATACATGAAGCTCATTGATTCTGTTAAAGAACTAGTGCAAACGTTTTGGCATGATAACACTAGACCTTCATCGAATCAAAGAGATGTTTTAAAGTCGAGAAAAGGTGTTAGGGGGGTGAACCCCATGTCAAGCACTTGCTTGACACAACACAAACAAAACTCTATGAGAGGTTCAAGAATGAGCACACACAATTGAACTTGGGACAAAGGTCCTTTGAAAAATGCAAACCCTGGTATGTTAGAATTTGCATTGATCGCAATACATGTTGTTGTAGATACCATGTAGAATTTGAGTACTATTATGATACATATAGACACATATTTTGTGATTTGCATATTAACATTATGCAGGATTTCCCATCGTTACAACCACCGAATGCATCCAGAGAATTTATACATAGCATAATGTGTCCAATACCTGAAGGACAAAAATATTATAAAATATCGTGTTTATATGGGACATGTTCTAGTTATAGTGGATTTGCATTATTGAGCCACTGCATCCACACAACTGAGGTGCATGAATTTGGGAGGATGTTAGTAGAAATGCAGAACTTCGAGTACATAACATATCAAGTAGATAGTTCGAAGGAAAGCAAAAAAATTGCATTGGTGAAGTCACAGGTAATCTAAGTTTGCATACTTTCATAATGTACATGTTGAATTTATACATATATATTTAGAGTGCAAATGTCACATTGTATTAATGCCCTTGGTTTTGTGGCACTAGGTACAAATTTGTGATTTCGTGAATGAATTCAACCAAAAGACCAAGCAGTATGTACAACATGTCCATGTAGCACGATGGTAGGATGAACAGTACAGATAGTGCAGGGACACCTTTCCCAATGGAACAATATTGTCGGTTGTGGACTTTGCTGAAAACTACACCCTACAGCCACAGAATGAGATTCAAAGTCAATACTACCATTCAGACCAAGTTAGCATAATGGTCCATATCACGTATAGGCATGCACCAGAGAGCAGCAACGACATGAGGATAATATTGAATGAGACCAACTTCTACATTAGTGACAACAGGTGCCACGACCTGCATTATGTGCAACATTGCTTCAAAATTTTCTATGGTCAGCTGAAGGAGAGAGGTATACAGATGGATCAACATTGGATATGGTCAGATGATTGTGCAGGCCAGTTCAAAAATGCATGTGTATTCCAGTGGTTGAGTATTTTGCACAAGAGTTATGATGTGTTGCATGTATGGAACTATTTTGAGACCGGGCATGGAAAGGGAGAGCATGACGGGGCTGGAGCATGTCTCAAAACTGACCTACGAAGGGAGGAGATGAGGTGTATGAGAGACCCTCATATTCAAAATGAAGAATCCATAGTTCAATGGTGCTCTGCAAAAATTCCAAATCGAACCACGGAGCAACACATACCAACAGGTAGAGGACATGTTGTCAGAACTTTCTGGCAAGTAGTTGATATAGATCGATCGCGTTGTTATAGTTGTAGTACTATGCAAGGAACTCGTGGATTTCATTCGGTTCGAAGCTCAAACGACCCCTTATTTGAAATATGGAATCGAAAACTTACTTGCTTTTGTGGGTCTTGCAGCAATTGTGTGTGGGATGAGTGTGAATCAATGGATTGGGTTTATGAATGGGATCATGTATCACTTGCAGTGGACCCACGTGCAGTTGTTGAAACAATCTAGTTAGAGGAAGGCCAGTCCTCTATTTCGAATGAATATGATCATATATCTGATCTTGTACAGCCAGGTAAACATTTTTGCATGCATATCTCCTTGTTTTTGTAATTATCCAAGTTATCAAACCACTACTTGTTGGAATATGACTGTAAAATGCATTTTTGTAGGACACATCTATGCAGTTGTCGCCCCGATAGATAGTGCAATTGGGACAAAGTATTGGTTTGAATGATGCATCCATGGGAGCAAACCCTCCTCGCATCATTAACCGATAGTGAAGGAATTACCTTTCCGACTGGCTCGATGGTTGTTAAGGGGGGATATCTTATAGTAGATGGAAAGGGACCAAAGAGCAATGGCTACACATACATGGATTATAGACCAGGTTCACGGGTGTATCACTTTATGCATCCGATTGTTGGTACAAACATCCAACTGCAAACAATGTCAATGAAGAAATCAAACAAGGTACGCTACTTACTACCTCATGCAAATCATGAGAGGTTGTTCGAGACAATAAAAAACCTAGAGGATCCAGAAGGCCTAATTTATTGAGGTACATAGTATATCCATGTGATAGTTTATTCATGTTAGATAGTTTATTTGATATCATTATCTTATATCGTTTATTTGATATTTGAGTTATGGTTAAGTTATGATTTATAGCCATCTGATTGTTTATTCATGCATGATTAATGTTATTCATGTTAGATAGGAATTTGATATCATTTATTTGATGTATGAGTTATGATTAAGTTATGATTTATAGCGTGATTGTTTATTCATGCATGATTAACCCCAGAAGCACTAATATAACCCTACAAACATAATCTAGCCCTAGAAATCCTAGAAAGCTAAACTAACCCTAGAAACACTAATTTAACACTAGAAAACTAAGATAGAATACTATATACCTAATCTAGTCTTAGAAACCTAAACTAGCCCTAGAAACACTAATCTAACCGTCAGAAACTAATCTAGAATCCTAGAAACCTAATCTAGCCCTATTAACCTAATCTAGCCTTAGAATCCGTGAACCACCACACGTACCCTCAATAAGGGTTATTTGGACTCCAAGTGGGATAGTATCACTATTATAAGGGTTTGTCATGTCACACAAGTACACCATTAGATAACTCAACTTATAAAATCCAAGTCTACATGTCTATCTTGGTATTTCGATCCTCAAACCCTAGGCTTTTTTCATTAGCGTTAGTAACAATATTCATATTCATATTCATGATAGCTTATGATAACCATTCATGCTAGGGTTTTTGGCTTTGCAATGTCATTTGTTCATTGAGGTTTCTTGCCACTTGACAACCTTCAATCATATTCAATTCAATAGTGTCATTTTGAATCGGCTCTAGAGAATATGTATGTGGTTCATGTGATGCAACAACTTCCATATTGTCTTGAGCTACTTCATCATCTAATTGAGTAGCACTAACATGTTCATCATTGTCACCTAATGGTTGGAAATTTCCTTGAGGGAGGCTTTAGACCTCCCTCACCCATGTCAATTCTTGAGTTTTTGGAGGTCGACCTCCCACCCCACATTCCTCTTCAAAAAAAAAACTTATCTTGGTTTTGTGCCCACCCAAACTTTTTTCATGCTTTGGGTAACTTGAGCTATATCCCCAACCCAAAAAAATATGATATTATGTTGATTATGTTGGTTATTGGTTCCTTGTTAACATCTCCATCATCATCATCTTCTTCATCATCATCTTCATCACCATCACCATCATCATCAACGTCTTCATCATCATCACCATCATCATCATCATCACCATCTTCAGCATCATTGTCATCTCTAGGTTCCTCATCAACATATCCATCATCGTCATCATCATATTCATCACCATCACCATCATCATCAACGTCTTCATCATCATCACCATCATCATCATCATCAACAACAACATCTTCATCATCATTGTCATCTCTAGGTTCCTCATCAACATCTCCATCATCATCATCTTCTCCATCATCATCATCATCATCTTCATCACCATCACCATCATCATCAATGTCTTCATCATCATCACCATCATCATCATCATCAATGTCTTCATCATCATCACCATCATCATCATCATCAACATCTTCAGCATCATTGTCATCTCCAGGTTCCTCATCAACATCTCCATCATCATCATCTTCTTCATCATCATCATCATCATCTTCATCAACATCACCATCATCATCAATGTCTTCTTCATCATCACCATCTTCATCATCATTGTTATCCCTAGGATCCTCATCAACATCTCCATCATCATCTTCTTCTTCTTCATAATCATCTTCATCACCATCACCATCACCATCACCATCATCATCAACGTCTTCATCATCATCAACGTCTTCATCATCATCAACATCTTCATCATCATTGTCATCTCTAGGTCCCTCATCAACATCCCCATCATCACATCTTTTTCGTCATCATCATCATAATCTTCATCACCATCACCATCATCATCAACGTCTTCATCATCATCACCATCTTCATCGTCATTGTCATCTCTAGGATCCTCATCAACATCTCCATCATCATCATCTTCTTTGCCATCATCATCATCATCTTCATCACGATCACCATCACCATCATCATCAACGTCTTCATCATCATCACCATCATCATCATCATCACCATAAGTGCCTGGTCGACGATTTTGCAAATTTGACCCCAATGTGCAAAAATTGCACACTCCCGTACTGAGCAAAACCCTAGTTTCCAAAATGGATGTACAAGATGATACCTGGGCCATGGTACCAGAGGAGAGGGGAACCCCTAGCACTACCCTGATGCCTTGAATGCAACGGAGTCGACGATTTGTCAATCGGAGCCATGGTCGTCATTCTATGGCTTGTTCCATCTCGCATCCAAAAGGCCTTCAGAGACACCTGTCGGATACCTACCGGGGGCATAAAACTCCAACTGTGCAACAAAATCGGGTTCCGGGGTGTCCTGCAAGTGTGTCTAGGAAGGTTCTAGCTGGGAACGCTAGCCATAAGTGCCCAGTGGAGGATTTTGCAAAGTTGACCCCTGTGTGCAAAAATTGCACACTCCCTTACTGAGCAAAACCCTAGTTTCCAAAATGGAACTACAAAGTGACACCCGGGCTAGGGGAATGGAGGAGAGGGGAACCCCTAGCACTATCCCGACGTCTTGAATCCAACGGAGTCGACATTTTGTCGATCGGAGCCACGGTCGTCATTCTATGGCTCGTTCTGTCTCGCATCCAAAAGGCCTTCAGGGACACCTACTGGATACCTACCAGGGGCATAGAAATCCAACCGTGCAACAAAAATGGGTTCCGAGGAGTCCTGCAAGTGTGTCTAGGAAGGTTCCGGCTGGGAATGCTAGCCATAAGTGCTCGGTCGACCATTTTGCAAAGTTGACCCCCATGTGCAAAAATTGCACACTCCCTTACTGAGCAAAACCCTAGTTTCAAAAATGAACCTACAAGGTGACACATGGGCCACGGGACTGAAGGAGAGGGGTACCCCTAGCACTATCCCGACATCCTGAATCCAACAGAGTTGACAGTTTGTCGATCGGAGCCACGGTCGTTATTCTATGGCCCGTTCCGTCTCGCATCCAAAAGGCCTTCAGGGACACCTGTTGGATACCTATAGGGGGCATAGAACTCCATCCGTGCAACAAAATCAGGTTCCGGGGAGTCCTGCAAGTGTGTCTAGGAAGGTTCTAGCTGGGAACGCTAGCTATAAGTGCCCGGTTGACCATTTTGCAAATTTGACCCCAATGTGCAAAAATTGCACACTCCCATACTGAACAAAACCCTAGTTTCCAAAATGGGCGTACAAGTTGACACCTGGGCCATGGGATCGGAGTAGAGGGGAACCCCTAGCACTATCCTGACATCCTGAATCCAACGGAGTCGACGGTTTTTTTATCAGAGCCACAATCATCATTCTGTGGCTCGTTCCGTCTCACATCCAAAAGGCCTTCAGGGACACCTGTTGGATACCTGCCAGGGGCATAGAATTCCAATTGTGCAAAAAAATTGGGTTCCAGGGAGTCCTACAAGTGTGTCTAGGGAGGTTCCAGCTGGGAACGCTAGCCATAAGTGTTGGGTCGACGATTTTTCAAATTTAACCCCAATGTGAAGGCCATGCCAATCTTGCTCAAGGGGGGCATTTCTCGTCCGGAGGCCCTAGGTGTGCATCGCCAAAGTGGACAGGTCCATGATGGCCACATGGACCTATGGGATTCGACAAAATCCAAGTCCGCTCATCGTTTTGGGTCCCGTGGCCCCAGAGCAATTCCTCAAAGTGTCCTTGAATGGCTCCGAGGTGCCTAACAAAAATGCCCACAACACCCAAACTGTGCCTCCGATCGCGAATCCGTCGATTTCGATGGATCTGGGGTGCTAGGTTTCAACTAGGGGCCCCCCACATCATGCCTCGAAGTCCCAGAACGGTGCCAATGTGCCATCTCCGGAGCTAGGGTTTTGCTTAGTGAAGGCCTTTTGAATATTGCTTAAGGGGGCCATTTCTCTTCCAGAGGCCCCCGGGTGTGTGTGGTCACCATGGACACATCCACAATGGAAATACGCACATGTGGGAGCCAACAGAATCCAAGTCCGCTCACCAGTTTGGGTTCTGTGCCCCCAGAGCAAATCCTCAAAGTGTCCCCGAATGGCCCCGGGGTGCCGGACCAAGATACTCGCAGCAGCCAAACCATGGCTCCGGTCGCGAATCCATCTATTCCGGTGGATCCAAGACGTCGGGTTTCAGCTAGGGGACCCCCCATAATCATACCCAATTATGACACGTTAGTTGCAATGACATGCTCGAAAAATAGAAATATTATCATTAAAATTATTTTTTAGAGGTACCTACAAAACTTTTTCGAATTAGGTGTAAAACAATGAAATGTAGAAAAACGGATCACCTTCCGGAATATATAACTTTTATTTATGGAAAAGTGGTATAAGCACCCCAAAATGTCATTTTTTAAAGATTGGTATGTTATTTTTCTCTAAAACATAATGCACATGTTTGTGTTGGTCCATTGGTTTGTTATGTAAATTGTCAATTTATGAGGGAAAAAATATGTAGAGGCGTAGGAAACAGACAAATCTTGTGCGGGGCTATTTTTCCAAAATTTTAAAAGTTAATTTTTTTTTTTTAATTACAAAAGTCAGTGAAGCCTTAAAACGACATGGTCAAGTGTTGGTCCACCATATCATGGTTTGAACATAATCAATCAACTTTCTTTTTAACTTGTAGGTATTCTTGTACTCTTGTGC